>CM066324.1:5685000-6285000 GCA_033807775.1 Saussurea involucrata | reverse complement strand
TATAAACATAAGCGTCCTATAAAATGATGTGTTTATAGGACCCTTCTCGAAACTGTTCTATAAAAAAAACTAATATGACACTTTATTTTAAAAAAGACGTCAAAAAATGTCCTATAAACCTATTGCAACGCTATGACAACTTAAGTCATGTAAAACAGTTATTGGGACATTTAGAGATTTGTGGCGTCTTATAAACCTGATTTTATCACTTCCATTGAAGGTCATGAAATGCCAAATATGCAACAATTAGAAGACATTGATACGTACCCTGCACCAAAATGTGCAACATCCCCTGCCAATTAAAGAAAAACATTGCATCAGATCAAAGACAAATGTGATTTAATTAATTACAGTGATATATAGCTGTGAATTTTGCTTGCATGATTTAAGTGAACAATTTAATTATATATACTAACCGTATATTAGAATCATTTCTGTAGGAAGAAAAAATGGCAAGACGAGTAGTGCAATCATGAGGAAAACCTTGGCAGACCACCAACCAGAATGCCATAATTCTTTTCGTCCATGCAACTTGGAGGTACCAGCAGTTGAAACAAACATTGTGAAGTAGAATATCTAATATATATGAGGGAGGTTAAGGAGAAAACCTTAAAAAAACGGAAAACTGAAGAACATCCTGGTGGCCCTTCATCTGGACGGTATGCACTTGTGCATACAGGTAAATTATGTTGTTTTTTTGGTTTTTATGCACAAGTGCATTATGCATTTGTGCATATGCATGTGTACATGTTACAAATTACTTGTATGCACAAGTACGTACCGTCCAGATGAAAGACTACCAGGGTGTTCTTCAGTTTTCCCCTGAACCTGACCCACATATATATATATATATATATGGTTTGGTTCTGGTGATAATGAAATTTATGGTGAGAAAGGTGAGAAGGGATCTGCACCACATTAGGATTTAGGATGAGATGCACCGGATCAATCCCCGAATCAAGCGTGATTCATGGGTGGGATTGTGATTAAAAGTGATCAAAGGTGCATTACCTTCTCAGGTAAATTCTTACAACTTGATGAATTTAATGGTCTAGACGGCTTAATCGCTTAGCCATACAGGAGTAGTGTTTCTTTATGGCTTAATCATTAAGTCATTAAGCCAAAATGGCTGTATGAATGAAATAGACAGGACCCCTCACTTGTCCCCATTAAGCCACCTAAGATAAATTAATGCCAGAAACGCATCAGACATGACCTAACCTCTCTTTTTGCCCCCCTCAAACCCATCGGTCTCTCGTCCCTCAGTCAGACAAACTTATCCCGACAAACAACTTAACCCATATAGAGCATAATGGAAAAAAGGAAAACATATGGCTACAAATCAATGAGATAAAGGATACAAAACATCCCATGCTCACTCTCAGAACTCCTTCTGTGCCTAAACAGTCTTTGCCACCTTGGCAACTTTTCAATCCTGCAATAACATGAGACTATGAGAATACTATTAATAATATTTTTGAAGGTAAATAAATCAAACCAAACCAAATTAAACCCAACATATTCCACTTTAAAGCAGCAAGTGCAGAGCTGATCTCTACCTCAAAAGATAGAGCGGTTGATCCTTTAAAAACCCTTGTTTGTGCAAAAAGGCAAAAGATCGTGTGAGAACTGAGAAGTTGAGGTTAACGTGAGAAGTGAATCTGAACCGTTTGATCACTTTTAATCAAATGTTCTGCCATGAATTGCGGCTTAGAAGCGAATTGATCCGGTGCATCTCATCCTAATGTGCGTCCATTTCTCATCCAAGGATTGATAATCAATTCTCTCGTTTCTCACGTTAACCTCAACTTGTCAACAAAAACGATAAATCATGATATGAAACAATATTAATTACTCTTCATTTCCGTCAATGCACTAGGTCCATAGTCGCGAACGGCCCACGCAAGCAAATTTGCTAAAAGAAACATAACGCTGTAGACGTATCTGGCCATCCAAGGATTGGATCCATGGCGGAATTGGGTCAACCACGAACCCTCTAAGAGCTTAGCATACCGATTGCTGATACTATTTGTTGCATCCCCCATCCCGTCTTCAAGTTTTGATAAAATCATGATATTACACCTAGTGAATTGAAATCACTCCACCGGCTCCCTTCTCATCTGCAATTAAGCCATAAGATTTTTCGACTCTAATTAATGTAATCAAGAGATCGAAAAAACATTAACCCAAATTGCAGTTTCTTTGGAATGATATATGCTGATATTTGGAATTAATATCTACTTGGTGCACTTTATGGAAAAATATATACATGTTATATCGAGCCTAGATGCACCTGTCAGTGAATCATTATTCACTGACAGGGACAGATTTAAGGAGGCAAGATGCCCGTGCTACCGCTCTATCATGCCAAGGTAGTGGCAAATTTTGAGAAGTCCAGAAAAGTTCATCCGCTTTAGTTTGAACTTTGACGTGTGCTACTTAAAATTTGTTTGTCTATGATGATGTCATTTTATGTAGCATTGATGATGAGCCCTTTTCTTTTGTTAAAAGTGACGTAGAAGAATGGAAAAAAGGGAAAAATATCATTTGCGTATCGCTAAAAACTAGTTGTATGTCCTTCTAAATAAATGTACTTTTTATTTTATTTCATATCATAGTAATTATACCCTGTTTGAGATTTTTTCCTAGATGTGTACACCTAGGCCTGTGCATCGGCGGGTCAGGTCGGGTCGGGTTGGGCCCAAAAACCCCCCAACCCGATCGGGTTTTGGGTGGACAAAATATGAGATTTTCACTAATTCAAGGATTTTTTTTTTAAATTCTGAGGAGATAATTATTTATGGGTAAGCTGTAAGCAGCAAAAGCTGTAAAAGCAATCACCGAATCACGCATGGAGACAAACCAGTTTTTCAGACTTTTTTATTTTTCTATCCAACTTGCGACATTCCGTATGTAGAAAATGGGTATAAACCTTTATATCCTTCTTTTTGTTCTTGTGACCACAAACCAATACAAATGTTGCATACCGTTTCCACCAAGCAATCCTCGATGCCCACGACACTTACGATTGGATCTCTACACTTTTCTAACCTAACTTTAAAGTGCCCTCTCTTTTTTAACATATCAACAACGAATGTACGACTACATGAAATATCTTTCGACAACACCATTAAACAGAAAGACTTTTATCTACGAATTTTTTCGTTCGAAATCCGAAAACCGTCACAAAAGAATTCAAATCGATGACATATTACCTAGGGATCTTATGGGTGATCAGTGGGTTATCACTGAAACTATTGGTATTTTGTGGGCGATCTAGAACTTTTTTCATAGTTGATTTTTGTGTTTAAAAAGTCATTTATTTTCATAGTGATAGACATCGACTCCTGTTTAGAAACAAATTTGTAACCAACAAACTACACGTTTTTAGTAATCCATAATTCCATATGGAGTTTGTTTAAATTTAATCAATAAGCTACACAAATTACTATGGTTATGTTTTCTAGTTAAAATCATTTTTTTGAACCTACCGTTCTCATGTCATATATGTTATCGCAGATTTATTAAGAACGCTTAACAAAAACAATTACTCATTTACCACTTAATCCAAGCAAAACCTATTATACATATATAAATATTTAGTGGGAAATTCAGATAAACAAATAAATATTATAACAAAGTAAAAAAACGAAAGTTCATATATAAATCATTGAAAACATATATTTGAAAGTAGGTATGTAAACCTATATGAATAGTTTATAACTAACGGTTCATGTATATTGATTATATTTGATAGTTTTATTTAAACCGACCCTTAAAAGTTAAAACTGTATCCGGATAAAATTTATTCATAAGAAACAAATAAGCCATAAAGTAGAGCTATCATTAGATAAAATGACATTTTGTGTTTGATTTAAAAACATAAACCAAACAAAAATTAGTATAAACCTCTTTTAATTTCTATACATTTGATGATTAATTTTGTCTTTTCTTCCTATCTTTGATAAAGAAGACAAGATAGGTTCCGACATAAATAAATATCCATGCATACTATCAAGGCCATGATTTTTTTGACGTGTACGTTGTTATATCCTTTTTCATGTCCACTATATCAATAAATAATGAAGTTAATAATAAACGGAATATGATACAAAATATTACATTACTAACACATACTAAGTTTTTACTAGTGGTTTAAAAATTTCACATATATACTGATTCATAAAAAAACTTAGTTTGTCAAAAAAAAAAAAAAAACTTTTAGTTTGTATTAAAATATGAGTCAGGTTTAGTGGGAAAAAAAACTCAAAAACACCCTAATAACTATTTATCTGACGGTATACATATACACATACAAGTAATTTGTATGTAATTTTTAGTATCCGTATGTACATTTCATGTATACATACATAAAAACCATAAACATCTTTTTTTTGGAAAGGGTGTCCTAGGCTATGCCTAGACTAAGCCCTTGGCAAATTATGACCGTAATACATTAGCCCTGATTAAACCTCAGTGACGACAAGTTGTGTACGTCTGGATTCAAACCCTGGGCATATGGGATATTCCGCCACATCCCTCAGGGCCTTAACCAGTACACCACATCCCATGTGGTTAAAACCAGAAACATTTTCAATTATACATACCATACAAATGAACAATTTTTAAGTTGTTCCTCATATTTTCGTTTTCTTTAAGGAAACCTGACTCTAACAGGGAGTTTGGGATTGCTTATTTAAAGTGTTTATTACCTTATTCCAGCGTGGTACCCGTAATAAGGAGTTTTTAGTGTTTGAATATGAAAAAAATGTTTATCAGCTTTTTGGTCAGTTTACGTGTATAAGTAATCCCAAACACTGCTAAAAACCAAATTATCAGTTTATTACGTTTGATTACCGACATAACACTTTTTATAAATTTTTTTGATTTAATACCACATAAATTGATAAACACTTTAAAAAAAGATTAAGTTATATTAAATAAGCAATCCTAAACAACCCTAAGAATATTTACATTCTGAATACATATAAAATAGATTTTGTATAACATCACCTACCACAGCACAAAGTAAATTTTTTGGTCAGAACTTCGTGTAGTTTGTTGTATGGTACAACAGTTTGATGCCATATTGTTATTTGTTCATTCTTTTCGTGTCCCCTAAACCTACCAGGGAAGAAGCTAATGATACTTTATGTGCAATGATCATTTGCACGGTACAAATGGCCGATGCACATGCTTTTGTCACGGCAATTAAGCCGATGATTACGATTCTATGATCGCCAGAATTCCAATGTAAAGCAAAAAAATCAGATTAACAACACGACTAATTGATAAACAGAGTACGATTATCGTCCAATAATCGTACACATTCGTCGATAAATAAAACTGAGACGCCAGTAAAAAAGTAAGGAAACTGTCGATCAGAACTCAAAAAACCGACTGATCCGTCGTGTTCAGATCTCAACAAAATCAAATCAAAGTTTGAATCAGAGCTTTCACACATACACACGATTAAGCGTATAAGCATATACATTTCATCAATTTGCAATATAAATAGATGGAAATTAATCAACATACCTGATGAGAAGCGAGAAATCGATTGAAGAAACAGCGATTGATGAGGTTTTCTTCAGTTTTTCAGGTTTTCTTCAGAAACAGGAATTGAAGAGAGAGAGAGAGAGAGAGAGATAGAGAATCCAGCGGCCCACCGGAACACCACCAACAGCAACTAGAGAATTCGTGAAGCTTTTGACATAGGAGAGAGAGAGAGAGAGAGCTTTTTGAGTTATTTTAATGTGATCTTTTCCTCTTTTCCTCTTTTCTCTTTCTGTGTTCAATCGTATCGTACCTGATACATACAAAGCATGTGTGCATATATATATATATATATATATATATAGAGAGAGAGAGAGAGAGAGAGAGAGAGATTGCTTTAGGAGGAGGAGAGGGTTATGTTTTGGTATTTGCATGCTTGCTTTTCCCGCCGAATGGCGGTTTGTTACGTTTAATCTGTAATGAATTACTCGTTAGTTAATTAAAAATTAAAAATTAAAAAATATTTTATTATAATCATTCATTATAAATGTGTTCATGTAATGCAAGACAAATTACTTATCTATACTATATTATAAATCATTTATGAAAAACTCTTAAAAACAATTTTTAAAAGCTTCATGTACCGCTATTTAATGCTAATCACTTAAAATCTCTTAAAAACAACTAATGAAGCTTTATGTACCGTTTTTAATATTAATTACTTGACTAATACTTATCTCTAACAACCTTCAAATCTTTAAATGGGGACTCTTATTAATTAATTCTTATCTGTAATCACTTTCAAATTATGAACTCCTTAAAAAACATCATTTTTTAAACAAATTTATAAAAAAACATGACCGTTTTCTAAAAACCACACATTAAAATAAATTAGAATTTTAATATCGATATATATCGCGCTGTATTACACGAGTAGAGTTGTAGTATAATATAAATATGAATAGTTATCAAAGTGTTATTCGGTTTTTTAATTTTTTTTATGGTTTTTCTTAAACTTGACCGTTGTTCTATACATGACTTAATTTCAAACAAGGATGAGAATGATTTTTCTCAAAAATCAAGGACGGAGTCAGAAAATTTATTTAAGATAAGTAGAAACAATGTAATTTTTTTCTAAGAATTTCAAGGTTGGGAGGACCTATTTAAAATATATGTGTCTTTATTTACTAAATAAATCATTCAAAATAGTTATTAAAAAATAGTTTAACAGCATGAGTAAACTAAACAATATAACTATGTTTATATTAACAAGCTAGTAAATACCACTGTTCTAAAAGGCTAGGCTCGTCGCGACAGCCGTATGGTGCGCCGTGACTCAAGACTTGTGTCTCACGCCACGTTATGCCTATGGCACGTCATTGCCTAATTTGCGGTTTTTTGTAACGCGATGTTTGATTTTTTTACGTTTTAATGTCTTATTTGCTAGTTTTTTAATATATAACATAATTTAACTTGTTTATTATCATTGACTCGTCGATTGATAGTACAAAACATATGTTGTTATATATTATATTATATATGATATAGAGATTTGCCGTCACAAGTCACGCCTTGATAAACGTCATGGCCTCCTCGTGACTCCTAAGGCTTGAGACTTGGCCTCGCCGCCACGCCACGCCTTACGCCATTTAGAACCTTGGTAAATACACACCATTAGATTACTAGGTATATTTGATGAAAACTTTCATCGAAAATTTTAGACGGATTCCCAATAAATAATAATAATAATAATAAATAATAATAATAAATAATAATCTATACATATAATAAATAAGTAACTAGCATGCCACGTGTCGTCTTCTGGTGAGCCGACTTCAGTATTTTCCCGTTTAAACATGTATCTGGGCGCAATTTACATTATAAGTTCAATTAGCACACCCACATTCACTCCTCCTTAAATCTCTCCTTAATTCAATTTTTTTAATTTATATGTTACATTTACTACCCTTATAATTAGGTATGTGGTTTACTTTTAATCTCTTACTTTTTTATTTTTCATTTTAGACTCTTATCATATAAACATAAATAATGTATATGAACTAAAATGCATTAAAAAAACGTTTCTATTTTTTACAAATTATACCATTGTAATCGCTTCGTCAATACCTTCGAAATGAGCTCAATATTGAATATTTTTGGATTTAATTATATTATTAATATATCATAAATATATATGAATTAATGTGTCGTGATTAGTATGTGATTTGTTGAAATTAGTATAGATTTGATACAAATAATCACTAAATTGTCGTGATTTTCTTTTTGCAATTTCATATCAATTTTTACTTCAAAGTCGAATTTCTTCGACGAATTACAATTCTATCAAATTCCATTCTGTCAACGAAACACCCTTAGAATTATCATAAGAGATTTAATTACTTGAAAAAAAAAGATATCACTTATCAACTGAATTTTGGATTATGAGTTCGAACTTTTTTCAAAAATATGAGTTCCAATTGCTGTATGTTTTGCCATGACCATAAACAAAAACCACGGACAGTCATTATCGAAGGTTGGTTTGTTTCTGAGACAACCAGTCTTCACCCATGGTCAGTTGTATGTTGCTTTATCTAGAGTAAAAAGTAGGCAAAGTTTAAAAATATTAATTATAGATGATGAAGGTATAATTAGCAATAGAACAAAGAATGTTGTATATAAAGAAGTATTTGGTAATTTACAGTCGCGGATCCAGATTTTTTTTATCAGGGTCCCTTTAAGGTAGCTTAATTGTCCGTAAATTTGCCCGGTATATTTTTAGATTAAATCCAACGTTTCGAGGCTTTTTAAAGTTTTTTGGTATATTTTAAGAGATTTTTAAGTTTTTTTGTCGATTTCAAAAAACTTTTTTGGTTTTTTAGTCGATTTCGAGAGTAGTTTTGGTTTTTGGTTGAATCCGAAACATTTTTTTTGATTGATGGGTCCCAGACGAGAAATTACTGGGGGAGGGGGACATTAAGGTATAAACCTAAAAAATCTATATTTTTAACCTAAAAAAATTCAGATTTTCTTTTTTTAATGGGGTCCCATCCCCCCAACCCCATGGACTACATCCACCACTGGTAATTTATGATACATGGTTCTTATTTTATTAATATTTTAACTATGTATTTTTTCATTATTTCATTTACGTTCTATTATAAATTTTGTTTTAAATTTTTTTAATATTTATTCATATTTTTTATTATTTTTTTGCAAAACATCATTTGTGAAAACTGCCTAAAACAAGGACATTTTGTAACCATCTGCAAAAAAAAACAACTCTGAAGGGAAAAAAGCTTGGAAAAGTAGCATCGTACTTTCGATGATCATTCATATATGTAAGATAAGTTTTTTGGCATGATTTTTTTTAAATTACCCCGTGTAATACACGGTTCGAACCTAGTATATATATATATATATGGGAAATTAATTAAAATGCCACAAGTCAAACTTCATGTTACTGAAATGTCACAAATCTCTCCCATCTTACCGAAATGCCACAAAAAACCGCGGTGGGCCCCGTGATCGCGGGCCCCAGGCCCACGTGTCATACGAGTTTGGCCAAACAGCCCGCGTTGGCCCCTCAAGAATGCCCGCGGTACAGGTTTGGCCCCTCAAGAATGCCCGCGTTTACATTTTTGGTCCCTGCCCGCGTTGGAATCCTGCGATCGCGGGCTAACCCGCTACGTGTCAGCATGGGGTTAACCCTAAAAAATTTTGTGAGACAAAACCCTATCTCTTTCTCTATCGCCGCACTATATAAGAGGGGTGGGGGGACCAAACCGGCCACACCCCATTTTTTTAATAACTCTCTCAATTTTTAATTAAACTCTCTCAATTTTCTCCCACTCTTTCAATTTTGTCGTGTGGAATACGCGCTCGAGTTTTGTGAAGATGTCTCGTATTACTCATATGGTATGTTTTTCTTAAGTTTTTTGTTTTTTTATATGTTGTTATTTTAAGTTAAGATATATGATATGTATGTTGTTAGAGTGTTTATAACTTGTGTTATGTTTGAATTTGTTTTATGTTTAAATTTTAAAATATATGATATGTATGGTTTTATGTTTAAATGTGATATTTGTATGTTATAATGTGTATGTTGTTATAGGTGTTAGATTATTTTTATAAAAAAATGTTAAGAGTGTGTTTTTATAAAAAAAAATGTTAAGAGAGTGTTTTTATAAAAATAATTCTTAAGAGTGTGTTTTTATAAAAAATTGTAATGTTTTTTTTATAAAAAAATTGTTAAGAGTGTGTTTTTATAAAAATAATTCTTAAGAGTGTGTTTTTATAAAAAAATGTTAAGAACGTGTTTTTATAAAAAAATTGTTAAGAGTGTGTTTTTATAAAAATAATTCTTAAGAGTGTGTTTTTATAAAAAATTGTTAAGAGTGTGTTTTTATAAAAAAAATTGTTAAGAGTGTGTTTTTTTATAAAAAAATTGTTAAGAATGCGTTTTTTTATAAAAAAATGTTACGAATGACAACTTAGGTCCCTAGGGTTTTAAGAATGACAACTTAGGTCCCTAAACTTTTAAGAGTGGCAATTTAGGTCCGTAAACTTTTAAGAATGACAACTAGGGTCCCTAAACTTTTAAGAATGGCAACTTAGGTCCCTAAACTTTGGTGAATGACAACTAGGGTTTCTAAACTTTTAAGAATGCCAATTAGGTCCCTAAACTTTTAAGAATGACAACTAGGGTCCCTAAACTTTTAAGAATGACAACTTAGGTCCCTAAACTTCACATGCCACACTCAAATTCATTTTGGCCTCTTGTCAAAAACATCTATATATAACACTATGATACGTTGAAATAAAATAAACCGCAACATCTATATATAACACTATTATATGTTGAAATAAAATAAATCGCAACATCTATATATAACACTATGATACGTTGAAATAAAATAAACCGCAACATCTATATATAACACTATTATACGTTGAAATAAAATAAACCGCAACATCTATATATAACACTATGATATGTTGAAATAAAATAAACCGCAACCTATCTATTTATAACACTATTATATGTTGAAATAAAATAAACCGCAACATATCTATTTATAACACTATTATATGTTGAAATAAAATAAACCGCAACATCTATATATAACACTATGATATGTTGAAATAAAATAAACCGCAACCTATCTATTTATAACACTATTATATGTTGAAATAAAATAAACCGCAACATCTATATATAACACTATTATATATTGAAATAAAATAAACCGCAACATATCTATTTATAACACTATTATATGTTGAAATAAAATAAACCGCAACATATCTATTTGGATTTTGTCAAACGGGTGTAAATAGCCCTAAGGTATGTCGGGATTTAAGCAATCCTTGTGATTCCCCTGCTACCTGGAAGTCCAATAGATTGAGTGGTTTTTTTTCTAAAACTAAAACAAACGAATAATTATCAACACAATAAACCAAACAAGCAAAAGCATCTATATATAACACTAACTATAACATCCGTGAATGACTATGTAGAGGGATTTCTTTAACATTGACTTGACGCTAAAGTGCAAAGTTGGCTACATCGAGGAGTTAAGAGAGCGCTTTAGGGGATTAGGTGATCGTGCAGATACCGTTGAGGCCATCTTTAGAGGGACACCTTTCGGGCCATGGATGGATGTGTCTTACTCTGGTGGCGACCCTACGCTAGTGCACATGTTTCTACAGTTGGAGGTCGAGAACTCCAACGCTGAGCCGGAGGAGATGCATTTTGATTTCTTCGGCCATCGATTGTATTTTGGGCGTCGTGAGTTCTGTCTAATTACAGGACTACGTTTTGGAGAGGCTCCCCCCTTCCTCCCTTAGCAGACTGCTCCTTCGTTCCTAGGGTTTGGGGCATTTCAGCATCTCGTTTGAAGCTGAAGGCAGCCCGGGACATGATGAAAGAGGGCCTTAGTGCCCTAAGCGACGCCGATGCTGTCCGTGTATGCTTGGTGGTGATCGTGGATATGGGCTTCATGGGCCGTGAGTATAGCCAGACTGCTTCTGAGACGGTCATTAGGGCCGTCGAGGACTTTGATGTGTTTAACAGGTACCCGTGGGGTAGCCATATCTGGACACATTGCTACTCTATTCTGCACCGAGCCATAGCCAGACGTGCCGATCGACATGCAAAGATGAATCTTTGTGGTTTTACATACGCCTTCAAGGTTAGATACGTAGTATAACATAAATAATAATACATACAAACTGTTTGGCTTTCCTTTTTACGTACTTGCTCTTCTTGTGTAATTCCAGATATGGATCTTGGAGATGTTTCCCGCAGCCGTCCAATATTTCGTCAAGCGCGACGACATATTACTTAGGGGAACCCGTTGGGGCAAGGGACCTATTTCCCTAAATAGGGCGCTTTGGCTTCAGTTCTTCAGTCAATCTAGACATGTAAGTTCTTTTACTATGTTTACAATGTTGCATACGTTAGTCCCGCTTATTAAATTTTTTATGTTTTATCATATATTTAGCCGCCGCTTGCGCCTTTCGATCACCTTGAGCCTACTACCGCCGAGAGGGAAACGCATTGGTACAGAAACAGCGTGGCCTTTATTGACGAAGACGCGGCAAGGGCTCGACGTCCCCCTCCTTCCACATCTGACGAAGATGAGGAAGACGACGCGAGGCCCTCCTATCAGCCGGCCCGTTCCTCCTCCTATCAGCCGGCCCGTTCCTCCTCCCATTAAGATCCGACTTCCACCGAGCCATCTTATGGCACCTTACCCGAGCTGTGGGACTACGTTCGGGGGCCAATACACACGCGTATTGATAATCTGGAGGGCCTCTACAAACAGTTTCGCGGTGTAAATGTTAGTGTGTAATTTAATTTATCGGCCATGATCTTTTTGTTTGTATACTAATATTACGTTCTAAATTTGTTTTAGCTGTCGAGTACGACGCCGATCCCCGCTCCGTTCGAACAGGGGGCACATGAGACGTATGCCACCACATCCTCTCCGTCATTCCCTGAAAATGTAAGTGACACTGAGTAACCATTATAGTTATATGTTTGTTCCTAAGTTTGTAACTATTTTAATTGTAATACCCCGGGTAAGTTCGTTAGTTTCGTTAAATTTAATTAACTTTACTATAAATGTTTAGGGTGAATTTGGGTGAAATTATAAGTTTAGGGGTATATTGTTTAGTAATGAAAAGGGTAGGGGCTGAAGTAGTAATTATGGTCATAAATATCTGATTAGGTGTTAGGATATTTCATAAATTCAGCAAACAATTCAGTGTGTGTGTGTTTTGAGAGTAAAAGAGGAAAAGAGGAAAAGAAGGGTTAGGGCATCAATTGGTGTACTTGGAAAGGATTTAAGGTATGTTCCTTTGTAATTTATGTCTGTAATTGCTTGTGGAATGTTTCTATCGGAGTAGAATAACTAGAAATGCATCTGGTATTGAATCTGCGATTTTCTGGGTCGAAAATGGACAAACCGACAGAGGTGTCCGGACACGGTTTGAATGTGCCCGGATGGTTTTGTTGGTGGTGTCCGGATAATTTTATGAAGGTGTCCGGACGCGTCTTTTATCCGGGTAAGTTCCCTTTTTCTTATTTTGTCCGGATTAGTGGTTTTGTCCGGAAAAGTCCTTTTGTCCGGAAAAGTCATGCTGTCCGGAAAAGTAGGGTTGTCCGGGTAACTTATGGTATCCGGACACTTTTGCTGTTTGGCCAATTTTGAGATTTTGAATACTTTTGAGTGTCCGGTTATAGTTTTCTGGTGTAGCGGAACCCCCGTGTTAAGTTGTCGTAGGGGAACATTTGAGAATAAGAGTTTGATAAGTTAATTAGGATTCTCAGCCTGCTAAAGAGTCTTATGTGTTCAATGTGGTAAAGAGATATTGTATCTGATTATTACAGATTCTGTGAATTTGGAGTGAAAGCTGATCTATTTTGAGAAAGGATTTGGAAGAGTGTTGATAAATACTCAGGTGAGTTTTAATTCAAATGTTTTTAAACTGGAATACGTATATGTGTGGATTGGGAATGAAATAGTTGACGACTATGTGTTTATATGTGAATTATAATATAGTGAGGTATTATATTTACATGTGTATTATAAATGTGTTATAATACGTTGACCGGGTTTTAGACCGGTGTGATTGGCTATAGAACCTGTATAGCGTTGTTTGGCTGTAGATGTTGTACATCGTTGTATTTTATTAGTTGGCTTGCTACCACTAATATGGCCAGGAAGAAATGAGAAGGAAAGGTATATGATGTATGAGTTTAAATTGGATATATGTAACTATGTGGCGTGATTTATATGATTGAAGTTTGTATAAATGGTTTTTAAACTAACAGGGGTTTCTCACTTAGACCTACAGGTCTAACCCTCATTTTGTTTTAAAAATATGTATTCCAGGTGGCGGATCAAGTAAGGGCAAGTAAGTAGAGTATGAGATGGATGGCTAGTAAGGAAGACTATAAGACGAAGCTTTTGACTTATTTAGTAGTTGTAATGGAATGTTAAATGTTATGGATGCAAATAGCACAAGGATTGTATTTCAAGTGTTGTTCTTTCTATTTGTAAAAGACTACTGGACCGTACATGTAAAGTGAAGTTTGTTTGTTATATCTATGTATTGTTAATTTGGGTGATATGTCGTGTATATGGGATAAGGGTTGTTACATTAATGATCAATGTCACGCAGGCCGGGATGTCGGGGGCATACACCTCACAGATGCCGCCGTTTGGCACATCATCTTATTCTACTATCCCGGAGACTGTAAGTCACACTAAGTAACCATTATAGTTATATGTTTGTTCCTAAGTTTGTAACTATTTTAATGATCAATGTCACGTAGGCCGGGATGTCGGGGACATACACCTCGCAGATGCCGCCGTTTGGCACGACATCTTATTCTACTATCCCGGAGACTGTAAGTCACACTAAGTAACCATTATAGTTATATGTTTGTTCCTAAGTTTGTAACTCTTGTAATGATCAATGTCACGCAGGTCGGGATGTCGGGGGCATACACATCCCAAATGCCGCCGTTTAGCACCACATCCTATTCTACTATCCCGGAGAGTGTAAGTGACACTGAGTAACCATTATACTTATATGTTAGTTCCTAATTTTGTAACTCTTATAATGATCAATGTCACGCAGGACGGGATGTCGAGTGTAGGGGGTTACACATCCCAAATGGTGTCGTTCGACACCAATCTCTTCACGGACATCTTTGGCGGTTCAGCCGTAGAGTATTACAGGTCGGGAATGCCAGCGTCGTCGTACGTCACACCGCCACCTTCCATGCATACTGTAAGTTATTTTGGTAGTTTTGGTTTAATTGTGAACATTTCCTAAATTCTACTTAAAACATCTAATAACTTAATTTTCAGACGATGGGGTCTCCTATTATCGAGGAGCACTTCTCGGAGCCGGAAGATGACCTGATGGATGTTGTAGATCCACAGGGGACACCGCTCCCTGAAAATCGGGAGCCGAAACGTTCAAAATTTTTTCGGAACCCGTGGACACGACAAAAATCTACGACAGGACCGCCCCCTGAAAAGCAAGCAAAGCAAGCGGGAAAGCAAGCAGGGGGGAACAAGGGAGGAAAGAAGGCGGGAAAGAGAAAGGGAAAGGTGGCTTCACCGGAGCGTCTACCGGCATCCGATATATTGAGGATGTGCAAGACTGGTCACCTCCCCCCATGATATTCGTCCCTTACTTGAGCCTGGAAATCACCCCCCGCTTTTTCCAAGTATTGCTGGGGGATGACCCTTTGGAGTCTGAGTTACAGGATGTGGTTAGTATGAAGTTTAACTATAGTCATATAATCAAATATATTTATATTACATGTCTAACCATCTATTTTTTATGTATAGCACATGGATTGTTGGGCCTCGCTGCTCCAAAAATCGCGTGGAACAGACAAGAGGTGAACCATGATGTACAATATTTTCTTTCCCTACCTGTTGCTCCCCCATCAAGGTCCCGCCTCTGTGGCCAACTCATGCAATGGCGTGGAAGGGGTTTCTTGGGCTCTCCTCGATGTGGTATGTAAATCGTTTTACTCTTATTTTATTTAAGTTGTTTTGTTGCTAACTAAGTTGTCTAATATTGTAATATTTCAGGTGTACATCCCAATATGCATTCATCCCAAACATTGGCTGCTTGGAGTGTTTGAGCTTGACGCTATGACCATGACCATATATGACAGCGACAGTGCCAATCTCTTCAGAGACCAATTGAATGACCAGATGGCAAGGTTTAAAGCTGTGCTATTTGAATTCTTTGGCCGGGTCAAGGACATGAGGCGTCGCGACGTTTCAGAGAACTTTCGCCATAAGTTCGCCAAGAATACACCCCAGCAGGCCGGGATGAATGCGGATTGCGGTGTCTGGGTATGCCGTAATGTCAGCATGTTGATAAATAACGATGTGGTATTTGTACACCCTTACCACACCGAGGCCGAGGCCAAGGCATTTCGCATACATATGGCGGAGTCCATTTATGCGCATTGTCAAATAAAGCAACGATAGGTTGTTTATGTAACATTAAATAATTGTTATTTTTAGCATTAACTTATTTTGTTAAAGTATTGTGATTGACTTAGTGTTTACTTCATTTGGTTTTTGCTAATTTCATCTAATTACTCAACTTTGAGTATCGATATCTCTTTCACACATACTTCATTTTGGACGCATTATATATCGTTTCGAAGCTCTCATATAGGAGAACATAAACCTACTAAGAGTTAGTTATATATAACACACACATATATATATATATATATATATATATATATATATATATATATATATTTAAATGTGTCTAAAGTTTAGTAAAACCCATATTTTTACTAAAATTTTCCAACACCTAGTAAGTAGGTTTATGAAACTTGCGATAATCCTAATACAGAGATTATTGGATGAACATGCATTTATTTCTTGATTCACATGTGCATTAATCCTTAGACTACTTAAAGACTAATTTTCATGCTACTGAGTGAACTCAATGAACCGGCGAAGGGTTTTTTGTTAAATGGAAGTCTTATTCTTGAAGCCGAGTTTTCTTTGGTTGGAATGCTTAAAAATATCATCACGGCCATTTGGTGTCTTCCTTCTGATGCAAAAATTGGTATTATGTAATGTAGAACAATATCTATATTATAGAAACTTGCATTTGACAGTACCATATAAATCTGATCTAAGTTCTCATTAATTAGTTATGTTTGACTACTTAAAGACTAATTTTCTGCCTAATGAAAGACCTTTATTCAAGAGCAGACGAATATTGCAGTTACTTTTTCAGTCGAATCTTACAGGCTCTTTTCAAACGAATCTCGCAGTGAACTATTCAGACGAATCATGCAGGCAACTTTTTCAGACGAAATCTTTGACCATATCTGATGAAGAACATACATTTTCACGGCTATAAGTAGATGGCATGATGAAGCAGTAATTCACAACTTCCTATCTATCTTTTAGACATTCTCCTCACCGTTTACAAACACACTCTCGCTTTTCTTAACACCATGGCCGGAGGTTCAAAATCAAGGGGGAACAGGTCGGCGAATGTGGCTGGAACTTCACGTTCGGGAGCCTACCAACCACTGAACGATGGAGCTCGCCGGAGTACCTGGAAGGTACCGGAAACAAACGAGGTGTGGAGAAACTGTGGGCGAACTGCGGCCGATTTTCCATTCACGCCTGAGGAGGAAGCAGACTCGGAGATGGCATCCGACAATTACTACTTCGATAATGGCATGAGAACCCCACCAATGTATGATTTTATGCCGACGGGTCTTCGACAAAGTCAACAAATTACTCCCGCAGTGCAAAAAGCCATTAATGGGGCGAACGCCGATATCGAAAAGGTAAAGGGTACGTGGAACCATAACAGGGGGATTCAGCAGGGGAAAATGGAGTATCTAGCGGAGAAGAAACGAGAACTGGCCATGACTAGGGCTCAAGTTCGACAGCTGCAACGAGAGATTAAAGAAGCTGAAGAGGAACTAGAAGAACTCGAATCGGACTACATAGGAATGGAGGACGTGATCAAGGAAAAGGTTAACTTGATCACAGGACTCCAGGACGCCTTCCAGTAATAGATTTCTTTGTTTACATGCACTGTATCCGTTTCGGTTGGGAAGATGATTTGCAATAATTTTTATATGATGTTGTTAATTAATTTCCTTGTTAAGTAACTTAAGTGGATTTCTATATTAAAAACATTAAAATGGAAAGGAAACAATACATTAAAAACCACATAAAATGATAACCTAAAAACTATAGGGACCATTAATGTTTTTTTAAATTTGCAACAAACTTCAGGGACCAAACTGTAAAATCGAAAAGTAGCGGGTTAGCCCGCGATCGCGGGATTCCAACGCGGGCAGGGACCAAAAATGTAAACGCGGGCATTCTTGAGGGGCCAAACCTGTACCGCGGGCATTCTTGAGGGGCCAACGCGGGCTGTTTGGCCAAACTCGTATGACACGTGGGCCTGGGGCCCGCGATCGCGGGTCCCACCGCGGTTTTTTGTGGCATTTCGGTAAGATGAGAGAGATTTGTGGCATTTCAGTAACACTTGGTCAAACTTGTGGCATTTTAATTAATTTCCCTATATATATGTATATATATATATATACACGTATGTATAGGCATGAGATCATGTGAGAAATGTCATTTTGAGTGAAAAGTGTAAGAATTAATTTTGAAAAGTTGAGAATGGGGTCCTAAAAAGATTTTATTTTTTCCCTTTTAAAAAAGGGAAATTAATTAAAATGCCACAAGTCAAATTTCATGTTATCAAAATGCCACAAATCTCTCTCAGTTTGCAAAAATGCCATAAATACCCGCGATGGGAGCCCGCGATCGCGGGCAGTGGCATTTTCGTAATTAATTTTCCCCGCGATCACGGGGAGGAGCCCGCGGTGGTTACAAATTTGATTTGTTTTGATTTTATATTTACATTTTCATCCCCTATACTTATTTACTAAATTTACTTTATACATTTTACTTTCATAATTTAATTTTACATTTAACACATATAATCGTTTATTAACTAAAATACGTTAAAAAAATACGTTTTAATTTTAACAAGTTACACCATTATAATCGTCTATTCGATACGTTCGAAATGAGCCCAACATTGAATTTTTTTGGATTTATATATTTTAATATATATCATATAAACTACATAAATATATTTTTTATATTTAAAATTCATTTTTAACGTATTTTCAATTTTGTTTTACACTCCTATCGCATTAACATAATAATCATATATTAACTAATTCATTAAATCGTTTTAAATTATTATTATTTATATATGTTTATAGATATCGTGAATGACAATAGGACAAGCTTTCACGAGAAGAATATGAAATGGGGTTTTAACAAGTTGGTATCACTGGACTCATTTAAGAATTGTGAAAATGGGTATTTGGCGAATGATGATTCATGTGTGTTTGGAGCTGAAGTATTTGCAGTTACAGAGTATGCACAAAAGGATCGATGTCTGTCCATCACAAAGCCTCCGCCAATTTTTAATACTTACACTTGGACCATCGATAATAAAATAAATAAAACGTATTTTAACTATAAGAGTACCATAAATTAAATAATTAACTATAAAGGTATGAATTTTAAATATTTTTTTTTATGTAGTGTATATGATATATATTAAAATATATAAATCCAAAAAAATTCAAGATTGGGCTCATTTCGAACGTATCGAAGAGACGATTATAATGGTGTAACTTGTTAAAATTAAAACGTATTTTTAACGTATTTTAGTTAATAAACGATTATATGTGTTAAATGTAAAATTAAATTATGAAAGTAAAAGGTATAAAGTAAATTTAGTAAATAAGTATAGGGGGTGAAAATGTAAATATAAAATCAAAACAAATCAAATTTGTAACCACCGCGGGCTCCTCCCCGTGATCGCGGGGGAAATTAATTACGAAAATGCCACTGCCCGCGATCGCGGGCTCCCATCGCGGGTATTTGTGGCATTTTTGCAAACTGGGAGAAATTTGTGGCATTTTGGTAACATGAACTTGTGGCATTTTAATTAATTTTCCTTTAAAAAACCTAAAAACCCATGTTTTTACCCTAAAAAGGTTTTATTTTCCCCCTTTTAATGGGGTCCCATTCCCCACTAAACATACAATGGATCCGCCAATGTTGGTCCGTCCATTGCTTTGAGCTTGGGGCGTCACATATAATATTAGAATCGATCATTGTACCATCGTGATGATGGGAGCAAACCTTATCGAGCATGATGAGTCCTCGAAGTAGGTTGTTTGTGACATATTAGACTAATCAAACATCGCCGGTTACATGGAGAATTCTAAGAATGCATGGCGAGAAGGTCAGAAATTTAAGTTGGAAGTTTGTAACAACTTGTTCATTCAATGTTATGGAGTACCAATAGCTTTTATAATAAGTTTTTGGTTGAATTTGAGTAATTGATCCTACTTGAGGTATTACAACCAACAAAATAATTGTAACTTTGCAAGTATTCTCAAAATACTAAAAATAAGGTAAAGAGAATTAAAAGCAATATATTTTAATTTTAAATAATAACAATAATGAACCGTCACAATATTAATTATTGATATTAAGAATCAAATTATTTGTCATTTAATAATAAATAGAAATATATATATATATATACACACACTATATACATATAGTAGATAAAAAATACGTGACGAATTAGGGGCGAGCAATGTCATCCTCGACCCTTCTTCGGGTGTGAAAATGAATCTCCACCTCCTAATTACCCGCCAAAGCGGGTAATCCCCGTTCTGTTAGGGTTGGGGTACCCACCCCCTACGAGTATAATTTACTAGAAAATATAAAGGGAAATTAATTAAAATACCCTAAGTTTGAAAGTGACTTACCAAAATACCCCAAAATTTGAAAAGTTTACCAAAATGCCATAAATTTCCACGGTGAGAGCCCTCTATAGCGGGCAGGGACTGAAAGTGAAATTTTTGCAAGATTATTTACACTTCCAGTCCCCACCGCGGGCCATCGCGGGCCTCGATCGCGGGCCGTCAGGGACTAAAAGTGTAAATATATCTTGCAAAAATTTTCACAATTGGTCCCTGACCGCGATCACGGGCTCCATAACGCGGGAAAAAAATAGCATTTTGGTAAACTTTTCAAATTTTGGGTTATTTTGGTAAGTCACTTTCAAACTTAGGGTATTTTAATTAATTTCCCAAATATAAATATAAAGTATATAACACTTTACCATTTACTAGAAAATAAGACTTTACATATATTATTAAAAAAAATCCCAAAATAATATGTCATAGTTTTAACCGAAAAAAGAGATACCTTTAATTTGGTAGCTATCATTTTTCATTGGCAAGACTTTTAAATGGGATGTTGTTCTCGAAATATCGTTTTAGGTTGCAAAAACGACGTTAACCCTTTGTTCAATTTAATCGGCGGCATTGCTCGTTAAACGGGCACATTGACATATGGTGTGTTTCATAATTCGAATACATATTTTCTACTAATATCAAAACATGTTAGATACGGATGACTTTCGTTGAACTTTATCCTTAAGCATTAACACATTTTACTTTTTTTGATGTTTTAAGACCACCGTACCCAATGAATCCACTTGCCACATCAGCGTCACATCAGCTTTTCTCTTTCCTATCCTCCTTACCCAAAAGTGGAGTACCAGTACCCAATGAACACACTAAAAAAAAATACAAATTACAAAATACAAAACACTACAAATTATGATATTTTCTAATTTTCTCTTTTCTCGCTAAAGTAGCCCTCAAAACGTCTCCCGAAAGGTGATCATGCGGGGATATGAAAAACTCGAAGTCTTGTTGATATCGTTTTTCTCGTTCGAGTTCCAACTTATCTCGTTCGACGGGATGTAGGTGTGGTGTTTGGATTCATGATGAAATTTGAGAGAAATGGAAGAAGGTATTGAATTTAAGAGAAATGAAAGAAAGTATGTTTTGGTGTGAAAAAATAAGATGGTATAGGTTAATATATATAGTGTGATTAATTTGAAAAAAAAATTAAAAAAAAATTAAATTTGTAAAATAGCCGTTTTACAACGGTATTGTTTAAAAAATATAAAAAAAATAAAAAAAAATAAATCACAACGGGTTGATCGGGTTGGTGAACCCGCTCCCCCGTACCCGCCCTGAACCCGCTACCCCCGTACCCCGAGCCCGCTTACCCGCTCCCTACCCACTTGCCACGTCCTTCGAGCCCGATGCGGTACCCGCTACCGCTACGGAAGGCCTAAGTGTGTACTTTTTATATTTTGAAATACCAAACAAAGTTTGTTTTTACTAACGGATAGAGGCCACAATTTCCACGCAATGAATAATTAAAATGAGTTGATTTCAGTTATATTTGATCTTACAACGAGTCAAATACATAAAACAAAAAAAACAAAAATATAACGGGTCTCATTGTCTCAAGGTCTTACTGTCTCATGAAAATAGTCTGGTCTCAAATTATCTCAAGTATATAATTATATATATATATATATATATATATATATATTATATAACAATATTGTTTTCAATTTGAAACAGTTAATTTTTTTTAAATTAAGTAAAATGATAAATTTATACATTCATCAAAGCACAACCCATCTGGATTTTTTTTGCTTTACTTCTTTTCTCCATTTCATGGTGTTTTCTTTTATCAATTGCTTACTTCATCATGTTGCTTTCCTTTTTAAACATTATTTATTTTTATTATAAGGTAATCAAATTATATACTACTACCTTTTTCTTTATTTCTATGAGATATATATATATATATACATATATAATTGAAAATAAGAGTTAGGATAACTTTATATATATATATATTCATATATCTTCGTCTACTTTCAACTATTTTTATTTACTTATTTTTATCATTATGATCGAACTTTAACAAAATCATATATAAAAGTAATTAAATGTATGTAAAGTCCGTAAAAGTAATTAAAACTAAAGATAAAAGAAAGTTGAAGGTAGATGAATGTAGTTGAATGTAGATTAAAAGGTCAACTCAAACAAAGGCTTATAAGTTATAAGTGTTATCATCATCTCACCATAAATGTTATTCTCACACGATCTCACACACACATATATATATATATATATATATATATATATATATATATATATATATATATATATATGGTTAGATTTAGGAGAAAATAGCAAAAAATGGAAGAAAAAAAACTAAGGAACACTCTGATAGTTGTTCGTTTGGACGGTATGCATCTATACATACAAATAATTTATAACATGTACATATACATAAAACCACAAAACATCTCATATTTCTTGTACGAATCGGCCATTCTTCAGTTTTTTTAGTTTTTTAAGATTTTTCTCTAAATCTTCCCTCCCCTCTCTCTCTCTCTCTCTCTCTCTCTATATATATATATATATATATATATATATATATATATATATATATATTAGTTAGATGAAAAAATAACTACTGAAATCACGCATGGTCATACAATTTTATATTTGGTTTTTAAAAATTAGTTTGTCACAATAACTTCATGTTTCTTACAATTTGATTGGTTTTTGTTATAAAGTACAATTAAAAATTGGTAATTAGATTATTAAAATGGTAAGCATGTGATGGCACGTGACATAAGTTTCAAAAAGAGGATGAGACTTTTGTTATGTCATTTTATGTGGAGGGTTGAGTCAAGTAATAGGCCCAAAAAGATTCCACGTCAATTCATCTTCTTTTACCAACATCCTTAATTCTATTTTATTCATTCACTTTTTTTTATAAATGTATTAGATACATTATAAGTTTACTCGTGCAATGCAGCGTGATATATCTTGATTTTAATGTTTTAATTTATTTTAATGTGTGATTTTGAGAAAACGATCATGTTTTTTATAAGTTTGTTTAAAGAATGATGTTTTTTAAGGAGTTCATGATTTGAGGATTTTAAAGTGGTTAGAGATAAAGAATAGTTAATAAGAGTCCACGATTTAAGGATTTGAAGGTTGTTAGAGATAAATATTAATCAAGTAATTAGCATTAAAAACGGTACATAAAGCTTTCATTAGTTGTTTAAGAGATTTTAAGTAATTAACATTAAATAGCGGTACATGAAGCTTTAGATGTTTTTAAGAGTTTTTCATAAATGCTTTATAATATAGTATGGATAAAAGGAGGTAGGTATATATACAAATAATTAAAGTTATTTTTAGGGTTTTATATATATGTGTATGTTTATATGTGCATGCTATAAGAGTAAACTACACTTTTGGTCCCTGAGGTTTAGTGTTTATTACACATTCGGTCCCTACAATTTAAAAATTACACTTTAGCCACTGCAATTTTCTATTTGGTTCGGATTTTGTCCCTCATCGTTAAGTCCGTTTAAAAACTCAGTTAAGGGTAGGCGTATTTTCGTCTTTTTCTTTTATAGGGAGAAGTTTTACAGTTCTTTTAAAACTACAAGGACCAAATTGTAATTTTGTCTAATTTATATTAATATTATTTATATATATATATATATATTGTTAGTCCTAGATGACTATAACAAGTATTGTAGAAGGGGGGGTTGAATACAATACTTAAAATTTTCACAATTTTAATTCTATTATTGAAAATCTTCAACAAGAATTACACATAGAAAACTAAAGACTGTTGCGGAAAAGAACAGATAAACTATTCTAACAATCTTTCACAAAGTTTACTAAACAACTAAGAACACTTAGAACAAAGCTATGAAGTCTAAAGCAATATGGAGATTTCTTGCACTAAGAGAGATATCCAGAAAGCGTGGTTTGCATGGAGCCTTCTACTTCCTTTTATAGTGAGGATAGGAGTACTAAGCATTAAATGCTTGGTACACATGTCTTCAGGGGACTTGCTTCGTACCGGTGGACTTCTGAAAAGTTGATATGTCATAATCACATTTTCCTTGGTACAAGGAATAGAACCCATGCTGAAAGGGACTTTATCTAAAAATAGATAAGATGACAAAAAGTCACTTTTACCTGCCAAAAGATATTGTCCCAAAATAAATGATCTTCTTGATGTGTATTCCAAGACAATTACACCGAAGGGGTTCCACCGATATAATTGACATTGGTCTTTAAAACCATCTTCAAAGAAAACCATTTACACAAAGATCCCACCGATTTTACCAAACTTATCGGTGGGACATATCTGGCCGAAATGTGATGACACCATCGGTGGTGAGAAAGTCCACCGATGTGTGAAGACACCATCGGTGGTGAGGATGTCCACCGATGTGTGAGGACACAATCGGTGGACAATGACTTGTATGTATCTTGGAAGAGTCTTCTTATTTACACAGTGAGAATCTCTTCAAGCTTGGTTTCGGTTTATCTTCGACTTCACCGAACAGTTGCTATCTTGTACAAGTCATCTAAAGAACCATGCTAAAATATTCTAAGTAAGATATAGGGAAGAACATCGGAGAGTCAATTTCAAATCTTGGTGACCCAACAATCTCCCCCTATTTGAATTTGAGCTCTATCCTTAGAATATTTAAGAGTAATAAGAAGTAATATGCATTTTGACCCTTTTTACTCTTTTTGGGTTCTTTTCACATAGACCATTCTTTTTTTTTTTGATCTATTTTTCTTTTGTATGAGTATGTAAGCTATATACAATATTTACAAGTAAAGTAATTATGTGCAACAAGGGAAATCAAAAATAAGAGAGCTTGCATTACCGAAATGTTCATTACATTTGGAAATGAAGACAATCTTACAAGTACTTAGAAAAATTAAAATGAAAACACACAAATCATTTTCTCATTTTCTGTCGGCGCTTGATCTCTGCAAGGATGTTCTGATAGAGAGGATGTGCTTCGAGGATGTTAGGCATTAGATTGTATATGCCTTCAAGAAATATGATATCGGCCAAAGGGATTTGAGCGAACCTGAAGAAACGTCGGCGGCCGAATCCATCATTGAAGTTGTTGGGTCACCAAGATTTGAAATTGACTCACCGATGTTCTTCCCTATATCTTACTTAGAATATTTTAGCATGGTTCTTTAAATGACTTGTACAAGATAGCAACTGTTCGGTGAAGTCGAAGATAAACCGAAGCCAAGCTTGAAGAGATTCTTATTGTGGAAATAAGAAGACTCTTCCAAGATACATACAAGTCATTGTCCACCGATTGTGTCCTCACACATCGGTGGACATCCTCACCACCGATTGTGTCCTCACACATCGGTGGACGTCCTCTCCACCGATTGTGTCCTCACACTTCGGTGGACATCCTCACCACCGATGGTGTCATCACATTTCGGCCAGATATGTCCCACCGATTAGTTTGGTAAAATCGGTGGGATCTTTGTGTGAATGGTTTTCTTTGCAGAAGGTTGTAAAGACCAATGTCAATTATATCGGTGGAACCCCTTCGGTATGATTGTCTTGGAATATACATCAAGAAGATCATTTATTTTGGGACAATATCTATTGGCAGGTAAAAGTGACTTTTTGTCATCTTATCTATTTTTAGATAAAGTCCCTTTCAGCATGGGTTCTATTCCTTGTACCAAAGAAAAGGTGATTATGACATATCAACTTTTCAGAAGTCCACTGGTACGAAACAAGTCCTCTGAAGACATGTGTACTGAGCATTTAATGCTTAGTACTCCTATCCTCACTATAAAAGGAAGTAGAAGGCTCCATGCAAATTACGCTTTCTGGACATCTCTCTCAGTGCAAGAAATCTCCATATTGCTCAAAACTTGATAGCTTTGTTCTAAGTGTTCTTAGTTGTTTTGTTAGTATACTTTGTGTAAGATTGTTAGAATAGTTTATCTGTTCTTTTCCGCAACAGTCTTAAGTTTCTATGTGTAATTCTTGTTGAAAGATTTTCAATAATAGAATTAAAATTGTGAAAATTTTGAGTATTGTATTCAACCCCCCCTTCTACAATACTTGTTATAGCCATCTGGGACTAACAGAAGTATAATCCAGGAATCGGTGAAAAGCTTATCGTGATTGAGGGATAAGTGGTTGAAGTGGGAAGAGACAAATTTAAGTTGTCCACATAGGGAATCGTTCCTTTCTTTGCCAAGTCTTTGAAGATGTTGTCGGGGACCTTTTGGTTCTTGGTATTCGGTAGGCGGATGTCTTCCTTGAGGGATTGAAGTTTGGCTCGTTCATTGGTGGAGATGACGACATTGTGCTTCCTTTCCAGTTCTTTCATTTTATTCATCAAGTCCTCAATGCATTTGATGAATATATCTTTCTTGGGGTTGGCACATTTCACTAAGGGTGTGTTTACTTGCGGCTTAATTGACTTAATGAAAAAACCGGCTTATTCGCGCAGACATTTTTTGATGTTTACTTGTGACTTAATCGCACAGACTTGGGCTTATTCGCACAGTGGGTTTAGAGGTGTTGTCCACATTAAGATGGAAAAGTGACATTTCAACCCTTAAAAAAAGAGCATCCTTAAACCCTACTCTCTCAATCTCCAGTTCTCCACTTACAGCCCCATTCTCCCACACCTTCTCCATCGACGACGACAGCAACCTTGCTCCGACAGCCATACCTGCCGCTTCCCTCTTTCGCCGGCACCTCTGTTTCCCTCTTTCTCCGGCGACTGCTGTTGCCGTTTCTCCGGCGACTGTTGCTGCATCTTCTTCCTGAAATCGAGACCTTACATCTCCTCCTGAAATCGTTGCTTCCATCCTCTTTTCTCTTGAGTTTGACACATCACCGAGAACAAAATCGAGACCCTAATACCCCAAATCAAAACCCTTATCTCTAAAATCGGTTACCCATTTGAACTCCCTGCATCACCATAAATCGATCTGAAGTTTCTTCAAACTTGGGTTTTTCTTCACATGGGTTTGTTGATTTTCTTCTGTACTTCAATCGGTGATTTGTGGGTATCAAATGGGTTTGTTGATAGAAACCATCGGTACTGTCGATAGAAACCATGGGTATCAGATGGGTTTCTTGATTTTGATTTTTCTTCAAAATTTTTTATGAATTTGCTAATCTGATGATTTTTTGTACCAAAGGGTAAGAAGGTCATTTTAATTAGTCAGACGTTAATTCAGAAAGAAAAAGTAAACAACTATATATTTTTATCTGGATAGACAAATTTATCGGGTAAGACAACTTTACCCATACAGGGCTTAATAGAAAACTTGGTAAACAGCCCCTAAGAGTTTAGAAATTTCATACCATTCGGAGAGACCGAAGTGTTTGAGATGAACATCTATAAGACTTTTCATCGATCCATCTTCTCTGTCAATGATCAACCTAACATCATCTGGTTTGGCTTTGGACGTGGCAATCTTGATACCTGTAATAGGAGATCTGCATGAACGGTAGTGCATTGCCCTTTTGTACCAGGCTATTTCTTCGTTCTTTTCTTCCTCAAGAGCACTCAGTACCGATTTCTGGGTTTGGATGGCATCAGTAGACTTGGCTTTAGCGGCTTCCTCCTTGGCAGCTTTTGGAGAAAGAGCTTGAGATTCATCCAAAGCTTTCTGAGCAAGTCTAGCCTCCTCAATTTCTTGAGGAGATAGACCGAGATCGGTGGTGGTAGCTTGGGATGGAGGCTTGAGTTTTAGAGTTTGGGCACCCTCAGGTCAGGCCCCATACTTAGCTAACTCTTTCTTTTTCTTTTCTTCTTCGGCAGATAGTATTTTTTGTAACGTCCCAAAAATTACAGTAAATTTAAACTTTTAAAATTAATAATTTCATTAAATAAAACTCGTTAAATATCCAATAACCGTTTCGTTTGCAAACTCAAATAATAAACAATCTCAATAAGTTTAAACAGCGGACATAATATGTTTTTAAATATAAAATCTTAAACTCATAACTGTAAAGAGCCCTTCGCACGCGCCAATGTGTACCGTCACACCTTAGAGCCACTAGTACCTGAAACCACAGTTATAGGGAAAGGGTAAGCTCGAAGCTTAGTGAATTCAAACACATACGCATATAGCAATTATATACACACCACTCCTATCCGCACATATACAACCAACACAAGCAGTTACATTTTATACAAGCAAACTCATGCAAAACACCCTCGCATGTATCCTTCGGTCTCCCCGAAATCACACAACAGTCGTGTAGGCATCCCTCGGTCTCCCCGAGTTCTTGCCACACTTGTACACAATTCCTCGGTCCCACCGAGTTCACACAACACTTGTACACAATTCCTCAGTCCCACCGAGTACTCGGTCCCACCGAGATGTATATAACATTCATTTATACTAGGCATTAAATCAACCTAGTACTACGCACCACAATTCAGCTAGTACACACAACAATTCAGCTACTACACACAACTACCGCGATGTACATATAATCCCTATTCTACGTAGTGAGAGAACTCACCTCGAAAGCGTTGCAGAAGTTCCCAACTGACCACACAAACTTGCCAACTCCAAAATCACTTCTCGTCACCTAAAGAAGTGTTACAAAGTGTCAACGCGAAGCCCCAACCCTCAATCATAAACATAAGATTAAACGAAGGATATTTCATCTCTTCGGCCTAAACCGCAGGTCTATTCGGGACCTGCTTAGCCCTCCCTAGACCCACTAATCCAGGAATTAAATCCCACAAACAGTAGGGTGTAGGTCTTAGCTTTCCAGGGACATATTATACGCGTTCTAACGATTTTCCTACGATTTTATACGATTATTCTAAGATCGAAACATAAGGCTGGCAGATTCGGACCTGCTGCAAAAACGGCCCTTTTGCACCTAGCTAGAGGCCTAACCAGGTTTTCTCTAAAACATGAAAAATGTGCCCGACACAGAATGTGAACCGTGGGAACCAGTTTCGCCTCAAACCGAGCTACGGAGGAAAAGTTATGAACGAAACAAAACAGGGACAAAAAGACGTTTTCACATAAAATGGCGATTTTGAACGGTTTAATGTTTTCGCGATTGGGGTTACGGTTTAGCTATTTAGGTTCGGGTCTAGGTAGCCACGGATGGACTAATCTCCGCACCATCCACTGCCACCTCCGGCAGTGGTGGTCGACGGCGGCGGCGGCAGCCACCACCGGCGGTGGTGGTGGTTTGGTAAAACCAACCGACGAGGCCAATCGGAAGCCCTATCACCCTATCTCCGCCACATTCACGCACTCTCGCAAAAACAACAGCCGTTAACCGCCCTTACAACCACCACGAAGGTGACTCACGGAGCAGCACACCGCCGGCAGCCATGGCTGTGGCGGCGGCGTGGCTCCCCAGTTCCATTAACGACGACGTAGAAAGAAAGAAAAGAGGATGTAGATCCTTACCTCGTGATGACTACTCAGCGGCCACACACGAACTCCCGCTCCCTCTCTCCCTCGATCTCTCCCGCTCTCGCTGCACTCTCCTTTCGCCGACAAGGAAACGGTAACGGCAACTCCAACGGTGGTTCTGGGTCAGCAGCGGCCGCATGAAGGAAAAAGGGAAGGAAGTAAGGTTGCCTAGGGTTTCCTTCTCGGTGTTTCCTTGTGGGTTTCTTGCGTGAGACTCCAAAACGCAACAAAGGGGAGGGGGTCGGTTCTAAAGGGCCGATCCCATGCAAACTCCCAACAAAAATGTCACTTTTAGTCCCTAGCATTCCAACACCTTGCTAAAAAAATAAAGTTTCACCATACTTTAACATTTTGGTCATTCTTGCTAACTCCCGTTAAATAAATTCGTTAAGAGACGATAATAAAATAAATAAAATAAAATAACAACATCCGTACCGGGACACGGGCTTTACAATTTTCTTTCCTTTATCTTTAGGGGTCTCGGACACTTGCTCCCTCTCAGATCGTGCCGATGTTTTCTCCGCCGATTGTTTTTGAGGAATCGGTGGTGGTGAGGAAGAAGTACCAAAAGGTTTTGGTGGTGGTGAAGACTTCGGTGGAGGTAAGGATTTTGGTGATGGTGAGGAAGTAGTACCTGGAATGTCGGTGGCTTTCTTAGAGATGCGGATGTGTTGATGATCGGTGGGATGAGAAGGCTGATTGCTGTTTGTTCGTTTGACCGAAGGTAATTTCGGTGGTGGTTCAGATTTCTCTCCCTCAGCAACAGCCGCTTCAGTCTTAACCTTCAAACCCAATAGAGTAAATACCTTGTCAAGCTTTAAGTGCAGAAGTTCGATACTGGAAGGATTAATGTTTGTCAAAGTAAAGTCACCCAGATCCAAATCCCAATCCAAGCTTTTCTCCAGGAGATCAACTTTTTGATGAAGGGATTCGAGAGACTCAGAGAGACGAGTCCGAAGATTCTGATGCCGACGGGCCTCACTATTAAGACGGAAGAGTTCAGCATCTTTAACTGTTGTTGAGGCTTTGAAGGCACCGAAAGAAACTGGAAGGTCGGAGTGAGAAGATGTCAAAGATTCCACCTTAGTTGATAATGATGCTAAGTTTTCAGATAACGGCCGAAGAGCTTCCCGAATAGTATCTGCCAAAATCTGAGTTTGCCGAGACTCGAGCACCGATACCCGATCATTAGTTTGAGCCATAAAGGAGACCGTGGCTTGCTTGAGCGACTCGAACTGAGTACCAACCAATCTGCACTGACGAGCACTTTCTCGAACCTCCTCTATTAACTCACTAGGAAGCCGAATACCTGTAACTAGAGGAGCACGATCCTCGTGTAAATTGAATCTGGGTCGGGTCGGTGATAGCCGGGAATGAGGTAGTATTCTTTCCTCCATAAAAGTGGAAGAGGATGAAATAGTGTATGAAGGATCGGGGTAAAGGATGCGTCGTCGGGGAGAGGGTGGTTTTCGGGGAGATGAGGAAGAGCTACCCTCAGATCGGTGGGGGGTAGGGGATCGGTGTGGGGTTGGGGATCGGTGGGGTGTGGGGGATCGTCGGGGAGATGTGATCGGGGTGGATAATTTCGGTGGGGGGGATGGTGGGTCTGTGGTGATAATGGGATCATCGGTGATGATGGGGTCATCGGTGGGAAACTTGGTTCGGGGAGAACCGGTGTCTTCTAAAAGAAAATCAAAGAAGTCTCTTGGGGGGGGGATTTATCTGTGGGGGAACCCTCAGCGGGTTGTGCATCATCGATCTCATAAAGATCGGGTGAAAGGCTGTGCAGTGAAAAATCTGTACCCTCGAGGGGAGAGACCCCGAGGTCATCTCCACCACCCAAAGAAACGAGTGGGGAGGTATGTTGTGGTTCCTCCAAGTGTACAACTGAAACCTTTGGAGAGGCAACATAGGAGTCGGTGGGGTTAATAACTGATTCCCTTGGCCCGGAGGGTTGAAGTTCAACAACTGGCGATTTTTGAGAATCGTCAGTTGGCTTAGTCGGTTGGGCCGAAGGCTTTCGAGATCTCTTTAAAGGAGATCTCGAATGGGATGATGAGCGCCTCCGCTTATGAGATGGGTTTTGAACCGGGGTAGCCTTCGAGGGATTTCTCGGTGGCGTGGTTCGAGAAGCGGTTGCGGAGGTGTCGGTGGCCGTACGTTGTTTCTTTTTCGCGCCACCAGACGTTACTCGAGTACGGGGAGATGGGGCCACTACATCTTGGGGTTCCTCGGGAACTTCCGGGTGTTGAAACCCGGGAGCTTCCGCCTCACCCCAATGAAGATCGGGAGATATAGCAAAAGAGATCATACCTTGGCGTAGAGGGCGATCAGTAGCGAGGCGGCCAACATTGAGTGTCTTTTGGCCAACAATGGGGGATAACCAGTCGTAAGAAAAACGAGGAGATTGAGACTTGCGGTCCGAGTCCAAAGCCGAGCCAAGCTTGTGTTGTATAATCATAGAGATGAAACGTGGGAAGGCAACATGACATCGTTTCGGGTGTTTGATTACTTCCGTCAGCTCAGTAAAGAAATACTGAGCAAAATCCACCTTTCTTTGAAAAATTAGAGCATGGGCCAATTTGGTAATATAGGAAGGGGATTGGTCTTGACCACTTGTCTTTCTAGAGAGACAATGGATCATGTGTGCTAAGAAGAAATTCCAAACACCACCCATTTTGTTGCGAGTGATAGTACCTGGGCCTTTTGAAGATTTGGAGGTTTTGTCATCAGATTGGTGCACATAGCCAAGGGTATTGATAACTTGTTCAAGAAAGTTATCAACGTGTTTGTCTTCATAAGAGGAGAAAGCACCAATCTTGAGGGCACTACGAACGTCATTAACACCAAATGTTAGATCGTGATCACCTTCCTCGTCAGTGAGAATGGATGCATGGATGGCTTCGTTAGATGGATCGTACACACAGGTGAGCCAAAAGTTGCCAATGAGCATCTTGCTTATTTTAGGATTGCAAGAAAAGGCATGGAGGAGAGGAGATCGAGTTAAGAATTTGATGATTGTGTTGAACTCGGGATGTGTGGGATCGGATTCAAACCGTGCGACGTGATTGCAAGGGTTGAATATGAGGTCTTCAAAGCATGTTGGTATCTTGGTGGGTGCCATTGTTGCAGGTGAGAAGAGAAGAGAGAAATCAGTGGATGGTTGCAGGTTTCGAAGGAAGAAGATGAATGAGGAAGGCGATGGGTTTTATTTATAGGAGAAAGGAATAGGGTTATGGATTCAAAAGGAGAGGCAACGGTTATGAGGGAGTGAGAGGAGAGGGTTAAATAAAATAATATAGTTTAAAAAAATGGTAATGATGAGGGTATGGAAACATGTGGTCAAAACGACGTTATATGGAACGGGAAGGGTCAAAGTCGATTGAGACATAGGGTTTTTAGAGTGATGTAAGCATGGGGAATCGTATGCGATAAGCTTCGAATCGGTAGTAGAAATCGGTGGGTGAAGGAGTATCGGTGTAACAGTGGTGGGCTCAAGTCGGTGTGGATTGAACTATTCTTAAGGAAGCAATCGAGTGCATTGGAGAAAGGTGTACCGAATGGAGTATTGGTGATAATGTAGAACACCGATGAAAGCGTCGGTGGTGAGAAGAGGATTTACCGAAAGAGATTTCGGTGTTGAGCAAATCCACCGATGGAGGAAATTAATTTCGGTGGGAAAATAGGAGGGAAAAGAAGAGAGTGTCCACCGATGTGAGATCGGTGGAGAAAGATAACACACAGTTATTGAAGATTGCACATTCCAAGTTCACTTATTAAAAAATTGAACCTGGCTTCATCTAGGGGTTTGGTGAACAGATCAGCAAGCTGAAGATCAGTACAAATCAAGTGTAGCTTAATGTCACCTTTTGAGATGTGATCCCTGATGAAATGATATCGGATGTCTATGTGTTTTGATCTGGAGTGAAGAACATGAATGTTTGCAATAGCTATTGCACTAGAATTGTCACATAGAATGGGAATCTTTGAGTAGATCTGATTGTAGTCCCTTAGTTGATTTTTCATCCATAGGATCTGGGCACAACAATTTCCAGCAGCAACATATTCATCCTCAGCAGTTGATGTTGAGACTAAGTTCTGTTTCTTGCTGGACCAGCTGACTAATTTTCCACCAAGGAGTTGGCAGCTACCTGTGGTACTCTTTCTATCAATCTGGGAACCTTCATAATCTGAATCTGAATACCCAATTAGTTCAAAACCTGAGTCTTTGGGATACCAAAGACCCAGGTGCAAGGTGCCTTTCAGGTACCAGAAAATCCGTTTAACAACAGCCAAATGAGATTCTTTTGGATTGGCTTGATAACGGGCACATAGACAAGTAACAAACATAATATCCGGTCTGCTAGCAGTTAAGTTAAGAAGAGAACCAATCATACCTCGATAATTTGTAACATCCACAGATTCACCATTTAAATCAGCATGAAGTTGTAAAGGTGGTGCCATGGGAGTTTTCATAGGAGAGCTATCCAAAAAGTTGAATTTCTTCAGAAGGTCACGAGTATATTTACTTTGATTTATAAAAATCCCTACTGAAGATTGTTTAACCTGAAGGCCTAAAAAGAATGTAAGCTCTCACATCATGCTCATCTCATATTCACTCATCATGAGAGAAGCAAACTCATCACATAGTGATTCATCAGTGGCACCAAAAATGATGTCATCAACATAGATTTGGACAAGAATGAGATTACCTGAGGTCTTCTTGATAAAGAGAGTATTGTCAATTTTGCCTCTGGAGTATCCATGCTTTAAAAGAAAGTTGGCAAGAGTGTCATACCAAGCACGTGGAGCTTGCTTGAGACCATATAGAGCCTTGTCTAATCGGTACACATAGTCTGGATGAGCTGGGTCTTCAAAACCAGGTGGTTGTTTTACATAGACTTCTTCTGCAAGTTCCCCATTGAGGAAGAAACTTTTGACATCCATCTGAAATACCCTGAAATTTCGGTAGGCAGCATGGGCCAGAAAGATTCGTATGGCTTCAAGTCTTGCAACAGGAGCAAATGTTTCATCATAGTCAATGCCTTCTTCCTGTCGGTATCCTTGAGCAACCAGTCAGGCCTTGTTTCTGATAACTGTGCCTTCTTAATCCATTTTATTTCTGAAGATCCATTTGGTTCCAATGATTGTCTTCTTAGGAGGTCTGGGAACCAATCTCCAAACTTTATTTCTCTGAAACTGAGAAAGCTCTTCTTGCATGGCAGTGATCCAGCAGGGATCGGCAAGAGCTTCAACAATCTTCTTGGGTTCAATGAGAGATAGAAAGTTCACATAGAGACAAATATTTCCAACTCCTCTGCGTGTTTGGATACCTGCTTGTTGATCACCGATGATTTGATCTATGGGGTGATCTTTGGTCCATTTCGTGGCAGGAGGTAAAGGAGGTGGAATATTTTGTGTGGAATATGTCGGTGGAGTGGGATCAGAGGATTGTTAGAAGGCAGGATTTTCGGTGGAAGGCAAAAGGTCGGTGGAGGGCATAGGATCGGTGGAAAGGTGTATATCGGAGGGAGGATTCATGTCGGTGGGAAGATGATCAATTTCGGTGGAAGAGGTGTTAGGCACTAAGGAAGGTGACCCAACTTGGTTATTTGAAGTAGATGGATTTGATGGGTGTAAAGGAATGGAGGATGCATCGGTGGAGTTGACTATGGGAGCATCACTTATGCATGAGGAAATCCATCTGTGCAATTCATCATCGTCATTTGAAAGAGATGATGATCTTAGATCATCAAATTTGACATGAATGGACTCATCAATGCATTTTCTCCTGAGATTGTACACACGATATGCTTTGGAGGATAGAGAGTATCCAACAAAGATTCCTTCATCAGCTTTGGGATCAAACTTCCCAAGATTATCACGATCATTTAGAATAAAACACACACAACCAAAGACATGAAGAAATCCTATATTTGGTTTTCTGCCATGAAAGACTTCATAAGGGGTCTTATCATGTCTCTTGGATATCACTGACCTATTTTGAGTAAAGCAAGCAGTATTAACAGCTTCAGCCCAAAAATAGGTGGGAAGATTTGATTCACTTAGCATTGATCTAGCAGCCTCACATAGAGTTCTGTTCTTTCTTTCCACGACTCCATTCTGCTGAGGAGTTCTAACTGCAGAGAAATTTTGAGAAATTCCTTTCTCATTGAAGAAGTCTTCAAGAGCACTGTTTCTGAATTCAGTGCCATTGTCACTTCTCACCGATCGTACAAGTTGCCCATTTAGAACTTCACTTTTCTTGACAAAGTTGATGATATCCTCAGTTGCATCGCTTTTATACATGAGAAAAGATACCCAAGTATATCTAGTAAATTCATCAACAATAACAAGAATGTACCTTTTGCCACCAAGACTAGGAAGAGCGTTGCTCGGTTTTGAAAGAGGTTTTGGTGAGCTTCCCTTTTTTCACATGCATCACACAGCTTTTCTTTAACAAAGTTCAACTTTGGCATGCCAGTCACCAGCTCTTTGTTTGAGATTTTGTGGAGTGTTTTAAAGTTCAGATGAGATAAATGTTTATGCCATAGCCAGTTCCTTTTGGATGTGTCATCTGACACAAATCATACATTTGATGAACTGTTGTTTTGTCCCATATCAATGACATAGACATTTTCCATTCTTTTTCCGGAAAGAACCACATTCATGTTTTTGTCAACAACAGTACAGATACAAAGTTCGAAAATAACTTTGTATCCTAGATCACACAGTTGGCTAATGCTGAGAAGATTATGCATGAGGCCTTCAACAAATGCCACTTTATTGAAAGTGACAGATCCATTAGTGAGAGTTCCATATCCTTTGGTGTAACCTTTAGAGTTGTCACCAAAAGTTACAGATGGACCTTTTCCAGACACATAGTTGATGAGAAACGATTTATTTCCCGTCATATGGCGTGAGCACCCACTATCCAGATACCATATTTGATGGTGCTCAAAAGCCTGCATGCATACACAGATTAGTTCTTTGGTACCCATTTGGTGGTGGGTCCTTTGGTGTTAGAAGAGGAAGAGTCCTTAGGTTTGATTCTTTCAATTCTTTCCTTTGGACAATCCTTTGCAAGATGAAAAGTGTCACCACAGTTATAACACTTTATGTAAACAAAAATCTTTTTGGGTTTTTGCAATTCTTCTTTTCCTTTTCTCATGACATTAACTTGAAAGTTTTTAGGACCAAAGGATGAGGAGTGAGAAGGAAAACTTAAAGTCCCATTACTTGAGGTGGAAGCGAATTTGGAAAGATTTCTTGAAGAATTTTTGAAATGATCCTTCCCAAGCTCCACCGATTTCTCTTTTGAGTTTGTGAGTCTCACAGATCGGGGAAAGAAATCGGTAGGAGAGTTCACATAGGTGAGAGACTTAGCTTTTGAAGAGTTACACATAGGTGGAGAATTCACATCGTTGGGGTTAGATTTAACTCTTTTAACAGACTTTGATTTTGAAAGATCAGAAGGAGGGACATATTCATCAATCGCTAAATCTTTTAAAAGATCATGGATGGGTTTTGAAAAGTCATTTGATTCCTCTTTTTCCATGATTTGATCAGACGAAAATTCTTTAGCTTTTATGAACATTCCAAACTTTAAAGCTTCACCTAGATCTAAAGAGTTTAAGGAAATAGAGTCACAAGAACTTGACTCTGAGGCATCATCCCAAACACTAGAGGTGGGATCAAGAGTTTGAGAAGAGACGTCGGAAATGGTCTTTCCATAGCCTAAACCAAATTTGTTGTTAACAGAAATTTGATCTTTAAAGATTTGCTCAAGATTCTTTGAAGAATTCGTCCATTTCTTAACAGTCTCTTGTTCTCTTTTTAATTTCTTAAAAAGCTTGTTTTTCTCTTTTGAGATCACATGATTTATGGTTTTCAGATCTTCAAGCTCAGCTTTGATTTCCTTAAACTTTTCAAGTTTAGACATACAAATTTCAAGTTGAGAGGTGAGATTTTTGACTTGATCAGATCTTCTTTTCTTACCATCCTTGATAGAATAAAAATCTTTAGTTAAGGATTCATAAGCATCAATCTTTTCACTATCAGTCATATCATTAAAGGGATGTACCTGAGAGTATGATGTCGAGCACTCAGTTGACACCAAAGCCATTGGAGAGGTAGCTTTTTTAGAATCTTCCACACCTTTTGAGATGGCCATAAAGCACTTGTTGGGAGTGTTGTTGTCGCTGTCAGAGGTCTCTTCTTCCCAATCATGTATTTCAGCCATGAGGCCCTTTCCTTTTCTAAGGAGACCCTCATTTCTCTCTTTTTCTTTCTTGTACTTGGCTTTGTACTTCTCAACTCTTTCTTGATGATCTTTGGTTGAAGATTGAGTATCTTTCTTGGCAAGGTTTGATTTGAAAGTGTTATTTTTGGGTTTTTCATGCTTGGAGGAAAACTTGTCAGAAGATGAATTTCTAGAGTTCATCACACGCTTACTTCTGCACTCAGCTGCGAAGTGTCCTTTCTTTCCACAATTAAAACATTCTCATTTTTCTTATCAGTTGAGGAAGATTTTGTAGAAGAGAAGGGTCTTCTAAAAGATTTGGATTTGTTTGAAAAACGAGATCGGTTTTTGAAACCAGCTAACATGGCAATTTCATCAGACAACTGCTTAACCGAGATTTCTTCACCTTCATCATCGGCATCACTTAGATATGCCTCCGATTGGTGAGAAGAGTTGCTTTGGGTTTCATTGTCAGAATCTGATGAAGGATAGGTGATGCGTGGGACACTTTGAGATTTCTTGGAATTTTCACTTACAAGGGCAATAGAAGTGCCCTTTATCTCTTTGATAAAAGATTTCCTTTGTAACTTGGTTTGTTCAAAGTTAAAGAGAGTTCCATATAAAACAGTTAAAGTCATGTACTCAAGGTCCTTGGAAGTTTTAATACAAGTGCACATGTTTTCCCAAAAGTCTGGGAGACAATCCATGAACATGTTTAAAACTTCCTCATTATCATAGACTCTGCCTAGTAACTTCAGATCATTCAAAAGAGAGTTAAAGCGATTATAGTAGCTAGGAAGAGATTCACCCTTTTCATGAGTGAAGAGTTCATACTTTCTTATGAGATAGATCTTTTTGCATTTCTTCACTTCCTTTGTACCTTCGTACAGAACACATAGTGTGGTCCACATCTCTTTAGCAGTTTCAAAGTTAACTAGAGAATGATAGATTTCATCAGGAAGTGAGAGAGCAATGATTGCTCTAAGCTTTGAATCAAGAGTAACAAGACGTTTTTCCTCATCAGTATATTTCTTTGGATTTTTTAGAATATAACGTCCAGTACCTTTTGCTTTCTCTTTGTCGGAAGGTTCAGAATCATCGGAGTCACTAGAGACCTCCTTATCAGCGGTTTCCTTACCAGGCCTCTGCGTTTCATAGCGAGCCCAGACTCTTGGGATAAAGGGTCCCTCTTTGAGAATGGTTGGATATCTAGTATCCACTCCTTCCATGAATAGCATCATACGGCTTTTCCAAAGAGAAAAGTTGTTAGGATTAAACTTAGGAGGTTTGGTAATGGAACCATTTTCAGAAAAGTTGTTTTGAAAAGCATTTTCAATTGTTGAAGATGAAGAGGCAGCCATCGTAGATCAAGTTTATGATTTAAACTTTCTGCTCTGATACCACTTGTTAGTCCCAGATGGCTATAACAAGTATTGTAGAAGGGGGGGGGGGGGGGGTTGAATACAATACTTAAAATTTTCACAATTTTAATTCTATTATTGAAAATCTTCAACAAGAATTACACATAGAAAACTAAAGTTTGTTGCGGAAAAGAACAGATAAACTATTCTAACAATCTTTCACAAAGTTTACTAAACAACTAAGAACACTTAGAACAAAGCTATGAAGTCTAAAGCAATATGGAGATTTCTTGCACTAAGAGAGATATCCAGAAAGCGTGGTTTGCATGGAGCCTTCTACTTCCTTTTATAGTGAGGATAGGAGTACTAAGCATTAAATGTTTGGTACACATGTCTTCAGGAGACTTGCTTCGTACCAGTGGACTTCTAAAAAGTTGATATGTCATAATCACCTTTTCCTTGGTACAACGAATAGAACCCATGCTGAAAGGGACTTTATCTAAAAATAGATAAGATGACAAAAAGTCACTTTTACCTGCCAATAGATATTGTCCCAAAATAAATGATCTTCTTGATGTGTATTCCAAGACAATTACACCGAAGGGGTTCCACCGATATAATTGACATTGGTCTTTAAAACCATCTTCAAAGAAAACCATTTACACAAAGATCCCATCGATTTTACCAAACTTATCGGTGGGACATATCTGGCCGAAATGTGACGACACCATCGGTGGTGAGAAAGTCCACCGATGTGTGAAGACACCATCGGTGGTGAGGATGTCCACCGATGTGTGAGGACACAATCGGTGGACAATGACTTGTATGTATCTTGGAAGAGTCTTCTTATTTCCACAGTGAGAATCTCTTCAAGCTTGGCTTCGGTTTATCTTCGACTTCACCGAACAGTTGCTATCTTGTACAAGTCATCTAAAGAACCATGCTAAAATATTCTAAGTAAGATATAGGGAAGAACATCGGTGAGTCAATTTCAAATCTTGGTGACCCAACATATATATATATATATATATATATATATATATATATATATATATATATATATATATATATGCGGCGGCAAGGGTTGATAACGAGAGAAAGAACCAGGGATCGATGGTGATGGTGAACGACGGTAGAGGAAGAACCAGGGGGTTCTTCTAGTGGCGGCGTAGGCGGAGAACGGCGGGGTGGTGGTGATGGTGAACGACGGTAGAAGAAGAGCCATGGGGTTCTTCTAGCGGCGGCGTAGGCGGAAAACGGCGGGGCCGTGGTGATGGAGTGCCAAAGCTTGCAGAAGGCAAAGCAACAGATGATTGAACGGATTGGAAGGTGAGATAAGATGAGTTCTGTCAAATCAGAGCTGAGGAAACTGATGAAATTGTGGGATGAATCGGTTTCTTTTAGAGTATTTGAATCTTCCATTTTATAGATCAATCAGAGATAGAAAATTAGGGGTTTCAATTGGAGCAAATGTTGATGATGATGCATCCGTTTTACCAGGATTTTTTTTGTATATTTGTGTTCTATCTTGGTTCTTTGCAGGTATATTCTTTTTTTGGACTGGTTTAGCAAGATGGTGTTTGGAATTATGATTTTCAGCTGGAAGAGCCATCTCCTAAATTTTGTGTTTCTTCTGTCATAATTCATAATTTATCGTGAAGATGGAGTTATGATTTTCAGCTGGAAGGGAAGATGGAGTTATGCTTCTACTGTTCCTTCAAAGTTATAATCAACCTCATCAGTTTTTGTAGCTCCTATTTCTTATCAGATTCCATCATCTAATCAGCTCTCAACTGCTTAGTGACTCATGGTTGTTTGTTTTATGCTCTCTTGTTCATTTTTTGCTCAGATTGAGATTTAGGAGATGGCTCTTCAGTTTGATTGAGGAGATGTATCTAGTTTAATTTCAATTTTTTTGGATATCAGTTTGATTGAAGAAATGAATTTGTGTTTAATTTGTTTTTTTTATATTAATTGAGATAAATCTGGGTTTTGGTGTTCCTCATGGTGTTCTTGATAATTTATTTGGAGAAGATGAATATTTAAGAAAAAATAATAATTATGGTATAACACATTTAGTCCCTACAGTTTATTTATTAAAGAAAAATAAAGTAAAAGTGAAAAAGACTAAAATACCCCTCATCTAACGAGATTTTTAACGGATTTAATGACAAGGGACCAAATCCGGACCAAATAGAAAATTGCAGTGGCTAAAGTGTAATTTTTAAATTGTAGGGACCAAATGTGTTATAAACACTAAACCTCAGGGACCAAAAGTGTAGTTTACTCATGTTAGAAATTACTATGTATATGTGTATACCGTTTAGATGAATGATTATCAAGAAGTTCCTCATTTTTTTACGGTTTTCCTCTGAACTTGACCCTATGCATATCTACAATATAACACGATACATATTGATTTTGAACTCGAGAATCGAATATTTAGTTTTGATTCATGTTTCATTGTTTCGTTTACTCCTTTGTTCTTGTCTTAATTATATTTTATGATTTTGTGTTGTTTTGAGATAGAGTTTTCTGTTAACTATTAGGTGGCGTTTGGTTCGCAGAATGTTTTTGGATGGAATGGAATCTGTCAAAGGAATTTGACTTTGAAGGAATTGGAATGGAATGTTGTCAGGTTTGACCAGCTGTTTGGTTGACAGAATTGGAATGGAATGTTGTCAGATTCCAAGAATCTGTCTGTTTGGTTCACAGAATGTAGCTTTGGAATTGGAATGAAATTTTGGTAAATGACCAAAATACCCTTTTGATAATTTTAATTGTTTTTTAAAAAAAAACATTTTAAGCAATATTTAGTTCAGCAAGGGGTACTTATCATGGACAAAAAGCCAAAAGAACATAGACAAACAGTCTGATTTCAGGCTTGCTTTTCTTAGCAGACATGTATGATAATCTAAACACAAAAGATAATAATTGTCTATATGTATTTAGGGTTCTCCATAATAAACACAAAAGATAGCAGCATAGAAAAGCAGAAATCGAAGTAGATAAAATCGCAACATATAACCTAAAATCGATAGCAGCATAGAATAGCAGCATAGAACCTAAAATCGAACAAATCAGAAATCGAAGTAGATAAAATCGAAGATGGAGAAATCGATGAAATCAGAAATCGATGATGGAGAAATCGAACAAATCAGAAATCGCAGATGGAGAAATCGAATAAACGAGTGTGCTTACCGGGGATTACCTTGTGCGACGATGGAGAGAGATCGACAGAGTGATGCGTGCGACGATGGAGAATGATGGAGAGAGATCGACAGCGATGAAGAGAAATCGATAAAAAGAGGATGGCAGCTGATAAAATGAAATTAGGGTGAGGGTACTATAGGAAATAAGAAAATATTGAGATTCCATTCCATTGAAATACCACGGTTCTCTGAAGGAATTGAAAATGGGTTGCTAATGGAATTTAATGGAATTTTTAAGATTCCATTTCCTCAAAAGATTGAACCAAACGTCGGAATGGAATCTGGTCAACGGAATTGACCATTCCAATTCCACCAATTCCACCCGAATCCGTCCAACCAAACAACCCCTTAGTTTTATGAATGATTTAACCGTTGCCCATTACTTAAAAGATCAATTTATGCAAAGGCTCAGAAATGTTCTTACCTTCTCATGGAAAGGGTTTTTTCACACACACACACACACACACACACATATATATATATATATATATATATATTCTTATTCATATGTCAACCAACATATTGGTACTAATCATGCTAACCAATGATTGACCAATCACAATCATTCATTTTTTCTTGTTTTTAACTGATTAAAACACATATTACACAAATGTTAAAAATTTCAATAATATATATGTGCATATATGCACTTATACTTACTTAATTATCCTCTTGTTAATCATGCACATTTTTACTTACTTAATCATCCTATTGTTAATTCAACTGCATAAATGCACATATTTCTCAAGTATAAAGAATATATAGATAGATAGATGGGTTCAAACAAGAAGACAATCAACTTACGAGAAGTATGAGAAGGGCCAAACCATATGTATAATGTAATCTTATAGTCAATCATACATACACGTGGTATACAACATGTCCGGAAGGGTGCATATTGACCGGGCGAGTTTCCATGCGACCAAGGTCGCTTTCATGGACGGACCTACTCTTGTGCCCACGGTGGCACGCCACCGTATTATTTTTTCGGCAAAGGGTAAAAAAAGTTGGTTTCGTGAAAGGTGCAACCGTATCATTTTGGGAGGTGATACCGTATTATTTTTGAAGTGCAACCGTACCTCGTAATCAACTAAAAAACCAACAAAACTCTTGAAATCGACCAAAAAACCCGGAAAAAACTCTTGAAATCAACCAAAAATACCCAAAATTTCTTGAAATCAACCAAATATACCGAAAAAGTCTCTCGAAATCGATAAAAAAAACTTAAAAATCCCCTAAAGTCATACAAAAAACTTTAAAATCCCTCAAAATGCCGAAATTTGGCTAAAAGAAGATCGACCGATATTGAACGTTGGTAAAAAGATGAACACATGTTGATAAAAAATTGTATGAAAAAATATGGTGCCACCATATGAAAAAGTTCATGGATCCGTCCCTGGTCAATGACCAATCGTTCGCGTCCTTCTCGATGTGTCGTAGATTAGATTAGATTAGATTTAAAGTTTTAAACCTTCTCGCTTTATACATGTTGTCATGTGAGAATAACAATCGGTGAGAATGATGAGAACACTTTTGAGCATTTAGATGAGTTGACTTTCTAATCTACCTTCTTTACTTTCAATACTATATATATATATATATACTCCATAAAATGCAAACTTTGCATTTGTTGCACACCTTACAAACCATAGTGTGCATATGTGAACAATGTACATATACATATACATATGCATACGTGCAAGAATATACATATAATGGACATATATTCATATGAGATAATGCATATATGCATCTCAGATTATGCACATTGGTTTGTAAGATGTGTAATAAATACATGGTTTGTATTTGATTTGTATCCAATATATATATACACATACATATATATATATATATATATATATATATATAGGGAGAGAGAGAGAGAGGTGGAGGTTTAAATAAGAAGAATTTCATTTTACGAAACGTGAAAACATCCTTATCACATGTGATGATACACATGAAGGGGGACGTGGTGGTGTGCGGACGACTTGGCCTACGATCTAGGTCGCGCCAAAGGTCGCATGCGTCTCTGATTTAGCATCACATGTGATGGATTATAGTGTCACATTAAAAACACCATTATCGCATGTGGTAATACATGTGATTCGACCTAGTAGTGCAGGGGCGACTTGGCACTCAACCTATGTCATGCCAAAGGTAGTTCACGTCTTTGATTTAGCATCGCATGTGTATGATATGTGATGGACTATAATATCAAATGTGATTGACTATGGTAAAAGGGTGTTATCATGTTTTCATGAAATGAAAGTGTTCTTGTTTGAACCATTCCGTGTGTGTGTATGTGTATATATATATATATTTATATACATACATATATATATAAAGAGAGAGAGAGAGATTCAAATACAAACCCTTTAATTCGTACAAACCAATCAAATGATATAATTATGGAAAAATGAGTTTAATTATTATGATTTGGATATTTATGGAATATAATCAAAGTTCATTCACTATGGCTAACGCTTTAGATAAGGAAACAATCAAGATAATTATGAAACCAAATATTCATTATACTAGTTGGACGGTTGAGATTGGTTTGTACTAACTAGAGAATTTGTACATATATAGGGGCATTCAGGGGAGAACTTGGTTGTTTGTGATAACCGTGAGATCCAATGTGAGTCACATATTAAGAGATAAATCAGAAAATTATTAATTTTGGTAATTTTGACTGAAATTTAATTTAAAGAGCTTTTTAGGTATTTAAAAAAAAAAATATCTCTCCTCTCTCTTCTCTTCTCTCCGGCCTCCGGCAGTCGGCTTCCGGTGAACCTTATTCTGGCGGATACACAATGTGATACCTAAAAAAGGGGACACTTTAAAAATAGATACATACAACAATCATGATTGTTGATACCCAAAATACATTGCGTTACACTGATTACCATTATGATACATTCTATGAACATTGTGATTACCATTGTGATACACTCAAAATACATTGTGTTACACCGTGATTAACATTATGTTACATTGTGGTTAACATTGTGTTACACTGTGATTATCATACAAGATGCATTGTGATTATCTTAAATGTATGGCCCGTATTGGATCTCACACCCAACACAAATAATCAAGTTCTCATTTGATTAAGCTTATATATATATAGGACGATAATCAAATGAGAACCGTAAAAAGGTTGAGAACCATGAAAACCGATCTAAACCATTAATTGATTTAATCTATTACGGCTTAGATGGGTTCTCACGGTTCTCAATCTTTTAATTATAACCATGTGATCAAAAGTTTAATTATAACTATGGGATCAAAACCAAATTATGGCTTAGATCGGTTCTCATGGTTCTCAATCTTTTTTTGGTCCGCACATGATTTAACCCTTATATATATATATATATATATATTGTTGGGTTACGGTGAGAAGTTGAGGTTAACGTGAGAAACGTGAGAAGTGGTTATCAACCGTTGGATGAAAAATAGATACACATTAGTATGAGATGCGGCGAGATGCACCAGATCAATTCCTTTTTTATTCATATATTTATATGTATGTAGAGATGTTCAAATAAGAAGACTAAATATCATGAAAATGTAAGAAAAAAAAGTTAATGGAATGTTCATATGTGAATTGTTGACAAAAATCAATTTAAAGACAGCATATGTAAAATCGTTGAATAATTTGTACATTGGTTCACATATGCATCCTCATATATATATATATATATATATATAGTTTCCAGATTCTTTCATTGGATTCACATAAAAACTTTCTATTTAACATTCATTTTTCACTTTCTCACGATATTTAGTCTTCTTATTTGAACTCGTCCCGATATGAATGTATGTATATCTTAAATATTAAACAAGTAGTTAAATCATTTTGGCCTACAAGTTTTTTTTTTCACTTTGTCATGTTGAAATAATTTTGGAGTATTTACCAAACACTTATCAGATGGTTATAACTTGTAAGTGTGTTTTATATGTTTATTTTCTAATTATATATTTTGTTCTATTTATTTTAAAATATATAATTTAAATTGATCATAAAGGAATACGATCATAACATAAAAGATTTAAGGAATTTATACGAAGCTTTAAAGAAATTACAATAGGGAAAAGACAATTATACATCGAGTTAATAAATAAGAGTTATTTGGAATAAAATTTGAAGAGTATGAAATGTAACACAACGATTTACGGTGGATTTGCTACCACTTAGCCACCAATTTGACCACCACCAAATCCTCCTCCAACTCCTTTGCCCCCACCTCCACCGCCACCAAAGCCCCCACCACCACCACTTGTTCCTCCTCCAAATCCACCGCCAGCTCCTCCACCAAACCCGCCACCGTTACTTCCGCCGAAGCCTCCGCCTGCCCCACCACCAAATCCTCCACCAGATCCTTTTCCTACACCTCCTCCAAATCCACCCCCAGAACCAATGCCTCCTCCAGTACCAATTCCACCGCCTCCTCCTCCTCCGGCCCCACCACCGGCACCTCCACCACCACCTCCAATTCCTCCTCCGAAACCTCCTCCAAATCCTCCACCAGACCCACCACCACCGCCCATGCCTCCTCCACCACCTCCACCAATCCCACCACCACCTCCTACTCCTCCACCCCCTCCTATTCCTCCTCCAGATCCCCCACCGCCACCAATTCCTCCTCCAGTTCCCCCACCACCTCCTATTCCTCCTCCCACCCCTCCACCAGAACCTCCTCCAATTCCACTCCCATCTCCAACTTTGCCACCGTCACCGCCTCCTTTTCCAGTTCCCCCACCACCAGAACCTCCACCAATTCCACTACCACCATCTCCCTTTCCTATTCCTCCACCAGCACCTCCTCCACCCCCAATTCCTTTTCCAATCCCACCACCTTTTCCTTTCCCAATTCCACCACTACCTCCAATTCCACTCCCATCTCCAACTCCACCACCGTCACCGCCTCCTTTTCCAATTCCTCCACCACCAGAACCTCCACCAATTCCACTACCACCATCTCCCTTTCCTATTCCTCCACCAGCACCTCCTCCACCCCCAATTCCTTTTCCAGTCCCACCACCTCCTCCCTTTCCCTTACCAATGCCACCGCCACCACCACCACCTCCTCCTTTCCCGATTCCACCTCCACTACTACCACTATCATGACCACGATGGCTTTTCTCCTTCTCATGAGGCTTTTTGCCTTTACCACCACCATTTTTTTCTTTTCCAACACAATCAGGCTTCACAACTTTCTTATCATCACCTCCAATCGTAAAACCCACCCCATTCCCAATACCAAAACTAAAAGAACCACCACCACCACCACCTCCTCCCCAACCACCACCACCACCCCATCCCGGTTGATCATCAACAAACATTTCTGGTTTCCTTACTTCATCCCCACCACCTTTCTCCGTCACCACCAATTTTCTCCCCTCAACACAATTCCCCACAAATAAAGCAAACAAAATCCCAACCAAAATACCACTTTTAACCACACATCCCATCATTTTACCCAACATTCAACTTGATGTATCTCATAGTGATGATTAAAAAGGTTTATATATACATTTTTATGTATGTAAATATTTAATTTTCTACAACTCCTCAACTAAAATTTGCACTTTTCTCAAATATTTTATAATAAAATATTATTTGTTACCTCCCAACCAATCCAAACTCTACTAAACCCATGCTTCTACGTGACTAGCTTCATATTTGCATTCAAAGCCACCGTACACATGCACTTTCTCTTCTCTTCTCTTTAACATTCATTTTGTCAATTAAAATATCCAAAATATTGATATTGTGATACAATTTTTCATCTCAAACAATGAAAAAAGAATATTGGAATTGGTATTTAGTATACTAATAATGGTTAACACTCTAACAAAATTAGGTTTATAGGACTTCACCCAAGTTTTAAATGTCTTAATAGACTGATTTATTATGACTTAATTTATATGACCAAAAAATAAAACGTCTTCTTAAAAGGCGTTATAAGAAGTTTATATGACGATTTTGGACATCTTAACAAACTTTTTAGAACATTTTTAATATAAAGTGTCACATTAGCTATTTTATATGACACTTTTGAGAAAATATTCTGTAAATCCATCTTTCTTTTTTCAAATTGTGTCATATAAAATAGCTAATACGACATTTTTTTAATAAAAATGCTCTAAAAAACTTGCTATCTTGTCCAAAAACGTCATATAAATGTATTATAACGTCTTTAGATATGATGATTTGTTTCTTGTTCCTATAAATTAAGTCTTGTAAAGTGGTCTAGTAAGACGTTTAGAAATTTTTGATGTCTTATAAACCTAATTTTGTTGTAGTGCAAAAATGGGTGAGATTGTAATTCAAGAAAGAAATCTGTTAATATTCTGAAGGTTTGGATTCCGGTGAGAAGTGTCAAATTTGGTGAGAAGTGGTTATCAACCATTGGATGAGAAATGGACGAACATTAGGATGAGATGCATCGAGATGCACCAGATCAATTTCCTTTTAAGCTGCAATTCATGGAAGGGTATTTGATTGGTGATCAACGGTTTAAAAGCACTTCTCATCAAAAATGACACTTCTTACATGATGACATGCCTATTCTGAAACGGGTAATTATAGTGCAAGTTAAAATATATCGGGCATGAATTACGATTGACGAACTTGTATTCTTCTTGTCGATCCATTTTTTTCCAAAATTTGGAATATTAATGTGTTAAATACCTATTTAAAAACAATATTGTTTTGTTAGTATAATAATTTGATATTTTGAATAAATTAATTTAAGAGGTTATAAATATTTTAGATCGGGTGAACCTAATAAATTATAAATGTAAAATATAAATCAGATCAGTTCATTTGTAAATAAATAAGTCAAAATTACCATCGCTCGCGATCCCAATTTTAGATTAGGTCTAAGGGGTTGTTTGGTAGTTGCTGAATGGTTTGATGCAGAATGATCAAGTGGTCAGAATGATTAAGAGGCTCTTATGATATAGTGCAAAATGAAATATGGTTGTTTGATAATTGTTTATAATGAAATCATAGTACTGAATAGTTAAAGGGGGCCCAAGATGCTAAATCATTCAAAGGGTTTTAGAACCATTAAAACAGAATTTTTTTACCAAACAAGTTTCACCTCTGAACGATTCAGAGGTTGCCTCTTAATAGAACTATTAAGAGGTAAACAAACAACCCCTAAGTTAAAAATAACTTGGTTTTGGATTATATACAAACCTTTTTTTATTTAGGAATCCAATTTTTGTGTATATTTTGATGTCATGTGGAAATTCTACTTTGTAATTGAAAATATACTAAATATAACAAAAAATGGAGCCAAAAAAAAGTTAAAAACAATTATTTTATTTACTTTAATTTGACATTCAAATTGTTATATTTTGTTTATCTGTTTTTCTTTTTTGTATTCTTACCTTGTCAATTTCTTTACCGTTCTCATTTGACCACTCCTTTTAATCAGTGGCGGATCCAGAATTTTTGCATAATGGGGTCATTTTTAAGGTAGGTTAAAGATCCGCAAAGTCGTTCTAGCCTAATTCTACGGTTTCATGAGATTTTTGAAGTTTTTCGGTTGATTTCGAGAGATTTTAAAGTTTTTTTTGTCGATTTCGAAGGACTTTTTCGTTTTTTCGTTGATTTCAAGAGACTCTTTTTTGTTTTTTGATTGATTTTGAAGTACTTTCTTTGGTTTTTTAGCTAGTGGGGGGGACATACAAAAAACCACTGGGGAAAAACCATGCTATAACTAGGGCTGTAAACGAACCGAACGTTCAGCGAACCGTTCGTGAACTGTTTGGCGGGAAGTTCGTTTATGTTCGTTTATTTAATAAATGAACGAACATGAACACGTTTTTTTGTTCGTTTAGTTAAATGAACGAACATGAACAATGGTCTCGTTCGTTCATTTATGTTCGTGAACGTTCGTTCATTTATGTTCGTTAATGTTCGTTCGTTTACGTTCGTTTATGTTCATTTATGTTCGTTTATGCTTGTTTATACATAAACATATTTATATAATATGAAATTAATGTGTAAAATCATCAAGTAAATTGATCTTTTAGAATTTATTTTTCATACCTCCTAAGTTAACCCAGTTTTTCATTTTATTAAGGTATTTTTACGAACGAAATGATGAGTATGTTGGTTTTTTTTGTTCATTTGGGTTCATTCGTTTATGTTCATTTAAGTTCGTTCGCTTATGTTCATTTAAAGTCGTTCGTTTACGTTCGTTTATGTTCATTTAAATTTGTTCGTTTACGTTCGTTTATGTCCATTTAAGTTCGTTCGTTTACGTTCGTTTAACTCTTAATGAACGAACATAAACGAACACGAACAAACAAAAATTCTTAACGAACGAACATGAACACAAAAAATCTCGTTCGTGTTCGTTCGGTTAAGTTAAACGAACGAACATGAACAAGCCTCCGTTCGTGTTCGTTCGGTTCGTTTACAGCCCTAGCTATAACGTTATAAAATAATTGTTTTTACACAAAAAAATCATATTTTTTTATTTTAGTGGGGGGATGGGACCCCCCCCCCCTTTTTTTGGCTACTGCATCCGCCAATGCTTTTAATACTTGACGTGTACGAACTACATAAAAGACTTGAATAGCAAACGTAAACGTCTGATAGTTAACATAATCAAACTCAAAATGATAAACGTGGATCACTAATATGTATGATTTTCTACCAAACAGTATGCAATTTATAATTGGCATTAGATTTTGTTAGTTTATACAATATTGATCGCCTTTGACAATGATGGATCCATGATTTTTACGTTTTTTAGTCGATTTTGAGGGATTTTTTCAGTTCCTCTTTTTTTTCAAGATATTTTTTCGGCTTTTTGGTTGATGTTCCTTATCTATACTATATTATAAAATTTTGATAAAAAAAACTCTTAAAAACAAGTTTTTATGCATAAAATATCGTTTATTGATGTACATTACTTAAAACTCAACATTACAAACTGTTTAAAGTTGCGCGTTTAAAATCATAACTAACTAATAAACATAATCAAATGTACAAGATAAACATCTCACTGTAAATATAAAAAATCTGAAAACATAAACAGGAAAAATAATGAATTTAAATAGAATACTTAATTATTATTTTAAAAAAATATTAGTTTATTAAATCAAAAATAATTTACGTCATTATTAAATTAAATTAAATTAACAAAACAAATTAAAATAAACATGATTATAAAAGAAAAAAAAAACATTATCATTTACTCAAAACCACATAAAACTATATTATAAAATCTAGAAAGACAAAAAATATATAATGAAATATCAAAATCGAGATATTTCGTGTTGCATTGCGCGGGTACACTTTTAGTATTTTGTAATATCTCGAATCATCTCTTAAAATTTAACGGGTGCACCTTTCATGCCTAAAAGAATCTTACTTGCGAAAGTAAGTTAAGCAGGTGCACAAGAGTCCCCTCGGACATACATAGGTTCGTCCCTGACCCTTGACGTTGTAGTGATTCCGCCAAGATCTCTTTATTAGTTGGAGGAAGAACACATACAAACCATATTCTTTTTAGAACATATCGAAATACAGATAAAACAGATGACTAAATTACCAACATAGATTTTAACGCTTTTAATTATCTTTTAGTAAATATAAAGACGATATAACAGTTATAACATTTTTTTTTTTAATGAGGAATAACTTTTGCAACTATCGTTACCAAAAAAGAGAAAGTTGAGGTTGGAAGGGGTTGGGTTTTTATTGGGCAGAGTTGAGGCAAAATGTTTAATTCACCTCACGAGCCATCATTCAATTGTTCAAAAAAACCACCTCTTTATTTGTCCCCTTTATAGGTTGCAAATTAACTTAAATGAAAATTGTCACAAACCATTCATATTAATAAACAGGTCCTGGGTTCGATTTCAGGCGTCCCCACTAGCCTCAGCCGTTGATTGAGTCAAAAAATGCCTCCTCACATTGGTTTCTTGGAAGCAGGTTCCGTGTGGGTCAAGTTAGGGTTGCCGGTAATCAGTTTTTTGCCCAAAAAATAAACAAACTCAGACTCTATTTGTTAGCAATTTAATAAGTTTAATATAATTGACAACTTATTTAATCAGTTATATATATATATATATATATGATTGTTTAATAGTGACTTAATAATATAAAAAACGCTGCCAAAGTTTTTTTTCTAAACATGTCCCTGCCAATTAAAAACAAACTCTTTCATCTACGAAAAAACATTCACAACAAAAACATTCCTAATTTATACGACAAATTAATCCACATAGACAGCTATATCCAAATAGGATTTAATGAAAAATCCAACCAAACTGCCGCTTACTTGCTTACTTTTAAAAAATATCTTTCTAAATTTCACTACGCCATCCTAGCCTATCTCACAATTTCACTACGCCTCTTACTAATTTAGGGCCTGTTTACTAGCTGCTGACCGGGCTGACTCGGTCAGTAGTCAGAGCGTTTACCAAATCCCGGATCTGACCGAACACTGACCGAACCCGCTCCTAAAAGATGCTGACCCGGGTCAGTTTTAGGTTTTCCACACGGTGCCCCTGTGATTAGGTCAAAAAAAATCCTCACGCCGCTCTCCTCCTCCCTCTCCCTCGTCGCTCCTCTTCCATCGTCTGCCACGCCGTCGGCGGCGCTCCACACCCTCGTCAGCGGCTCAAGGTACGTTCGATTCAACTTCTTATTCTTCAATTCAATTGCATTTTTACTACATCCTGTTACTTGTATGCGATTCTAGGTTTAGATCTTAAGTTGTTGTTTCATTTTGTGATTTCTCTTAAATCAATTTATGTTTCTTTTCTTTTCTGAAATCGATTTATGTTTCTGAAATCGATTAATCCAACGATTTTATGTTTCTTTTCTGAAATCGATTAAAACCCACTGTTGAAAATCGTTTTGGATACCTATTTGTTCTTATTTGTTGAAAATCGATTAAAATATTAAACCCAATGCTGCTATTTGTATGCTTACTTCACTATTGTTTATTTGGATTACATCTCAAACTCATATGCAATGTTGTTTTCACTATTTTGGTATTTGTTTAATATAAGATTATATTGTTATTGATTTCTGTAAATGGGTTTTATTTGTATGCTTAAAATGTGCATAGTTTTTGGATAACATAATTGGAGTAGAAAGGTTTTCTTTTTGTAATTTGTTGAAGATGAAGAAACCCAATTCCATGAAGGAGGTTGAAAAGGCTAAAAGATGATGTAATTTCTTATAGAAAGTTGAAACAGATTGATGTTGTGTAATTTCTTGAGATGATATATTTGATTATAGATGAATCTTGGTCGAGTATTTGATTTGTGGTTTTGACTTGTGTTGAATAATTACAATTAATTTAGCATATAATCACATAAGGGTTAAAATGGTAATTTTTTGAAGGAGTGTTATACTGTCAACCTCACTTTGATCAACTCTTCAAAATGACTGGCAGTTTGGATAAGAGTTTTGAAGGTCAGTCGATTCCACTTTATACTTATTTTGTCCCATGAAAACCGCAACTTTGATCATCATCTTTAATAAGAGTAATCTATCGGCACATGGTATCGGAGCCGAGGTCTACTAGTCTAGGGGCTCGACACTTTGGGACAATCTGTATCTGGGGGTGTTCATCTAAAAAAACCCTCCCAAACAAAAACTTTTAGGACTGGCAGACTAATCAATATTTATTTATAATAAATAATAATTAATATTAATCGGGGTTGTAATTGGAAAAAGTGTCAAAAAGCTTCGTAAGCTATTCCAAGTAGCTTATCAAAACCACTTGGGTTGTGACACACCGGTAAAACCTTTGGGGGATGTAGTGGAAATTCTCATCTACCCAGAGTTCAAATCCAAGCGCCGCCAAAGCCCTTGTGGCCATGTAGGTTCACTTGCGATGACTCCAAACCATCCGTGGTCACCCCGGAGATTAGTCGGTGCATCCAAATGATTACTCAAAAAATAAGCTAGCTTATTTTTGCCAAACAATGCCTTAATAGAAAACCAACCAAACAGCCTCTTAGACGTATCCACACTTTTGCAGTCAAAAAGTACATAAATACGCGTTTATATCCGAAAGATCTTACCTTTGACCGTCTTGATGGTCGGTTTTTCAGGTGGGTGTCGATGGAAATGCATACCACAAGGCATGTTTCAAATGCAGCTTCGGAGGGTGTGTTATAAGTCCGTCAAACTACGTGGCTCACGAGCATCAGCTTTATTGTAAGCACCATCACGCTCAGCTCTTCATGGCAAAGGGAAATTTCAGCCAATTCGATAAGCAACATGATCAAGATAGCAAGGTAGTACCCAATGGGGTGACTGAGAACACAGCAGAAGTTTGATGATTACGAGATCAGATTCAACGTGGGATTTTGGAAAGAAAGAAAAAGATTCGGGCTTTTTCGTGTACACAGAATCTTGAAAGATGATATGAGGTGAAGCTTTTTGGATCGGATTTTCATACATATGTTGTTAAAAGAAAGATTGTTACAAATGTTTTGACTGTGTGTGTTGCTTGAATAACTTGTTGTTTTCGGAATAAGTATGTGTTTTTTGGGGTTGTAATGTGTTGTATAAACGATCGAGAATGTGTGGTTCTTGTGATTATTTGAGGCTTTGGAGTGGTTTTTGATGTTTTCTTGTTATTTCTCCACTCGTTTTTACTTCGATACATCGATAATTTGGGTAACCTGGCTCGATGTGTTGATCAATGAATCATCGAATGAATCAAAATGCCTATTCTTGTTGCTATTCCGCTGGAAAAAAGGGGGATACAAGAACAAAAACACCAAATTAAAGATATATTAATAGTTTGAAGTTTGTATTTCTCTTCCATTAAATGATTTATAATAGAAATAATTACAATTAATTTAGCATATAATCATATAAGGGTTAAAATGGTAATTTTTTTGTTGGTAAGCACTTACCAAAAAACACTTGGTAAACACTCTTATCCGGACAGCACTTACCGGGGACAACACTTACCCGGGACAGCACTCTTACCCGGACAGCACTTACTCGGAAAGAGTTGGTAAACGGCCCCTTACTATTATATATACGTATATATACATACATCTTTTGGTGTATATATATTTCCGCCTTGGGGATTACGCCTCGAACCACCTCAAGGCTTATCCCTGGCCTCCTTGAAGGAAAACGCCCGGGGCTTGATTCCACCTTTTAAAACCTCGAAGAACACATCTACATACATTTACATTACACGCCCGTACCCACCCAATATATTGGATTCATTTGGTTTGGTTTTATCTTTCCCTTCGATAATTGTGTGACTCAAGCTCAAAGCCCTGGCATGAGGTCAAGCTCACTATCATTTTCACCGAAGATACCTACAAAATCTCCACCATTTCTTTCTCATTCTACCGTTCAAACCTCATCAAAGTTGAGAATCGGTACAATTCTACAGTTGCAGAACAACCATCCGCGCTCTTACCAATGGTCATTGGCCCAGTGATACCCGGTTTACCAATAAAGAGCACAAGCCTCCCAGTATTCAACGATTCAAACCTCATCAAAGTTGAGAAGCGTCCATGAGTATTTGTCGCTTATGAATATTATATACTTAGAAGAAAAAAAAAATAGGATCCAACTTTGGAGACACTTGGAACAATTGTACTCTCTTGAGTGAAAATTTCCCTCACAAGTTTCTAAGAACTCCTACTCGGTGGTCGTTATTACCCTATTCAGATTTCTCTTTACGTGCACCAGAAATACCATCTTAGTTAAGAATAATAAGCTCGATTGGTCTTATTTTAAGGGTGTGTTTGGTACACGAACAGGGACTGGACTAGTTGTGTGTCAGGTATTGATATTGCACAAGTTGTCCATATAGAGTTCGGTAAGCTTAGACAAGACAAGAGAAATTTGTTAAAATGACCAAATTGGGGTACAATGATGTTTAATGTTTTTTTATCAAATAATTGTTATAAATTACACAAATAATTAAGTTTTTAAATATTTTTATGTTTAAACATTAATAATAATTAATACCCTAATGTATAGCGAACCCAGTAAATCCCATGTAGAGGTAGGGTAGGATTAATGTAGACATTACCTCAAATCCTTGTTCCGTAAGGTATCGTTTGGTACACAGACTGGATGGGACGGGACGGGACAGAACTAGACGGGACGAGACTGGAGGAGATAATTTTAATCTAGGTTACGTTGGAAAAAAAAGGTATTTTAGTAATCTTATGTTTTAGTCCCATGTTGTTCCACCTATTTTGGTGGAACAAAAAATCTTAAGTTTTGTCCCATGAAAACTTGTTTTTGACCCACGTTGTCCCATCTGATTTTTGTCCCATAGCATACCAAACATGGGACTATTTTTTTTGTCCCGTCCCGTCCCGTCCCATCCAGTCTGCGTACCAAACGCACCCTAAAGACCACCGAAGAAACAAAAATCAAGCTACATGCGATAGTGTGTGCAATCAAGCAACGAGTACATCAACCAGTTCATTGTTAATAAATAACTCATAAAAACAAATTATAAAAATAATTAAATTACCTTTTTAATATATTTTAAAACATTATTACAAACAAATCCTACGAAATCCAGCAAAATACCAACTATCGTCATGGAATTTCCAAATCCCATGCAATGAAATCCCAGACTTTCCTTTATAAGCCAAACGCGGGATTGAAATAAAATCCAGTTCCAAAATCCCGCAAACCAAGCACGCCCTTATATGTGGCATTTGCTAATGCCATCGGGCATCATGATAAATCCCATGTTTATGGGATTTCATTGAAATCCCGGACTTTTCTTTAAACAAAATGCGGGATTGGAATGAAATCCAATTCCAAAATCCCACAAAATCCCGTAAACCAAACACACCCTTAAATGTGGCATTTGCTAACGCCATAACGATCAATTTAATGTATATGAATGCAACATGATCCACGGGTTGGGTAACGGTGAGAAGTGGTTATCAACCGTTGGATGAGAAATGGACGCACATTACTATGAGATGCACCAGATCAATTCCCTTCTAAGGCGCAATTCATGGGAGGGCATTTGAATGCAATATGATCCACGGAAATATTCGTAAACATTTATGTTTTACTTTGAAAGGGGACATCAACATGCAAAATTTGGATTCTGAAGTAGAAAAAAAAGGTGCAAGGAAGGAAAAAGATTTAGGCTTATTAATAATAATAATAATAATAATAATAATAATAATAATAATGTAGATTAACATTATTATGCTTTACTTCAATACACATAAAAGCTTCAAGGCAAAATACAAAACAACAAAAGAAAACTAACCTCCCAGAGGGGGAAAAAGAAGGAAGGAGGATGAAGACTTGTGATAAGTAATGAGTTACTGCAGCCACTGCTTCAGTTGTCATCTACCCTTTTAGGATGCTCTGCCACTGCTATAACATGATAAACAGGAATTCAAAGATTTGCCAAAACAAAATCGGATGTTTTAAATTATTGTTAAAATTATTACAAAACTAAACCAAACAACCCCAACAAATCTCACACAGGTAGGGTCCGCCCCAAGCCGGGGGCAGAGTGTTTCCAGGTTATCAAGGCATATTGTAAAACAAGTATTCATTTCATATAAGAAGCAAGAAAACTATTTTAAAATCTAAAAGTAAAATACATGGAATCAAGTAATGTCAACTGCTCATGCCCTCGTTTCAAAAAGCAATAAGGTAAAATTATACATCAAACAATATGACGTTTCTCCTGGATGATTATATCGATAGAGTAAGAGGTAAACTAAGTGGCTTTTTGTTTACCTCTTAATAGTTCCATTAAGAGGCAACCTCTGAATCGCTAATAGGTGAATCTTGTTTGGCAAAAAAAAACGCCTGCCTCTTAATGGTTCTAAAACCCTCTGAATGATTTTGTATCTTGGGTTTCCCTTAACCATTCAGCGCCCTAATTTCATTATGAACAATTACCAAACAATCATTCTGCACCTCTTAATCATTCAGTAACTGCCAACCCCTAAGAGCAAAGAGAGGCATAAGCCTCAAAAAAAGTTAAACTGAAATAAGGGCATTGAAATAGAGACTTTAGAGCAATTTCTCTCCTGTTTCAAGTAAAAAATCTCAAGACATGTTCAAAACCACCTAAAGGATCGTAGGGTTAAAATATACGATGGCTTTAGGCATTTCTGAGGATATGATCTCTGATAAGGGTTATTGGAGATGCATGATTAGGATAGCAGTGGATCTGTAGCTAGCAGAGACGAGAGTTGTAGAGGTAGTAGGTTGAAGGTAGGGTTAGTGATCCAACAATTAGGTTACTAGAGCCCCATGTTAAATTAGGTGTGTGTGGTTTTTCTTACCTTGGTTGTGTTTTCATTTACCTATTTCTACTTATATGTTGTTAGTTATAACTCGATTTTCTTGTTTCAGCTTCTGATATTCCTTCTATTTCTTTGGGGAAACTTTCTATCTCACAAGCCGGGGATCTTCACGGAAACAGTTGCTCAACTCTTTCAGGGTAGAGGTCAAGTTTGCATACACCTGAACCCAACCCCCCAAGAGGGCGACCCGTGGGATATGTTGGGTTCATTTTGTTCGGTTTTCTTTTTTTGGTTAAAATGTGTTGGGGCAAATCCATAGTAACCACCAAACTTGCCACAATTCCTTTATACAGAAGGGAAAAAAAGTGCCTACTTATTCTTCCTTCAAAAGAGGGAAAAGTGGCGAGTTTAGTGGTAACATTGATGGTTGTGATAGAGTTACTTGTTTTGTTATAACTCGTGGATTCCTTATAATATGTTATCTACAAAACCGCTTGAGATGGTAAGATCATCCCGATGGTAGATTTGGATACAATGGCATAAAGGGGAGACTTGTATTGAGATTATGGGATTAAGAGAGCTAGGGAAGGTCAAGTTAACATGGTAAGAATAAACTGGAAACTATTGATGTAATTCATCAAAGGACAGGAAAAAACTATTGTCAATTAAATGTTGCAATGTTTTGTATATTACTGGAAGCAACACGATGCATGCTTCAATCAGAAATGTAAATACCAAAATCGAATGCCATAAACAATTAATTATACATGTAGCTTCTCACAAAAAGGTTGGATATACGGTATATTGTTAGATTAAAGAGTTGCATCATACAATTCTATAGGAACTTATTGCATTTATAATCCACATATAATTTTCATAATAAAAGCAATAACTTGCGATAAATTTACTCGTTTCCTAGTTGGAATAGTAATCAGAAAAGTAAATAATAAAATTTTAACCGAATCTCATAAAAGATGGAATAGAAAACTACCTGCTTATCCACTTAGATTCTCCACAGAATTAATGTCTTCATCATCCTCTTCCCTTATTTTTGCAATCTCAGCCTGTGCCCTCTCAAGAATTTGCTTCTTTTGCAGCTCCAACTCTCTCTGAAAATCCATCCTCATCTTCTCTAACTCCAACATCTGCTGTCTCTTTCTACCCTCAATCTTCTCATAAATCTCCCCAAAATTTTGAACAGACTCCGCCAATAACCTAAATCCATCATCATCTTTCCGATCATCTGAATCATCCTCATCAGATTCTGATTCCCCAGGACTATCCCTCATCTCATCCAAAGCATTGGATTGATTTAAATAAACTTTAGTATTCATAAACACATATTCCCCTGAATCAACCCCACAAGGCAAACCATTGTGTTGTTTCTTAGGAGATAACAACATATCCATCTTTTTGAAGAACACCCATTTACCATGATACCCTTCTCCTCCTCCTCTTCCCCCCATTCCCATATCTTCCATTTTCGCCTTCTCTTTCTTATACTTCTTTTTCAAAGTCTCCAACCTGTTCCTACACTGAGTTTCATTAATTTCCATTTTGCACATCTCCGAAACCTTCTCAGCAACCTCAACCCAATCATCTCCCCTCAAACTCTTCCTCCCTAACTGCAAATACCTGTCTCCCCACACCTCTAACAACACAAAAGTCGCGTTTTCGCTCCACTCATCCCCTGACCTATCAGGAACAACACCACCATAAACTTCTTTAGAAGCATTAACACTTGCACGTGGAGCGAATTCATAATTCGAAACCAAATTATCTAATCTTCGCTTCTTTTGGTGACGCCTAGAAGACTCCCCTGTATCAATTCCACCTCCAGAAACCCTATAATAACCATGCTGATATTCATCCTCATCATCATCTTCTTCCTCATCCTCTTGATAACCATATCTCTGGTTTACACCTTCGTTTTCTTCATCAAATTCATCGTTTTCGTACTCGTTGTAAGTACTATTTCCATGATAATTGTTATTATTACGAACAGGACGCCTAGGTCGAACCGATGGATTGTAATCCATTATGAACCACTTCTATAATAATAAATAGAACATCAAAAACATATAAATAAACGAGTAGATAAATTCAAAATCAATCAATACACAATACACAATACAAAATAAAACCCTACCTTTAGCAGACGGAAAAAGGGGGGAATTAGATGTTTCGATCCGCTCTGATGAACCCTAATTTGGAGTGAACGTTTCGGAATTGCAGGTTTCGTGAAAGAATTTGAGGTTTGATGAAAGTAAAATGAAGCTCCCAACTGTTTGTTGTTAGGGTTTTGAAGTCGAATGGAGATTGCAAAGCGTGCGTGGGGTATGTAAGGATTGATGCTAAAGTGCGCATGTGAGTTTGAAGTGCACGATTTGATATTGCTTTTGACTTTTTGATGCTACGCCAATCGTTGAGGAGTTGGAGTTTAGATTTTGACTTTTTTTTTATATATTTCTGATGAATTGGGCCTCAAGTTATTGGGCCATGACAAATGAGCCCATTACCGTTTGTCATAATAAAAATATCTAATAAAAATAAATTTTATGCTTATAATATCGATAAATTAATAGAAATGTCCAATTTGGACTCCTCAGTTGTCAAAATGCCCAAACTCTCTCCGATGTAACCAAAATACCCAAAAAAAACGCGAAAGATCACTGATCCCTTTAAGAAGGTTGATTTTTTTTCCGCGATTTGTTTCAATTTGTCCGCGTTTTAATTGGGTGTCCTCGATTTGGATTGTTTGTGACTCACAAACCTTAAGCCTCATGTGGACATAGTGTGCTTGACACGTGGTGTATGAGTTTTGTTGGTGGCCCATTTAGTGGCTTAATATATAAATGCATGATTTTCAAAAAAATTGTCCGCTTTTGTTTCAATTTGTCCGCGATTTAATTGGGTGTCCTCGATTTGGATTGTTTGTCCTCGATTTGTATTGTTTTGTCCTCGATTTGTATTTGGGATGTCCTCGATTTGTATTTTTTGTCCGTAAAACACATGAAATTGAATTGAATTGGTCCGCGAATTGGTTGTCAGCGATCACGGGGTCATATCGCGGGAAAAGTGGGTATTTTCCTAATGTAGGAGAGAGAGGGATATTTTTGTAACCGAATTTTAAACTTCGTCCATTTTAATTAATTTCCCTATAATATCTTGTTTTGATTAAAAATTTATTAATCATAACTTACTTTTTGTAATTATGTTTATAAATTTGGTCGTTGTGGTTTGTTGAAAATCCCAATTCTTTGTTAATGCAACTTTGAAAGCATAGGATGGTCATTTTGATTTGTCAAAACGTTTGCATGGGCCGTTTACCAAATACTTATTCGGGTAAGCGCTTATTAATTCGTATTATCTATCGGATTGATATGGCAAGGACCTCTTACCTGGTAAGAGTGAATAAAAGGACCGAGAGTCTTACCCCGGTAAGTGAGGGCGACGACTATTACCACGATTAGCGTTTACCATGTGAATTGTTGCATACGAAACTGATTTGGCAAACTATAATCTTACCCGGTAAGTAAGTGATAATGTTAAATTTGACCGGTAAGCGCTTACCCGGGTAAGCATTTGGTAAACGGCCCCTAGTTTCTCTTAAATGGTTGTTAAAAAAATTCGTTAAATGAAGGATATTTATGTCATTTTATCAAATTTTTGTCTTCTACCCAAAATAAATGGATTTTGAAATTTTGGTCTATGTAGTTTTTGATTGAGGAAAAGACAAGAAAATTTGTTAGGTCTAAAATGCTTTTCATTTAGCGGTCGTTGGAGAGAGGATCATATCCGGACGTTTTTGCTGATTATGATGGTTATTTTGTAATTTCAAAATTATAGAGATGAAAGTGTTATTATCAACAATGACCAAACTTGTAGTTTGGTCTATTATTTATGTTTAACTTTGATCAAATTATCTAATCAACTAACATAAGTGATAAACCTATATGACAAGAAAATTAATTGGATGAAAAATTAAGGTGTTAACATATCTATCTGTTATGATTTATATAATTAGGTTAAAGTTAAAGGAGAGAGCATCTTCAAGTAATGTTGCATGAGAACAAAATAGTGTGCAGACAATTTGGCTCGCAACCAATATCATGTGTGTATCACCAGCGTATCACATCTGATGGTTGTCTATTTCAAATGTTCTAGTGTTCTTCATGTTCTTCAAGTTCATGTTGGAGAAGATGAAGATTCAAGAAAAAAAATAAAAAAGAAAAGGAAAAATGGTTAAATAGTGAAAAGACAAAAATACCCTCGAGCTTAACGGAGTAGTAGGACGGACGTTAGGGGCAGGGACCAAATCCAATGGAAAGTGCATCGCTCGGGGACCATTTCCATAATAAATGAAGTTTAGTAGGGGTGTAAATAGGTCGGGTTGGGTTGGGTTCGGGTTCAACCCATTTATTAATTGGGTTGAAAATCTCAACCCAGCCCAACCTGATACTTAAATGGGTTGGGAACGGGTTGACTTGTTTATGATTTTCTCAACCCAACCTGTTTAATAAATGGGTTGAACATTGGTTGACCCATTTAATTTTAAAACTTTAAATAAAATAAAAAGAACTAAAACATAATTCCATGACAAATACACAAGTCACGACTGTTAGTCCCAGATGGCTAACCAAGTATTGTAGAAGGGGGGGTTGAATACAATACTCAAAATTTTCACAATTTTAATTCTTTATATTGAAAATCTTTCAACAAGAATTACACATAGAAAACTTAAGACTGTTGCGGAAAAGAACAGATAACTATTCTAACAATCTTACACAAAGTATACTAACAAAATAACTAAGAACACTTAGAACAAAGCTATAAAGTTTTTCAAGCAAACTGGAAATTCTTGCACTTAGAGAAATCTTCCAGTTTGCGTAGAATATCAAGAGCACATAGTAATCTTCAAGTCTCTCAAGATGTTAGTCTTTTCTGCATGGAGAGGTCTTCCTTTTATAGTGACAAGGAGTGTGCAAGCATTGAATGCTTGGGACACTTGTCATCTTCACACTTGCTGAGGATGTTGACTTCTGGAGAGTTGTGAAGTCCTTGTCACCTTTTACAAGGAACAGTCAGAAGAGCCCATGCATGAGAAAAGAACTTTATATGGAAATGGATAATAAGACAAAATGTCACTTTATCCATGTAGAAAATATCTTCTCAATTTGTCTTCTAAAGATTGCACCACCGAAGGAAACTTGGGATATGTGACACATCTTTGGAGAAAGCATCTTTGAAGCTTCTTTGAGGTCCCACCGAAATGTCACTTTGGGATATGTGACACATCTTTGAAGAAAGCATATTTGAGACTTCTTTGAGATCCCACCGATGATAGCCTTGGGATATGTGACACATCTTTGAGATATGTGACATCATCTTTGGGATATGTGACATATCTTTGGAGAAAGCATCTTTGAAGCTTCTTTGAGGTCCCACCGAAATGTCACTTTGGGATATGTGACACATCTTTGAAGAAAGCATATTTGAGACTTCTTTGAGATCCCACCGATGATAGCCTTGGGATATGTGACACATCTTTGAGATATGTGACATCATCTTTGGGATATGTGACATCATCTTTGGAGAAAGTATCTTTGAGACTTCTTTGATATCCCACCGAAATTGGACTTCCATTGGTGGGATTCTTTGGCCGAAACAGAGAGAGATTTCGGTGGAGAGATGTCCACCGATGTGTGAGAACACCATCGGTGGACAATGACTTGTATGTGTTGAGAAAAGATCTTTCACTTCCACAATGAGAGAATCTTTAATCTTGACTTTGGTTGATCTTTGACTTCACCAAACATTTGCTATCTTGTACAAGCCATTACAAAGAACCATGCATCCAAAATTTCTCTAAGTATAAAATGTTTTTCAAAGTATAAAAGGAGATCATGAGGTCATCTTCAAATCTTGATGACCCAACAATCTCCCCCTATTTGATGATGACATCCATACTTAGAAAAACATGAGTAAGACAATGAATAATGCATGTTGACCCTTCTTTACTCTTTTGGGTTCTTTTTCACACAGTCCAATTTTTTTTTTTGTGTATGTATATATGATATTTACATATAAAAAATAAAAAGGTATAGCTGTACAAATAATCGAAAGGAAAAGGAAAGAAGTATAAACAATATGAACAGAATGAATATTACTTGCATCTTTGGAGAGGCGAATTGAAACTTGTGTCTGGCTTGAGGATTCTTCATTTTGATCAGCAGCCTTAGGATACTTCTGGCCATCTGTTGCATCTTGGCATCTTCAGCTTTTCCTGTTTAGCATCAGCATCCTTTGTCTTTGTTTTGCTCCCCCTCAGTAGATTAGTCGGTTTTGTGTTTCTCCCCCTCAGTTAGATCCGTCCGGACTGATGTGCTCCCCCTTGACCGGTCCGTCGATTTCCTCATTTTTTCAAGTTGGTCGCTGGATATGAGTACCGAGGGTTGATGTTGCTTCCCCTCAGATGAATTCTCCCCCTCAGCGCCCGACGCAGGAAAACACCAAGAGTAAATGAAAAAATCGGCCGAAAATTGGCAATTTTCGGTAGGAAAATCTAGAGATTTTTTTTTTGCATTCCCACCGAAAATTAAGGAGATCCACCGAAAATTGACAATTTTCGGTAGGAAAATCGGTAGGATTTTTTTTTTTTTGCTTTCCCACCGAAAATTAAGGAGATCCACCGAAAATTGGCAATTTTCGGTAGAAAAATCGGTAGGTTTTTTTTTTTTTTGCATTCCCACCGAAAATTAAGGAGATCCACCGAAAATTGACAATTTTCGGTAGGAAAATCGGTAGGATTTTTTTCTTTTTTTTTTGTTTTTTTTAACATTCCCACCGAAAATTTGCAAGAGATAGACAAAAATTCGGTGAAATTTTTGAAGAGGTTGAGGTAAATCTGCTAAGACATCTTCAGCAGAGAGTGGAGAAAGTCTTCTAAGGCATTATGGAGAAAATCTTCAAAGAGAAGAAAAGATTGGAATTTTATCTTCCAATTTTTTATGACCCAAAAAGATTGAGATTTGGTGAAGTAGGAGAATCACCATTATGAGAGAGAAAATCTTGAGAAAAAAAAAATCACATAGGAAGTTGGTTCTAGTGAGGAGTAGTTTTGGTGGCCTAGAAATCGGTGGAGAGTTTTCGGTAGGGGTGATGTTCGGTGAGATTTGGTTGTTGGGAGGAACGTGATCTCGGTGGCCACTTTCAAGTGAAGTGGAAAATGGGTCGGTGGTGGTCTTATGGTGTGGGGTCGATGATGTTTGCCAAGTGATCGGTGATGATGAGATGTCGGTAGAAAGTAGTAGCTTCGGTGGTGATGTTGATCGGCAGCAGCAAACACCGAGATCAGCAGCCGATAGGAGAGGGTTTGGTGTTGCTTATTCGGTAGAAATTAACCTGGGTTTCGGCAGCTTTCAAGTGAAGTAGAACAAGGGGTCGGTGGTGGTCTTCGGTGGAGAGAAATGGAGGGTTAGGCCAAGAAAATAAATAAATAAATAAATGGGATGGGTTTCGGTAGATGTGGTTCGGTAAAAGGAGGGGAGGATTTTTTAGTGGCTAAGGAGGAATAATGTTGGGTGTGATGTCATCTTGATCAAGATGATGTCATCAAAATGGGTTTTCATAAAAGGTTGCCGAAAGGACATGATGCAATTTTGATTTTTATAAAGGTTAAAAATAAAAGGTGGTTGAGATGAAGACAAAAGTGGAGGGATTTTGTGAGATGGGTTTGCATGGTGATTCGGTAGGTTTGCATGGTTAGGAGATAATAGATGATGATGTCATGAGAGTAAATAATTCTAAGGTTTTGTCAACTTTCTCACTTGTCCACATAGATCCATCTGCCCAGCTCAAAATCTGCAATCACAAAGAATTTATTTTCTAGGTACCCATTTTGAAGGTGGGTCCTTTTGGGTTAGAAGGAAAAGAGTTGGTGTCACTTAGATCAAATATTTCTTTCGGTCAGTCTTTAGCAAAATGAGAAGTATCACCACAGAAATAACATTTTCTATAAAGAATGATCCTTTTAGAATTGTGATATTTTTCTTTATTTTTGCTTTTAAAATATGTCCTCAAATGATTTGATGAGGAATCAAAGATTTGGGGTACAGCACCTAAAATTCCTTTTTCAAATTTTGGGAGGACCAAAGACTTTTCCTTTGAAAAGGACATTTTGAGACACACATATCTGTGAAGAAAATCGGTAGGAGAAGTCACATAGGTATTATTAAAAAAATTGGAGGATTTCTTTTTAATAAAAAATCGGCACACATAAACTTTCCTTTTTTTTTTGAGTTAGAAAATATTTTGCATGAGTTAGAAGAGAAGGATGCATCATCTAAAGACAATAGATAAAGAATTAAATGCTTCAATCTTTTTAGCATCAGAGAGAGATAGAAATGGATGTACCTGTGATGAGGAGGAGAATCACTTAGCTGATACAAGAGCAGTTGAGGAGATGTGGTCTTCTGAATCATCCATGTCATTTAACTTGGCCATGAAACAGACATTTGACGTGTCATCCTCACTTTCAGATGTGGGTTCATCTGCCAAATTATGAGTTTTAGCAGGCAGACCCTTTGCTTTTCTGACAAGTCTTTCATTTCTTTCCTTTTCTCTCTTGTATTTTTCCTTGTATCTTTCAGCCCGGTCAGAATTTGCAGAAGAGAGGTGTTGGCTGAACTTTTGGGAATCATATTTGGATCTTTTCGATTTTGAGGAAAATCGGCCTGAGGAAGCAGTTCTGGGTCTTTCAAAATGTTTACTTTTACACTCAGAAGCAAAATGACCCTTTTTACCACAGTTAAAACATTCCTCATTAGATTTGACCAAAGAAGAGTGTTTGGAGAGAGAAGAGGATGATTTTCTACCAAACTTAGATTTTCCAGAAGAGAGATGAGATTTGGATTTAGAGTGCCCATACAACATGACCATTTCATCAGATAATTTATCAACAGAAGTTTCCTCACATTCATCCTTAGCATCACTAAGATATGCCTCTGAATGATCATTGGGATCTTCTTGACTATCATGGTCAGAGTCAGATGGGTAGGTGATTTTTGGAAAACACTTAGTCTTTTTGGAAGAGTCACTTAGGAGAGCAAGAGAAGAGTTCTTTATAAACCTATGCAGTTTCGTCTGCTCATAGTTGAAAAGATTTCCATAAAGAACAGTTAAGGGCATGAACTCAAGGTCCTTGGTAGTTTTGATGCAAGTACATATATTTTCCCAAAAATCTGGAAGACAATCCATGAACTTGCACAAGACTTCCTCATTATCATAGACTCTGCCCAACAACTTAAGATCATTTAAAAGAGAGTTGAAGCGATTGTAGTAGCTAGGAAGAGATTCTCCTTTTTCAAAAGCAAAGAGTTCATAATTTCTAACAAGAGCAATCTTTCTGCTCTTTTTAACTTCATTTGTACCTTCGTACAAAACACACAGAGTGGACCACATCTCTTTGGCAGTAGAGAGATTTACCAGAGAGTGGTACACTTCATCAGGAAGAGAGAGAGCAATGATAGTTCTAACTTTAGAATCAAGAGACACACGTCGTTTTTCCTCATCAGTATATTTCTTAGGATTTTTAAGAATGTAACGACCAGTAGCAGCAGATTTTTCTTCATCAGAGGAATCATCAGAATTATCTTTTTCCATGGTTTCTTTACCAGGCCTCTGCGTTTCATAGCGAGCCCAAACTCTGGGGATAATGGGTCCCTCTTTGAGAATGGTTGGATATCTAGTATCCACTCCTTCCATGAACAGCATCATGCGGCTTTTCCACAAAGAGAAGTTGTTAGCATTAAACTTAGGAGGTTTTGAAATGGACCCATTTTCAGAAAAGTTATTTTGAAAAGAGTTTTCAACAGTAGAAGAAGAAGAGGCAGCCATCACAGATCAAGTTTATGGAATTAAACTTTCTGCTCTGATACCACTTGTTAGTCCCATATGGCTAACCAAGTATTGTAGAAGGGGGGGGGGGGGGGTTGAATACAATACTCAAAATTTTCACAATTTTAATTCTTTATATTGAAAATCTTTCAACAAGAATTACACATAGAAAACTTAAGACTGTTGCGGAAAAGAACAGATAACTATTCTAACAATCTTACACAAAGTATACTAACAAAATAACTAAGAACACTTAGAACAAAGCTATAAAGTTTTTCAAGCAAACTGGAAATTCTTGCACTTAGAGAAATCTTCCAGTTTGCGTAGAATATCAAGAGCACACAGTAATCTTCAAGTCTCTCAAGATGTTAGTCTTTTCTGCATGGAGAGATCTTCCTTTTATAGTGACAAGGAGTGTGCAAGCATTGAATGCTTGGGACACTTGTCATCTTCACACTTGCTGAGGATGTTGACTTCTGGAGAGTTGTGAAGTCCTTGTCACCTTTTACAAGGAACAGTTAGAAGAGCCCATGCATGAGAAATGAACTTTATATGGAAATGGATAATAAGACAAAATGTCACTTTATCCATGTAGAAAATATCTTCTCAATTTGTCTTCTAAAGATTGCACCACCGAAGGAAACTTGGGATATGTGACACATCTTTGGAGAAAGCATCTTTGAAGCTTCTTTGAGGTCCCACCGAAATGTCACTTTGGGATATGTGACACATCTTTGAAGAAAGCATATTTGAGACTTCTTTGAGATCCCACCGATGATAGCCTTGGGATATGTGACACATCTTTGAGATATGTGACATCATCTTTGGGATATGTGACATATCTTTGGAGAAAGCATCTTTGAAGCTTCTTTGAGGTCCCACCGAAATGTCACTTTGGGATATGTGACACATCTTTGAAGAAAGCATATTTGAGACTTCTTTGAGATCCCACCGATGATAGCCTTGGGATATGTGACACATCTTTGAGATATGTGACATCATCTTTGGGATATGTGACATCATCTTTGGAGAAAGTATCTTTGAGACTTCTTTGAGATCCCACCGAAATTGGACTTCCATTGGTGGGATTCTTTGGCCGAAACAGAGAGAGATTTCGGTGGAGAGATGTCCACCGATGTGTGAGAACACCATCGGTGGACAATGACTTGTATGTGTTGAGAAAAGATCTTTCACTTCCACAATGAGAGAATCTTTAATCTTGACTTTGGTTGATCTTTGACTTCACCAAACATTTGCTATCTTGTACAAGCCATTACAAAGAACCATGCATCCAAAATTTCTCTAAGTATAAAATGTTTTTCAAAGTATAAAAGGAGATCATGAGGTCATCTTCAAATCTTGATGACCCAACAACGACCATAAAACCAAATAAATTGTTCAAATTTCAATAAATCGGCGTGGAAGTGTTGGCGTCGATCTCATGGCTGGAACTGGAAGGAAGTGTCGGCTAGGGTTTAGAGAGTTTAGACTTTGAAAGTTTGAACTTTAAACGATGGAATATTGAAATGGAAGGACCAAAGGAGTTCTGTTTAGACTTTGGTGAATCCATAAGGGCAAATTGCATGAAAATGCAACGTACTTTAGTCTGATTCCTATTTTGGGTAACGTACTTTCAAAACCTCCATTTTGGTACCTAAATTGTAAAATCTCAAACTTTTAAGTACCCGAGTAACCGATTTTACCACATTTTACTCTTTTTGAAATCCATATTTTACTCTTTTTGAAAATAATGACATGGTATAATTTTGCCTATTGATATTTAAAAAATAAATAAATAATGACATGTCAATAAAAACCCGATCATAATCACAATTTGTAGGACATTAAGTGAATCAAGTACTTAAAAGTTTGAGATTTTTCAACTTAGGTACCAAAACAGAGGTTTTGAAAGTACGTTACACAAAATAGGAACCAGACTAAAGTACGTTGCATTTTCATGCATTTTGCCCAGTCCATAATTTAGCATAATTTACATAGTTTGAACGACGAAATCCGTAATTTTGAACAAACCACATTGACCAAATCCATAATTTACTCTTTTAACTATTTCTTCATGATTTTTTGAGCTGCATATTTTAGCATTGTTTTTTCTTATGTTCATGTGTGTACATTCTTTCTTATTTTGCACACATTACACAATCTTAGGGGTCGCTTAGTTCGGTGGACTCAGACGAAATTTGAAAGAATTGAAATGGTCGATTCTTCAGATATTAAATTTATGTTCACTTATGGTCACCATTTCATTCAATCGCATCACGATGGCAGTCACCATCGCCGCCGCAACTACTGTTGTTACCACTATCGCCTTCACCCACCACAATTGTCGCCTTCACCCCACCACCATCGATGTCGCCTTCACTAGGGGTGTTAACGAGTCAAGTCGAGTTGTAGGTTATTCGAGCTCGACTCAAAATAAAAATTGTACCGGACATGAGCTCGAACTCGACTCGAGATCAAATGACATTCTAACAGTAGGACCTTAACTCAAGATCGATTAGCTCGCTTATTGGCTCGATCTCAACATTTTTTAAACTTTGATTGAACTCAAAAAAGTGTAAGTTCGGCTCGCTCGACTCAAAAATTTAATCAAGTTTTCGGAAGAGTCCAGTCAAACGTTGATGTTATGGAGTTCGACTCATCAAGTTAAACGAATTTTAGTGGACAAAATACAAACCATAGGTGTACAGCAATAGATTAGTAAGGGTGCGTTTGGTACGCAGACTGGATGGGACGGGACGGAACAAAAAAAATAGTCCCATATTTGGTATGCCATGGGACAAAATCAGATGGGACATCGGACAAAAACAAGTTTTCATGGAACAAAACTTAAGATTTTTTGTTCCACCAAAATAGGTGGAACAACATGAGACTGTTTGGCAGGTGCTGAATGATTTAGTGCAGAATGATTAAGAGGTCAGAATGGTTAAGAGGCTTTTGTGATATAGTGCAAAATGAAAAATGGTTTGGTATTTGTTTAGAATGAAATTAGGGTGCTTAATGGTTAAGGATGGCCCAGCTAAATCATTAAGAGGGTTTTGGAACCATTAAAAGGTAGACTTTTTTTTTTGCCAAACAAGATTCACCTCTGAACGATTCAGATGTTGCCTCTTAATGGAACTATTAAGAGGTAAACAAACAGCCCCTAAAACATAAGTTTACTAAAAAACCCTTTTTTTTCAACGTAACCTAGATTAAAATTATCTTCTCCAGTCCCGTCCCATCCAGTTCCGTCCCGTCCCGTCTGCGTACCAAACGCTACCTAACCGGTGAAATCCCCAAATAAAAATCCTTAGTAAAGTTTAGGGACGAGAACCATAGTTTTGGTAAACTCAAAAAATAGTAACCGACTCTAATATATAATATGCTAAAAACCTTTGCAATTAAAGGAAAAACTTGTACCATAATTTCACCATATTTTCTACTTGATCCTCCCAAGTAAATTCCAAAAATAACCTTACACTTCAAATTAAAATACCATTTTTACCCTCATTTACCTCACCTTATTTGAGCATTTAAGCTCATGCCACAAACAAAACAATGTATCAAACACATCATCTTCATCACCACCACCCTCTTCCTCAACCTTACAATCTTCCACTTTTGCCACTGTTAAAACAGTCCTTAACCACTCCTCATGCAACGTCGAAAACTCCGACCGCCGTTCACTTGACTGGAAACTTACTCCGATCTTTGTTTTCATTCCCTCCGCCGCCTTTGCAGCGGCTTCCACCACCCGTTTTGGGATTCCGGCCATTAAGGCCACTTGCATTCCGTAGCTCTCGGGGCAGGCGCCGGTGGTTAGGCGGTAGAGAAACACCAACTTTTGGGTGGTTGACGGTGAGTTATTATTATTGGACACGGGTTCGAAGGTGCATGCCATGTGTTTTAAGGTGACATGAGGGTGTGATGCAAACTCCTTTGTGAGCGGGTGGTAATGTGTCGCAAATAATAAACGGCAGTCGACCTTTTCGACAAGATGACGAAACACCTGTGTTACATAAACGAACCAACCGATATAGATTTAGAAAATGAGAAATTTTAGATTGATTTGTGGGGGGAAAACTAGACTAAACCAGACGAACACAGTATATCTCAACTGAGAGCAGAATTTGGGGAGTGAGAATATCTCATCTGCCCAGGGTTCTAATCCAGACATACACAACAATTGTGGCCACTGAGGTTTAATCAAGGCTGATGTCTTACAGTCATAATTTGCCAAGGGATTAGTCTAGGCATAGCCTAGGACACCCTTCCCAATAAAATAAAAAAACGAGACATGTCTTCTACCGCAAAGGGTAGAACGGATGTTTCCATGAATACCAAGACTAGTTATTATAGAGAAAATAAAAGAGATGATAAAAATCTCCAAATTTAAAGACAATCCAGAATTATATGATGAAGAGAGTAAACTATTTTTTTTTACTGTTTCTACCAAGGAAGTTGAATTTATTATCATTTTATATTTTCATATAAAGTTTGAAGTAAGTTATGTTTTTAGTTCTGTGGTTTGTCATAAATTACGATTTTCATCCCTGTGATTTGTTAAAAATTATGGTTTTTGTCCCTATAGTTTGTAATTCATTACTATTATCATCCTTATATTTTACAATTTGTTATTGTTTCAGTCCCTTATACTTAAAGTTATGAATTAGTCCGGGGACGCAAAATAGCAATAAACTACAAACCATAAGGACGAAAATCGTAGTTTTTAAACCACGGAGACGAAAATTGTAATTTACTCTAAAGTTTATTTTGAAAATTTCTTCAGATATTGAATCTATTGAATATTTAAACTTTGTAATTTATGTTGAAATATCTGAAATAAAGAAACTGAAATTAAACAAATATCACCCTAATTCTACGTCTCCAAAAACTCCCTTGTCTCGTGTCCTTGAAAATGTGTAAGGCCGTCATAGATAAATTGTGAAAATGTAAATGCAAAATACCCACATACTTATGGTTATTTCACAAGACGGATGATTATTTGCAGGCAAAATCAAGAATTATGAGTCATGAAATCAATAACTAAAAGCAAATTATATTTTGAAGTTTTCGAGGTGGTATACTCACAGCATAAGCAATAGCGTATCCATCGAAAGTGCTTGTTCCTCGGCCCAATTCGTCAAGAATGACAAGAGAATCTTGAGATGCATTTTGCAAAACCGATGCTGTTTCTGTACATTCGATGAGAAAGGTACCTAAAGAGAGAAAAAGGTAGACAAGTTACTCATTCATCGATGAATATTGCATGAGCTTAATGACCACCAATACAGCAGAACACCTGGATGACTTATAACTAACTTAGACATTAAAAAAACAATAAAAGAAAATTTATTAGTACATATTTTAAATTAATTTAAATCTAGGTAAATATAAACAACAAAGCTTAATTAGATTAAAAATATAAACCAAACAAACCCAGTAAGAAAGGGGTTGTCTGACTAGGTCAATGTTTGAGTCAGCGCTTACCCAGACACTTGGGAAATAACTGTAACACCCGTAATTTCGGTAAATAAATACCACCCAAATGTTTTGCATCTTGAAAATGGTGGGATTTATGTTTGGAAGACATTACGTAAAGTCTCTAAGAGTATCGGGAGTTTTGGCGTTGAAAAAGTCGAGTTCCAGGGCTTGGTACGCGGGTCACGACAATGACCATGTCATTGTCGCGGTGTCAATGTCGCAATGGGTGACGATCTGAGCAAATCAAACAGAAACATGCACATGGGGAGCGAGAATGACCAGGTCATTGTCGCGGTGTCATTGTCGCGGTCGGGGTGCTGAATCCGATTAAAACCCCTTTCAACCCCAAATCACTTCTCACTTCTCCCATTTCACCTCTTTCTCTTCCAAACCGAAACCCCAACCCTCTAAATCGTTTTTGGAGCTCTTGAAGCCATAAATCTTATAAACCAAAGCTTCTCTTTCAGTTTTTAACGAGGAATTTGGATGGAGGTTAGAACCCTTCTTCTCACTTTCATTTTGGTAAGATTTCTACACTTTCTAGGGTTTTACCCAACCCTCACATAAACCTTTTCCTTTCTTTGGATGAAATGAAGATTGAAGCTCACTTTGGTAACACTAGAAGTGTTTGGTTGGTGGATTCACTTGATGATTGAGGTTTTGGAAGATTTGGACTTGAAGATACGGACTTCTTCAAAGGAGCATACGTTTGGTAAAAACCTAGATTTAGCTAAATCTAGCAAAGGTGAGTTCAAGTTACTTTGCGAAAACTTTGTACATGCCAAAATGAGTGTTTTCCAAATATTTGTGTGTTTTACTTGAAAATATATGTGGTTGAGTTATTTGAATGGTTTAACTCTATTTGAAGTGTTTATCATCATAAATGTGTAAAACACCCATATTTGGGGCTTTTGAATATTTGGATGGTTAGAAACCACAATTGTCTTTAAAAGATTGATTGCTCAAAATGAAGTTTATTTGATGGTTTAATCATGTTAGTGAAAATGATTTCTATAAACCATTTGGGAAGATGCACTTTTAGTGTTATGAGTCTTTTGAGTGTTTGCCAGTTTTAGATACTCGAGGTGGAGTCTTGGATGTGTTATATGCTTAAGTGCATTTTATTTGAATATGTGTCGGTTTGAGTGTTGGTCTTACGTGTGAAGACCGTTTGATGTTTTCGTGTTCTTAGTACCTTTGGGACTAATGAACCTCGGTGAATTATATGCATTGTTGAGTTATGAAAGAATTGCATATACGTATACATATAGATGCATATATGATTTGACTTCATTGGGAAGGTGGCAATGAAGGGGTGGTGAGATTATCATGCCTCGGAGCGTGTGTTGCATGATGTGAGTTAGATGCATTTCATTGGCATGGATTGATATCGATAAATGATCATTAGACCTTTTGAGCAAAGGGCTCGGTTTTGGACTCGGTTGAGTCTCGAGGGCATTCGCCCGATTTTATTATAAGCTCGACGTGGGCTTGGGGTTTGAGTTGCATGAATTGCATCATATTTGGAGTTTACATGATTTGAATGCATTAGTTATTCTTTTGAGGTCATGTATGAATTTTTAAGTTAAGTAAGCTTGTTTTGGATGGTGGGTTTTCCAAGGTAAAGACCTAGTATGGTTGAACTTGAGGGCTTGGACTAAAGACCTAGTATGGTTGATGTCTAAGAGGGGCTAAAGACCTAGTATGGTTGATGCCAAAGACGGACTAAAGACCTAGCATGGTTGATGTCTGAGATGGACTAAAGACCTAGTATGGTTGATGTCTAAGATGGGCTAAAGATCTAGCATGATTGATGCCAAGGATTGACTAAAGACCTAGTATGGTTGATGTCATCCGTTTTCCACATCCAAGAAGCTTACCTACATTTATTTAATCGTGGTTTAATTTATGTGTTTGCCACACTCGATGAGATCGGGTCTCCCCCGTCACCGAAGGGTGTTGATTTCGGGTATTTTATCTATTCGCATTGTTGAGGTTATATTACATGCATATGGTTTGTTTTCCATGATTTATGGACAGATTTATGTTACATTCTTATTGGATGTTTTTACTACTAGAGTTTTATTCGCAGTGGCGATTATTTGAGAAATTATTATTAATTAACTCTTGATGTGAGTTTTGGATTTGAGTCCTTTGCAGAGACTGTATGCGTTTGGAAAATGAGTTGTCGATGTCTTTTATACAAACCCTTCTAGAAAATCATTTATTTAAGTTGAAGCTATCGATTTATCAAATGATTTGCTCATGATAATCTGTCGCCCAATCTCGTTTAAAGATTTATTCAAATCATGACTAAAACTACTATCTTCCGATTTATGATTTTATATAGTCATGATAAAATGCTTGAACTCACTAGGCGTTAGCCTAACCCTTTTTATTTGTCGGCATGTGCAACAGGCTCAGGTTGGGGTAGCTCTAGCTACATTGTGAAGAGGCGAGTGCTAGTAGAGTGCACGAGAGGTGACTTGATTAGTGAAGTCTTCCGCCATTATTTGGACTAGCAACTTGTGTGGCGTTAAGTAACACCCGTTTAAGTTATTCTATTGGGAAATTATAATGTTTTAAATTCCGAGGTATTTTAAGGATTGAATTGTAGAAGTATTTATATCTATTTTGGTTATTTGATTGAATTTTAAAGTTAGTTGCTTGTTCCAAATTTGAGGGTGTTACAATAACCATTTCCAGTTTGCGCTTACCCAGACACTTGGTAAATAACCATTTCCAGTTTGTACTTACCCAGACCAACCTCTTACTTAGACCACACTCTTAGGGTGTGTTTGGTACACCGGACAGAACAGAACATAACAGGGATCACTATTCCACGTTTGGCTGGACGTTTATGTAAAACAACACGAATAGAGGGGAACAGGCGAGTTCCACTCCCACCCCATGGAACAAGGTGGAACAGACCTATATTTTACCTATACAATCTCAAATAAACCCTAATTCTCTCCTAACACATCAAATACGCCTCCCTCTTTACGTTTTATTCATTTTTTAAATTTTATTTATTATACTTTATGCTCTTTACTCTTTCAATTTAATGTCCTCAAAATATTATTTTTATATTGTTTTTTATATTTTAGTTATTTTATGTAATTTATTTTACATTAATAATAAAAATATATATAAGGTATAAAAAAATTGGAAACTATATAAACTTTTTATTTTGGTGTCATTTTAATCGTTTTGACGAAAACTTTCTAAACATTTAGTCATTAAAAATATTTATTTTATTAAAATTTAATAAATTACATAAATTACTCAGAGTATATAAAATATATAAACAACTCATTAGGGGTAAACTAGTCATTTTATCTGTTCAATCATATCCCGTTCTATGTTACCAAACGCAAAACAAATGTCTTGTCCTATCCTGTCATGTCCTATATGGATAACAAGCGCACCCTTAATGCGTTAGCAATTACCAAATTTGTGTCGGTAAACGGCCTCTTAGTTAACAATGTCTATGTTGAACCATATTGTGGCTTATTATGCGACTAACAACCCCAAATCAGTTTGAAAACTAAAGTCACAGTTGCCAGTTCCTCTAGGCTCTAATCATAATTATATAATAAATGCAGTCAAGCTTAGATTGCTGGACATCAGTTTTATAGATATCCATTTTCGTATATAATTACAAGAATTTTTACATCTAGTTTGAAGTTAGAGAACTTACTTTCACCAGACATTATTCGATCAGTTGCACCAAGACGTGTGAAAATAATATCCACGGGCGAGAGAACGCACATTTCACAAGGGACATAACAACCCAGCTGCACACAAAAAAAAATTCAAATGAAACACATAAAAAGTACACAAATGAAGTATTTTATCTCTATTACCCAAAAAAGCTACTCCCTCTGTCTGGATATAAGTGTTCACATTTTTATTCTAGTTTGTCCCAAAATAAGTGTCCGCTTTCAAATATAAGAACTTTTTTCCAATTCTACCCTTAATATGAGATGGAGAAATTCATTGCTCCCTCCATTATCAAGGGTACAATTGTCATTTACTTATTTAAAAAGTGTAATAATGACACATTTCTAAAACCGTCTTTTTCATTATTAAGCGTAAAACTGGCCTTTACTTTATTAAGTAGAAATATTGTCATTTTTGGAACGGATGGACATTTATCCAAAGTAGAGTCTGCGGTGGGATGTACATTGACCTCAGGGACGGACCCAGAATTTTTTTCAAACGGAGCACCACTTGACTATAAGAAACAAATATAGAGATATTTTTCACAAAATCATCGTTGGTGTGTTGATTAGTTCATTGTTTTTCAAATGTTAGATCTTGGGTTCAAGTCTTTTATTGCAAAAAGAAATTCAGCGACATAATAAATCTGATATTAAAAGCTAAAAACTAAGAAAACAACACTAACAAGATTCGAACTCGGGTCTGAGTGGAAGAAAAGCCTTGCAAACCAAATCTACCAAGGGAAACTTGTGTCCTCTTTGTTGTTTCAAAATATATACGGTGGCACACAACAAGTTGATACAGGTGGCACTTTTAACGACCCTATAATTTTTAACACTGCGACGGAGGAAAGAAACGGTGGCACAAGCCACTGTATGCTCTACTAGAGGTGTAAACGAGTCGAGCTTTTAACAAGCTACTCGATCTCGAGCTCAAGCCTAATAGTTATCGAGCTTGAGTCGATCTCGAATTAATTTAACGAGTCGAGCTCCATAACACCAATGTTTAACTCGACTCGTTCAAAAGCTCGATTAAGCTTTACGAGCCAAGTCAAGCCATTCGAGCATACACTTTTTCGATACAGACATTTATATGTTTACAAATTATATAATCAAAATATAAAACTCATCGAGCTTGAGTACAAATTATATAATCAAAATATAAAAATCATCGACTCGTTTACACCCCTATGCTCTACAGGGTTGGGTTCCGGTGAGAAGTTGAGGTTAACATGAGAAGCGTGAGAAGTGGTTATCAACCGTTGGATGAGAAATGGACGCACATTAGAATGAGATGCACCAGATCAATTCCCTTCTAAGCCGCAATTCATGGGAGGGCATTTGATTAAAAGTGATCAACAGTTCAGATCCACTTCTCACGCTTCTCAAGTTAACCTCAACTTCTCACAAGATCCTTCGTCATGCTCTACGTTGGGTCCGTCCATGGCTGTTTCTATAAATACCCCGGGCTATTTTCTATATACAAAATCATAAAATTACCTGAGCAAGGATAACAGCTAAACAGGTAGCACGGAGAAGGGTTGACTTTCCACCCATATTTGGTCCAGTCAACAGCAAAGTGCGAGGATTGTATCCAGATTCATCATCTCCAAGACACAAGTCATTGGGAACGGGAATTCCTCCGCTCTCTCCAAGGGCATATGGATGACATAATCCTTTGATATGAAGTGTGGGTCCCATGGACCCTTGACTAAAACCCGATGAGTTTGACCTAGGAACAATAACGGGCCTAGACATGGCCATGCAAGAAAAGTTTGCTGTGGAAGCAAAAGATCTAAGCACGTCTATAATGTTTAAAGCAAGGATGACTTGAAACCACTCATTAGCCTTCTCCATGAATAACTCGATCAGAATTGAGAGTATTTCAGCATCCGAGTCTTTAACTTCATGTGCCTGGTGCCATGAATTTATGATTTATTAGAAGTAATGAAACATTATACAATAATATAAATTAACATTATCCATCATGTAAATAGATCTTTAGATAAAGAAAGAAAAAGCAAATGAAAACCATAGGCATGTTACATGTAAGATTTATAGTGTTGTTCCTTATATGAAACATACAGTATTGTTTCATATATGAAACACACACAAGAATAAAACATGTGAATCGCCTTAAATCCTATCTTTAAAGTGAAACTCGTTGAATGGTTCGTGGTTGGGATTAATTTTAACGGGTTTGTAACATTTGACTGGTTTTTATTAGATTTATACATATATAATAGGAGCGGGTTCAATTGAAAACCGATTTTCGGTTGTGAGCCGGGGGATAAAAGAAAGTGCGCCACATGTCCACACCTTTCGGTCATTCATCATGATTCGTGTATTATTCATCATGAATGTTGCGTTTTCATCATGAATGTTGCATTATTCATCATGGATGATGTATTATTCATCGTGAAAAGTGCATAAACATTCACCTTTGTTATTCATGCCGAATGTGACACTCGGGGACACGTGTCACGCTATCCTTTTGTCCCCTGGTTCACAACCGAAAATCAGTTTTCAATTGAACTTTTCTCTCTCTATCAACATTATGGGAATATGCATGTTTGGTCATATGAGAATAAGAGCAAGTACGATGATTACTTAGCATGGATGAAAAGAAAAAGATGGTTACTAAATAGCATGCACAAAAAACGGCTAATATAAGAATAAAAAACCCTGCCACAACTTAAATTAATGGACCTATAATATCACGACGAACTTTTACGAAAATAACTAAAAGAAATCGGATGAAAATGAGAACACCTGATAATTTGGGAAATCGCTGTCTATAGCCGCTTCAAATTGATTAAGAAATTTATCAAGGCCATCACTCCCACTAAGCATCGGAAGAGTGAATAATTTTAATAACAAAGAAAAGACGTGATTATCCTTTTGTAAGAGCATCAATAAATCCATTCCAACACGTAGACCTTTAACAAGAGATCCAAACACTTTCACCTGCAAAACAATAAAATCTGTAAGAACTATTCCGTTTTCCTTCTCTTCAATAATTATACGATTTTAAAATGAGATAGTAATAATGGAAGAAAAGTAGAAAGATGTGCCTACTTTCCAATTATATCCCTAACTATGAGATGAATAATTATTTACTCCCTTATCGTTAAGGGTAAAATTGTCATTTACTTAAATATAAAGTATACCGATCACACATTCCTAAAACTGTGAGCATTTTTCATGGTGGACAGTTATTTTGGGACGAAGAGAGTATCACAGATCCCGAGAAAGAAAGATGACAAAGAGAACAATTGGGCAACCTGAACTACAGTCAAAATCAAATAGCAAATATGCTCAATGAGCACGCAGAATGTTATTAGAACTTATAAATTGAATCTAAGGTGGCGTTTGTTTTTTAGAAGGTGCTAAAGTCTGAAGTCTTATTTCACTTCTAAATTTGTTTAAATTATGTATTTGACCCATTAGAATATTATAGTGTTGATTTATATATAAATTCATACAATTTCACATATTTATGCATCATCATTACGAAATTTACATCTAAATTATATAATTAACATTCATTTAAATGAATATGTTTAACGATAATAATATATTTAAATTATATAAATTTAAATTTGAAAGCCACCTAATTATAGTAAATTGAGTTTTATTATAATTCAAGTTGATTAATGATCTATTAAGGTTAGTTCATTGAGAACAATAAGAGGTTGGTTTACCTCTTACCAAATAAGAGGACGATAAGGCATAAGTGACTCTGAATATTTGGAAAAAACAAACAGTCTGAATGACAAGACCTCTTAACGAATCAGACATAAGAGACTAAAAAGAGCTTTTTTCTTTAAAAAAAAACAAGGCCAGCCTTTACAGTGAGAAAGTTACCCTAATCTGAATTCTGAAATCAGTAGTACTCTTTCCATCCCAAAATAAATGCCCATATTTTTATTTTGGTTTGACCCAAAATAAGTGCCTACTTTCAAAATTTATGTGCCTATTTCCAATTCTAGCCTTAATTATGAACATGGAGAAAATCATTACTTCATTTATTTTCAAGGGTACAATTGTCATTTAGTTAACTAAAAAGTGTAATAATTACCAATTCCTAAAATTGTGCGCCTTTTCATTGTAAATATTTAATTTGGGGCGGTGGGAAAAAAGAAAACTTACTCGTTGCTTCATTATTTTGCTTCCAATCAAGGGCAATAGAATTAGAGCAGATGACTGAATGGTAGCTTTAATTTGTCCAAGAAGCCTCTCTAAATCCGGCAGTTTTCTAAGATATTGAGCAATTAGCGCCATCATCTCAGCATGTGCCATTAGTTCCTCAACCACATTAAGCCTATGGTTGATTTCCTCAACATCTTTCAGTGGATGGCATAGCCACTTCCTTAAGAGCCGCTTACCGGATGATGTCATGCAGTTATCAAGATATTTGTACAGAGTTCCTGGATTACAAAACCAGTTGCAATGAGTAAACCAAGGATGGTTATACCAATTATTAGGCAAAAGATCATGTGAGAAGCTGAGGTAATGTGAGAAGTGGATCTGAACCGTTAGATCACTTTTAATCTCATGTCCTCCCATGAATTGCGCTTTAGAAGGGAATTGATCCGGTGCATCTTATCTCGGTGCATCTCATCCTAATGTGCATCTATTTCTCATCCAACGGTTGATAACCACTTCTCACGTTAACCTCAACTTCTCACCGGAACTCAACCCCCAACATTATACATGCTTCTAAGTTGGGCAAACTCCCTCCGTCCCAAAATAGATGTCCACAATGGAGGCACACAGTTTTAGAAATGTGTAACTATTACAGTTTTTAATTAACTAAATGACAATTTCACCCTTAAGGGTGCTTTTGGTACACTGGACAGAACAAAACAGAACATGGATCAATGTTCCACGTTTAGCAGGACTTTTATGTGGAATTTTACCGGTAGAACCTCAAAATAAAACATAATTCCCTCGTTACATTTTATTCGTTTTTTAAATTGTATTTTTCTCATTTTTTATGCTCTTTTCACTTTCAATTTATTATCCTCAAAATATTGTTTTTATACGGTTTCTATATTTTGGTTAATTTATGTAATTTATTAAATATCAATAATAAAAAGATATATATAAAAGATATAAAAAATTAGAAACATAAACTTTTTATTTTGGTGTAGCGTTAATCATTTTGACGAAAACTTTATAATGATATATTTGGTTATAAATATTATAACAATTATTAGGGTTAAATTGGTCATTTTATCTATTTTGTCATGTCTTACCAAACGTTGAACAATTGTTCCGTCCTTTCCTATCTGGATACCAAACACACCCTAATAATAGAGGGAACAATGAATTTCTCCATCTCATAGTTAAGGGTATTATTGAAAAGTACTTGATTTGGGAAAACTAAAAGAAAAATGTGGACACTTATTTTTCGGACTAATGGAGTATATTATAATTATATTATCAACTTGCCTGATGTTCCACCATCTACATTATTGCTGAATATTTCAAGATTTGCCATTGTTTGTCCATCCATTCGAAGGCATCCTTTGTAGACTTCATACGGTCGAATACTTCCATTCCGTAATGCATCATCTAACTACTCAAAGTTGAAATTCACCAATCGTTGTATCAAAATATCATGTCTAGTACAGCCCACATAAAGACATAAACCTTAGTAGGCGAAGGATCGTGTGAGAAGTTGAGGTCAATATGAGAAGTGTGAGGAGTGGATATGAACCGTTGATCACTTTTAATCAAATGCTCTCCCATGAATTCCGCCTTAGAAAAGAATTGATCTGGTGCATCTCGGTGCATCTCATCATAATGTGCGTTCATTTCTCATCCAACGGTTGATAACCACTTCTCACACTTCTCACGTTAACCTCAACTTCTCACCGGAACCTGGGCGAAGGATCGTGTGAGAAGTTGAGGTTAACGTGAGAAGTGGATCTGAACCGTTGATCACTTTTAATCAAATGCCCTCCCATGAATTGCGTCTTAGAAGGGAATTGATCTGGTGCTCTTATCTCGGTGCATCTCATCCTAATGTGCATCCATTTATCATCCAACGGTTGATAACCACTTCTCACGTTAACCTCAACTTCTCACCGGAACCCAACCTGACCTTAGTAAGCATCTAACCTTTAACCTAGATAAATGACTGGCAAGTCCACCAAGGGCACATAATGCAATATCCTGGTGAACCACTCCGTCGAGTGCACGATCCCATGCATTAGAGGAACCTCTAAAGTACCCTTTCGTTTGAATAACATTTCGAACTTCAAAGGAATCAACAAAATCAGTGGCTGGCTGTGCTGGAGTCATTTGTGAGGCGACAGAACCTACAAGATGCAAAATTGTGAGCACGCAATTGAATCCCTACTTAAGCTATGTTCTCGAGTTTTGGAAAGAAAGAAAAGAAAAGAAAGGGAAAGGACGGAAGGAATGAAATAAATAATTTGTATTTGTGTTCTTGAGATTGAAGGAAAAGAAAGGAAAGAAAAGGAACGAAAATAAATTTTCATGTTCTTCGGTAGAAGAGAAAGGAAAGGAACGATGTCACTTTTACCAATATACCCTAATTTGTTTCATAGTGAAATGTAATTAATGGGTATATGTGTAATTTTATAAATACTTTAATTCTTTTTAAATTCCTTTCTTTCCTTTCCTTTCCTTCCCTTTCCCTCAAAAAAACTCGAGAACACAACATTTTTTCTTTCCCTCCTACCTTCCTTCCCTTTCCCTTCCTTCGTAAAAAAACTCAAGAACACAGCATTAAAGCTAGCCATAATTCTCAACAAATTGTCTAAACCGGCCAACTGAATAAAAGTGCAACTTGGTCTTATTCCTATTTTATGTAATGTACTTCCAAAAACTCATTTGGCTACCTCAGATGAGATATCTTAAGCAATTAGATCAAATTACTATTATACAGAATAGGAATCAGACCAAAGTAAGTTGCATTTTCATGCATTATCAAATGTAAACAAGGTAACTAAAAAGAAACAGAACATCCTTACCCATCAATGAATACTTGTTAAGGGCTTTGTGAGCTTCTTTAGACAGCCCTGCACGAAACATTATTTGTCATAATGAGGAAGCGTAGAGTTAAGTTCAATAAAAACCATAACATCAATTCTTAAATGGTCATATAGATATATAAAAATAAAATTACCTTGACTTTCAAAAATAACTTCTGCAGGTGACACCTGTATTACAGAACCAAGTGAAAAAAAAGTAGTTTTAGCATTAGATTTACACACCATAAACTATTTTGAAGCCCTTCTTTAATTTCAGTGTAAAATACATGTAGAACTAACAGCTTCAGGACATGACAATCTTTATGGCTTAAATTAGTAAATAAAATTCCTACATAGATTTACATTTGTCATGTTTTAAAGCCGCCCATGAAAAAGAATTACACTGGAAGTGCATTAAAAGTAGGGGTGGCAAAAAGTGACCCAACCCATCAACCCAACCCAAAATTAGCAGAATGGGTTGAGATTTTCAACCCGTTTAAGTAAATGGGTCAACCCGCCTAAACCATTTACTAAATGGGTTGGGTTAGGTTGAAATTTCCGACTTGTTTTCAACCCGTTCTTAACCTGTTTTCAACCCGGTTAAAATATTATGTAATTTTCTTTCTCTATTATGTTTTTTCTACATATATATATATATATCTATATATGTGTGTGTGTGTGTGTGTGTTTTAATTTAAATATTGAACACATTTGATTAAAAATAAAAAAAATAAAGTTTAAATGAAAATAATGGAATAGTGGGAATAAAGTGCATTTAATAAAAACAACAACTTGTTGGTATAAACTAAAACTATTTTTTTCTCAAATTCTATTAAACTTCTTCATATGATCATTTAAAACAAATAAAAATGTTAAGTAAATCAAGAAATAAAAAAACTATTAATTGTAGGAGATTTCAATTTAAAACTTTGAAGAAGAAAAAAAGATATCATTACTTATCAATAATTTTAATTTAGGGGCCATTTACCAAACGCTTACCCGGGTAAGCGCTTACCAAGTCACATTATCTTACCAGATTGAGTATGACAAGGATCAATAATCTTACTCTCATTATTCCATATTTTCATTTAAACTTTATTTTTTATTAATTAATCAAATTTGTTTAATATCTTAATTAAAAACATATATATATATATTATATAGAGGTGGGTTCAAACGAGAACGCTAACTATTTAAGAAAACACGAGAACGGCCGCTAATGTAAAAAATCATACATGATTCACGTACAAAATCATATATGATTCACGTGACTTTAAGTCGCGGCCAAAGTCGCCCGTGTTAGAGTATTAATGTCAATATGTATAGTTCAGGGTCCTTTCTGTAATTATGTGTAACTCTACCTTGTATAAATAGTCTCTTAGGGTTTCATTATTAGGTTACACACTTCATTTGTAACATTCTCTCATTATATGAAAACCGGCCGATTCAGCCATCTCAAGTGTGTCTCTCAATCTATCAATCGACTCTCCGATTCTAACATGGTATCAGAGTTGTAGGTACGTATCTTCGATTTTATTTTCGGAGTTTTACATCTTTGTTTTCACTGCACTCTGTTTTGCTTCGAAAAACCATCTTCTGCTATTTTTTGAACAAAACACCAAGCTTTAAAGTTGCCCAGAATAGTGTCACGAACCTGCGTACCAAATTTCAGCCAATTCTGATCAGTTTTGAATTTTCGACTCAAGAACATCTTGAATCTCATAACTATCGCAACCCTCAGACCTTCTTAAGTATCGCAACTGTTACTTGCGACAACTTTTGATATCGCAACCTTACCTGCGACAACCTTTGATATCGCAACCCTTACCTGCGACAACCTTTGATATCGCAACCCTTACCTGCGACAAGTCTTGATATCGCAACCCTTACTTGCGACAACCTTTGAAATAGTACCTTATCGCAATACTCTGTTGCGACAGCCTTCCCTATTGCGACAAAGACCTTGATTGCGACACTAGTGTGTTGCGATATCAGTTGGTTGCAACAAGAGTGTGCTGCGACAAACCTGCTTTATCTAAATCAGTTCGAATGGCTCACAACTTCAGTCACTCCAACCCTATCTCAGTTGTTCTCAATGGGAACAACTACGTCCTGTGGCATCACCATATGTCCATTCTCCTCAAGTCCCATGGACTCTATACCTATGTCACTGGTACGTCTACCACTCCTGTTCAAGAGGAAAAGGAAAGTGCCGTCGACTTTGCAAAACGTATGAATGATTGGGACATCGCTAATACTCGCATCCTCGGGTTCATAAACGCTTCTACCACTACTGAGATCAATCAGCAATTCATTGGCTATACCACAGCAAAAGGACTATGGGACTTTCTTGCAAACAGGTACACTTCTACAGACTTATCTCATCAATATCAACTGTGGACTACCTTCCAGAACAAAAGGCAACTGCCTGATCAGTCTATCAACTCCTATATCTCTGAGATGCAAGCTCTTAGAGATCATCTGAACCTGGGTGCACCTCAAATTTTTGATGAAACTGCTCGAAAGTTTACTGCTTACTTTAGCCAATTGCATTTGGTTACTATTCTCATGGGTCTCACTGATCGTTTTGAGAACGTTCGAGTCTCGCTTCTACATCGGCATCCTTTACCTACTCTTGAAGAAGCTATCACTGAACTGCTAAGTGAAGAAACTCGTCTTCAACAGCGTTTTCCACTACCCTCAGATATTGTGCTCTACACTTCCAACTCAGGAAAACCAAAAGGTAAATGGGGCAACAATGACCAATCTAAATCTGCGGGGAAGGGGAACAACAGTGAATGCACATTCTGTCATTCTACTTCTCACCTTCTCCTCGACTGTCCTGTTCGGAAATGTCGCTGGTGTGGGATCGTACACCCACGCCCAAAACATCCAAAGCACTTCAATAATCAAAGGCAGCAGTCCCGAGTTCAATCAGTTGTTGGCTCCATCACTCAATATTCTCCATCGCCAGCAGTTCCGGCACAGCATAGCAACAACTCCACGCCTGACCTTATGGAACTCATGCGTCGAAATCAAGAGCTCATGGAGCAACTCATGACAGGTTCTATGGGTATGAATTCCCAATGCAATACCTCCACATCAGGTAACCCTTGGCTATTTGACTCTGGCTGTTGTAACCACATGACACCTAAGGCTGACGGTTTTGTCTCTAAACAAACTTCCAGCATGTTCTCCTCAGTCCGTACCGCTGATAATACTCGCTTACCTGTATCTTTCAGTGGGACTGTTTCTACTCCCAACATTCAATTATATGATGTGCTACATATTCCTAACTTATCTTTGAGCCTGATTTCAATTACACAGCTTATGGACGTCGGTCTAATCGTTTTGTTTCATCCTTCTGGTTGTGTTGTGCAGGATCCAAAGACCAAGCAGATCCTTGGAGTAGGCCGTAAAATTGGTCGGATGGTTGAAGTGGTCTATCTCCGTCTTCCCTTACCTTCATCAAATTTTGCTGTTTCAGTTTCCAGTACTCCTTTTGAACTATGGCATTCGCGCTTAGGCCATTTATCCTTAGCTAGAATAAAAGTATTAGCTAGTTCAGAACCTTTAGGAAACACTTCCTCTGAAAATGTTTCTTGTCTATCTTGTCAACTTGGCAAACATCATGCTTTACCTTTTCAAACTAATGATTTTAAATCTGCTTCTCCTTTTGATCTTATTCATTCTGATGTATGGGGACCAACACCACACCCATCTATGGGAGGTGCTCGATACTCTGTTATCTTTATCGATGATCACACACGCTTTACATGGATTTATCTCATGAAAAACCGCTCCGAGTTACCTAAAATTTATATCACCTTTGCTCGTATGATTCTAACCCAATTTTCCAAGCCTATAAAGGTTCTTCGAGCAGATAATGCTATGGAATACAAAGAATCATCTCTTCTCTCCTTTCTTCAATCTCAGGGCACTCTTTCTCAGTACTCGTGTCCCGACACCTCTCCACAAAATGGTCGTGCATAACGCAAACACCGTCACATCCTTGACACTGTTCGTACTCTATTAATATCAGCCAAATGTCCAGAACGCTTTTGGGGTGAAGCAGCCTTCACGGCTGTCTACACCATCAACCGACACCCGACTCCTATTCTCAATCAAAAGTCTCCGTATGAAGTACTCCATGGAGTCTCTCCTCCCTATGAACTACTCAAAGTGTGGGGTTGTGCTTGCTTTGTTCAGCTGCAATCTCATGAACACACCAAACTTGAACCTCGTTCTCGTTTGTGCTGCTTCCTTGGCTATGGAATTGAACATAAAGGCTATCGTTGTTGGGATCCAGTATCTAAGAGACTTCGTATATCCCGTCATGTCACCTTCTGGAAATATCTTCCCTTCTCTACAGTGTCAAAATTTCAGGACACAACCACTCCTCCCACTTCTTTCTTCACAGACACATCTATCTCATTGGACTCACTCCAATTAGATTCCATTCTCTCCTTATCATCTGATCCACCCTCTTCCATCTCATCTCCACAGGATCCTTCACCTGTCTCATCTGAACCTTCACCTGTCTCATCTGAACCTTCATCTGTCTCATCTATGCCATCTGATCATGATCAATCATCTGCACCAACTCCAAGGACTACCTCTGAGCCATCTGCTGAGTCTATGGATCCTAGTTCCTCTCAACCACAAGATGAAGCACGACGCTCCGATCGGGTAAGACAAGTTTCTTCTCACCTTCGTGATTATCATTGTTATGCCACTTTAATGTCCACCCATGAACCCACTTCCTATAAGGAAGCCGCTTCTAACTCTGTTAGGCAGCAAGCTATGACTGAGGAACTTCAGGCCCTTGACAAAGCAAATACATAGGAGTTTGTATCTCTCCCACCGGGCAAGTCACCCATTGGTTGCATATGGGTCTTCAAAATCAAAACGAAGTCTGATGGCTCTATTGATCGTTACAAAGCACGTCTAGTGGCAAAAGACTTCAATCAAGAATATTGCATTGACTACGAGGAAACGTTTGCTCCCGTGGCTTGGGTCACCTCGGTTCGTAGCCTTCTAGCCATCGCTGCCACCAAGAGATGGCCACTCTATCAGATGGATGTCAAGAATGTCTTTCTAAATGGTGATCTCGAAGAGGAAGTCTACATGAGACTCCCTCCAGGTGTGACCTCTCGTAAGGGTCATGTATGTCGCCTTCGAAAAGCCCTCTATGGTCTCAAACAAGCTCTTCGTGCTTGGTTTGAAAATTTTAGCAATACTGTCATCTCATTGGGGTTTTCTCCGAGTAATTATGATTCCGGCTTGTTTACTCGAACCACTGCTGCAAGTACTATCTTACTCCTACTGTATGTTGATGATATAATCATTACCGGCAGTGACTCTGCAGGCATTACCCAGCTCAAACATTCCCTCAGCTCATGTTTTGAGATGAAAGATCTTGGTAAGCTTCATTATTTTCTTGGTCTTAAAGTTCTATCAGACTCTTCCGGAATCCATCTCTGTCAAGCCAAGTACATTTCAGATCTCCTGTCCAAAGCTGGGATCACAGACAACAAGGTTGCCTCTACACCTATTGAGCAAAATCTGCACCTTGCGCCCAATGCTGGAACCCCTCTGCGGGATCCTACACGGTACCGTCAACTGGTTGGATCTCTGGTCTACCTGACCGTTACTCGACCAGACCTTGCCTATGCAGTTCATATAGTTAGCCAGTTCATGGCTGCTCCATGCTCAGATCACTATGCCGTTGTCCTTCGTATACTTCGGTACCTCAAAGGGACAATGTTTCATGGGCTTCATTTCTCAGCCACATCATCCTTAACTCTTCGTGCCTTCTCAGATGCTGACTGGGATGGTGACATAACAGACCGCCGTTCCACCACCGGCTATTGTTTCTTCCTTGGGGACTCTCTTATCTCCTGGAGCAGCAAGAAACAATCGCTGACAGCTCGTTCCAGTACTGAAGTGGAATATAGAGCTTTAGCTGACACTACACAAGAACTCGTATGGCTACGCTGGCTACTGTCTGATATGGGTGCTCATCAATTTTCCCCAACAATACTATGGTGTGACAACACTAGTGCTATCCAGATTGCTCACAATGATGTCTTTCATGAGCGTACAAAGCACATCGAGATTGACTGTCACTTCACTCGTCAACATGTTCTTCGCAAGACGGTTAAACTTCTTCCAATCTCAACCATTGATCAGACTGCAGATATCTTCACCAAAGCTCATCTTCCAGGGCGTTTTCGGGCTCTTGTTTCCAAACTCAATTTGGTTCATTCTTCCCCTACTTGAGTTTGAGGGGGGGTGTTAGAGTATTAATGTCAATATGTATAGTTCAGGGTCTTTTCTGTAATTATGTGTAACTCTACCTTCTATAAATAGTCTCTTAGGGTTTCATTATTAGATTAGACACTTCATTTGTAACACTCTCATTATATGAAAACCGGCCGATTCAGCCATCTCAAGTGTGTCTCTCAATCTATCAATCGACTCTCCGATTCTAACAGCCCGCTTCCAATTTTTTTGCAGTTAGTGTAAAATCACATGTGATTTTGCACATGAGCGGCCGTTTGCATGTTTTCTTAAATAGTTAGCGTTCTCATTTAAACCTTCCTCTTGTTATATATGTATATATAGTTATAAAGTATAATAAAGAAAGAAAAAGAGAAAAAATACAATATATAAGTGCCAAATTTATTGAAATTTAAGGATAAATATTAAAAACTTTACATACCACAAGGACTAAATACGTAAAATTTCAAATCAGCTTTTGGACTTTTTAACGGCCTAACTTAACGATGTTAGATGCAAGGATGAAAATGAAAGCAATTGGAAACCACAAGAATGAAAAAAGCAGTTTTTAAACCACGGGGACGAAAACCGTTGTAAACATCAGACCACAGGGACGAAAATCGTAGTTTACTCTTTTTTTATTTTTAATTAAAAACCATTATTTAATTATAATATCTATTTAAAATATTATATAGTTACATCCCGGTGAAAATGGAAGTCTAGTTACTTAGAAATTAAAGATTTCCAATTATATTTGAACAATTTATTTGCATTTGTGGTTGTGTTTGTGTTTTATTCAAATTTTGAACAATTTATTTGCATTTGTTGTTGTGTTCTATTCAAGCTTTGAACAATTTATTTGTATTTGTCATAAAAGTAAATAGTATCCTTTTTATTTAAAATTAAATAAACCCAGATTCAACCCATTTACTTAACAGGGAATCATTAACAGGTCAAACCGTTGTCAACCCATTTAGGTAACGGGTTGGGTTGGGTTGAAAATCTCAACCCATTTAATTAAACAGGTTGGGTTAGGTTGAGATTTTCAACCCATTTAATTTAAAAGTGTTCTTTTTCACTAGAACAATTAGTTGCCTCACTTGAATTACTTGACCACATTAGCAAGGACATACCTGCATCAATAAAGCCCCTAAAGCTGCATAGGAAGCATCATCAGTGATGGATCCAACCCAAAACTGTAAGGCGGCACAATCAACAAAGGCAAACCCATATGCAATTGAACCATCATCAGAACTACGTATACCCTGTACAGAAAAGGTAAAGGCAATGTGATATGGCTTATAAGCATAAACCTTCATGGGTTGGGTTCCGGTGAGAAGTTGAGGTTAGCGGAACCCAACCCTAATGTTATATTGGTAGAAATTTTATTTTGAATATAGATTTTTCTGTTTTTTAGTTTAAAGCCCATAAGAGGCCCAAACTGCTAAACCGGTCAGAACAAACCGCATATTTGTGGTCGGGTTTCACCGTTTGGTCACTTGCTACCAAATTGCTCGGTTTAAAATTTTTCCTAAACCGCCATTATGGTTTGGTTTGTGGTTTGTGGCTACTGGCTAGTGATGTTAACATAGCCATTTTAATAATGTAATATTTAAACCACAAAGTGTTAAAATAAAAAGCATATATTGACATGGCAACAAAACTATGTAAGTAAAAAAGAATATACCTCCTTTAGAGCAAGAAGATGAACGGCTTGAGGCCCAATGTTACCATGGATCAAGGTTGATGGTGTATGCACGTGTACTAATTTTCTTTGAATTACCTGTGAATATTTAAATACTTAATGACACATTATCTACAAATGACCAGCAAAGGCTACTGGCATCCACTAGAAGTATAAGCAACAGAGTGCCAATTTACTACGAACAGACATTTCATTTGCAATGGAGGATGAAGCTGTTGTACCAAAAGTTTAAAGCTCTTGGCAATCACTTACAGAAGTAGCACCTCTTGATTTTGCTTGTGCTGCTGTTTCCAACTGCTCCACTCGCCCAACTTTATACCTTTATATGTTTACGTAGAACTAGTTAATAATGATACAATGATAATGCTTGAGCATGTGACAAACCAACAAACTGAAACAATATTGAGCATAGTCATGGCCTGAAACAATCCTTAGGGGGCGTTTGGTTCGCAGAATGGAATTTGATGGAATTGGAATCCATTGAATTAATTTGACTTTGTAGGAATTGGAATGGAATTTGACCACGCATTTGGTTGGAAGGAATTCAATTCCTTCACTTAAGCCAAGGAATGATGAATTCCTTAACTTGTGGAATTCAATGGAATTCAAACGATTCCATCATTTTCATTATGAGAACCAAACATGGGATTTGGAATTTGGTCAAAGGAATTATCCATTCCAATTCATTTCAATTCCTTCAAAATCCATGAACCAAACACCCCCTTAAATTCGGTAGTCTACCAATCCCAGACAACATGCAAAAGTAAGCCAAAAAATTCATACAAGCATAAAAAGCACAAGCTTTATTTACTTTGCAGAGTAGAGAGTTCTCTACCAGGGCCTTTCCTAGACAAGGGTGAAAAGGACACTTGCCCAAGGCCCAACAATAATAGGAGCCCTAAACTTTTTTTATTAGCAGTATTTATCTATATATATATATAGAGAGAGAGAGAGAGAGAGAGAGTGTGTGTGTGTGTGAGGTTCAAGGGAAAACCCCCCAAAAAATGAAAAACTAAGGAACACCCTAGTAACCGTTCATCTATAAGATATGCACAGGTGTTATTAATAAGTCTATATTCATATTTTAAAAGTCCATATCCATTTGCTAAGAGCATCTCCAACAAATTCCCCAAAATTTTCTCCAAAATGAGAACCAAAAGCCAAAATCTCCAAAAAAAAAATTACATTCATCTCCAACAGACAGAATCCAACATTGATTAGAATATTAAAATATTCCATTCATCTATTAAAATATTATTTCTCTCTCTAAATATTTATTTTCAAAGTTACCTATTGGTGCTCTCACTTGGTAATCATTTTTAGTAGGGGTGTGCATCGGGCGAGTCGAGCGGGTTCAGGTGGGCAAACCAAAAACTCGGGTTTCGGATATGGAAAATCAAAAGCCGGATTTTAGGTTTCTGATTGCTCGAGTTCGGGTTGATATCGGTCGGGTTCGGGTATTAGTATAGTGCAAAAAGTATATATAAATTCAATCGGTTTTGAGGATGAATTCAATCGATTGAGAGATTGATGAGATCGATAGTAAGTTTAGAAATAAGAAAACATTTCGACCGATTAGAATTTACGGATTTTAAAAGATAATTAGATAAATACATAAATTTATATAATATTTAAAATATGTGTATACTATTTTGGGTTTTCGGACGGGTCGGGTAGCCAAAGATCAAACCCAACCCAAACCCAAATAGCCACGCAAAAGTCGAGTTTAGGATTTCGGGGTATTCGGGTTTTGCAAAAAAACACCTTGCTTTCAGTTCGGGTTCGGATTTCAGACTACTCGGGTTTTGTACACCCCTAATTTTTTTGGTGTTCTCCATATTTGGAGAAAAAAACCTTTCTTTCTCCTACTTTCTCCATTTTGGAGATAGTTTTAGGGAAACTGTTGGAGCAAAAAATTGCCCAAAATCTCCATTTTCTCCATTTTGGAGAAGTTGTTGGAGATGCTCTAACAGCTCCATATATGCATGCCCATATACATGTATTTTGTTACTGATGTATTAAAATGGAATGTATGAATTAACATATATTATATGTTAGCTTGTGAAATATAATATGATATGTATTGACATATAAAATAGAAAAGAATTTTTCTGGGATTTTTTTATTGAGTTTTTATCTTTTATAATAAAAATGTTTCTTAAGGTTTATCATACAAGGATCGGCCATGTTCTCTATGAACTGTTTTGGGGGTTCAGTTTGGCAACCATAATGAAAATGCTCCTTGGAAATTTCAATTTTCTAGTAGATTGTAATTATCAGTAACAATTATCAGTAACATACCCACGAGCCAGCAGTTTTTCAATAGCATCATCAATTGCATTCTCGGTGATACCAACCTGACCCACAACGCAAAAGAAGATGTTAACTTACTGAAAATCTGAAATAGCTTCAAAATATGGCAAAAAGCTTCTAATTTAGGGTGTGTTTAGTATGTAGACAGGATATAACATAACAAGACGGGACAAGACTAGACAGAACAGTTGTTCAACGTTTGGTAACAGAATTGGACAGAACAGATAACATTGACCAATTTACCCTTAATAGGTTGTTTATATATTATATATACTTTGATTAATTATGTAATTTATTAAATTATAATGAAACAAATATTTTTTATAACAAAATAAATTATTAGAAAGTTTTCTTCAAGACGATTAAAGTGACACCAAAATAAAAAAAATTATGTAATTTCCAATTTTTATTTTCTAACATTTTCTATATTTAAAAATAATATTTTGAGAGAAACCAAAGTGAAAGTTTAAAGAGCATAAAATACGATAAATAAAATTTAAAGAATGAATAAAATATAAGATAGAAAGCTTATTTGATGTTTTAGAAGAGAATCAAATTTTATTTCGAGGTTCTTGTTCCACTTTGGTCCTGCCAAACATGGGACAGTGATCCTTGTTCTGTACTGTCATGTACATGTCATGTCCAGTGTACCAAATGCACCTTTACCGACTATATCTACCGGTACACAAATACGGTGGGAGATAACAGTTTGTGCTAGGGCGTCTTAAAATTACCTGTCGGCATTTCCCAACACCACTCATCGTCATTTTCCAGTCAAGCTCTTTATGTCCAATTTCAGCATCTAATTCATAGAGCTCGTAGAATTTTCCCTACAACACCACAAATTCAAATCAGACAAATCAAACACGTGTAATCATTTTGTTAAGGACAAATTGGGTGTTCAGACCTATTGAATATAGGGTTGGGTTCCGGTGAGAAGTGGAGGTTAACGTGAGAAACATGAGAAGTGGTTATCAACCGTTGGATGAGAAATAGATGCACATTAGGACGAGATGCACCGGATCAATTCCCTTCTAAAGCGCAATTCATGGGAGGGCATTTGATTAAAAACAATCAACAGTTCAGATCAACTTCTCGAACTTCTCACGTTAACCTCAACTTCTCACACGATCCTTCGCCATTGAAGGCTTGGGTTCCGGTGAGAAGTTGATGTTAACGTGAGAAGCATGAAAAGTACCGTTGGATGAGAAATGGACGCACATTAGGATGAGATGCAGCGATGCACCGGATCAATTCCCTTCTAAGGCGCAATTCATGGGAGGGCATTTGATTAAAAGTGATCAACGTTTCAGATCCACTTCTCACGCTTCTCATGTTAACCTCAACTTCTCCCACGATCCTTCGTCTGCTGGCATAATAGATAACGAGAAGCAGAAAAGATTATAACCAACTTTAAAGTGTGTTCAAAGAAAAACAACTAACCACTTTAAAGAAGATAAGGACATCCATATATTGACTTTTGACACTCCAATACTGTTTCTGAGATGCTGACATATCCCTCATTACATCACTGGGTATATAAAGTGTTCTCTTATCATAAAAAGGATTGTCTGGCCTTCTTCCATTAGCATCTTTAATTCGGGAAGGGTGAAGCCAATCAAATTTACTACCCATTTCAGATGCCACTTCTTTACTTTTTACAGTGAGTAAATCATGAGAAAACTTCACTCTTTTGCTATTGTCCATAGAAGATCGAGTAGTAGTAGGGACAAAGTTACAACTGTCCTCTTGAACTCGCTTCAAACGTGGAACCAGTGGTCGTGTACCAGGAGTTTCTGGCCCTGTTATATCCCCATCAGATTCTACAACCAAGGAGTACCTTTTATCCCCTTGAAAAGCAGTTTTTTCTACATCGAAAACATTTTTCATCATCGGAGAACCCGAAACCGAACTCTCCTTGTCTCTTCCATTTGAGTAACTATATTGATTAGAGGATGAGTAAATAATATCAGGACTACCGCCTAACAAATTCCTGCACAACAAGAGCAAGCATCATAAGCTTTAGTGCACATAGAAACTTCATGGAATATACATTATCAAACAATAACTAAATAGAAGTTCCATCAATTCTCATGGAATATGCATTATCAAACATTAGTTTACTCACATATCCAAAATAATTACATATATCAATCAACAAGAAGCAACTTTACACAAATATTATTATTCCTAAATTTTTCAATAAGCACAAAGAAAGTCAGAATTTCTGTTATATCTAAATCAATTGACTGTAGAGTTTTGGCCACCAAAAGAATCATATACATTGTATTGTTGTACATAAAACGCAAATGTTGAGATGAAAACACATAATGGATAACTGGGAGAAGGTTGGGGTAGCTCCAGTTGAAGAGAAAAATGCACCACCTCTTGAGATGCTTAACAGTATGAGAGAAGTCATATAAATGCAAAAAAAAAAACAGGAAAAGTCCAGGATAACATCAATAAGCAACAATAGTTAAGCTCAAATGCCTATGCATAGCCATATACTGAAAACAATTTGCTGTCTTAAAACCTAGGTTAATCAATCACTAAAGAGTTTACCGATCACAAGGCTTCTCGACACTGTTAGGCTTCACGAACTTGTGCATAATACTAGAAAACATAGAGTGTCCGCTCCTGTTGAGTTCGCCGTTTTCACCGCCGGCAGCAATCGACTTCGACTGAATGAACGGCCGTTGTTCTTTCTCTGGCGGAGTGTCGGTTCCTCTCACTTCATCGGAGGTTTTTCCGGTGGATGAGAGAACAACAGGCTGATTAGATGCGGCTACATTTCTATGTTGTGGTTTTTGCTCAGAAACCACCACGGATGGGGCTTTTGGAGGTCCACCGCCTACCGATTTCTCATTCTCCGGCACCTTCGCCGGTCTCTGAAGGAACGATAGTATAGATTTCTGGCGCTTCATCGTTCGATTTCGATCGTCGAAATGATGGAATTTTGGAAAGACAACGAAGAAGAAGAAAGATGATTTTGGCGCCCTTTTTGAGATACGAAATCACGAATCCCCAATTACTTACTGACGGACTCGGTGTGTTGACTCGTGAGTCGTGACTCGTCTTGGAAGACCAATGAGTTGGGCTTTGGATACAAGACCATACATGACCATCTCCAAGCTTATCCTTCTTCAGCATAGAGAAATAAAAATTCAATTTTTTTAAAAAATTCCTTTATTTTTAATATATTCTCTATTTTAGAAATTACATATTGTATTATTAATATATTTAATATAACTAATAAAATATTATTTTAAGGGAAATTAATTAAAATACCCCAAATTTGAAAGTGACTTACCAAAATACCCCAAAAAATTAATTTCTTGCCAAAATGCCCTTTTTTCTGCGATAAGATCCCGCGATCGTGGGCAGGGATCAATTGTGTAAATTTTTGCAAGATATATTTACACTTTCAGTCCCTGGCCCCCGCGATCGAGGCCCGCTATGGGGACTGAAAGTGTAAATAATCTTGCAAAATTTTACACTTTCAGTCCCTGCCCGCTATAGAGGGCTCACTCCGCGGAAAAAAAAGACATTTTGGCAAGAAATTAATTTTTTTGGGTATTTTGGTAAGTCACTTTCAAACTTGGGGTATTTTAATTAATTTCCCTTATTTTAATGTCTCTTATCATGGAAAAATTAAAAAATTGTTTTTATTTCTTTAAGGTTTTTAGCATATAATATACAGAAATTAATCGAAATGCCCCAAGTTCATTTCGTTTTCATCCAATTGCCTTATCTCCCTCCCAATTTGCCAAAATACCCTGAAAATTCGTGGGCTAGTCCGTGGCCCACGGATTTGTCTTGCCCACGGATGTTTTGTGAGTGACCACGGATTTTTGGTCCGTGGCCCACGGATTTTCAGCATTCCCACGGAATTTTTTGCTTGTCCACGAATGCCCACGGATTTTCAGGGTATTTTGGTAAATTGAGAGAGAGAGAGGGAAAATGGATGAAAGGGTTCGTGAACTTGGGGCATTTTAATGAATCACTCTATAATATAACATGGATGATCGACACTTGGATTAATGAATTGTTAAAATCTTCCTTTCTTTTTATTTTAGAATAGTTGTTGTAGATGCTCTAAAATCTCTAAAAAAATTATATTCGACTCGAACAACTACTTTATTTTAGCAATTACATCATTAACTATATTATTAAAATATTTAATAAATTTAACGAAGTGTTATTTCTCATTCCTAAACACTTACGGGGCATTTGGTTTGCGGAATTAGAATCAATTTGATGGAATTAGAATGACAAATTGCTTTGATCAAATTCTAATTCCTTTATTTGGTTCAATTCTTGAATGCGATAGAATCTTTTGAATTCCACAAATCAATTAGTTAATCATTCCTTTACCTGGTGGAATGAATTGAATTCCATCATTTTACATTCATTTTAACCAACATCGACCATCCCCTGTCCCACTACGACCATGTAACTATTGTCACTATCACACCCTCATCCCTCACCATGTCCTGCTGCCATCCCCACCCTATCCTACTACCCACCTTCCACCCTTGCCAACCCCACCCAGTCGTGCCCTTGCCCCCTACCCCCATCATGCCCTTACCATCCCTACCATATCCTACTACCCACCTTCCACACCTGTCCATCCCTTGCCAACCCCCTCCTACCGTCATCCCACCCAGTCGTGCCTTTGGCCCCCTACCCCCAACATGCCCCTACCATCCCCACCCTGTCCTACTACCACCTTCCACCCCTTGCCAACCCCCCTCCTGACGCCACCCCACCCAGTCGTGCCCCCCCCCCCCCCAACATGCCCTTGCCCCCTCTACCCACCCCGTTCTCACCCCGCCACCGCCCTCCTCCCAAATAAATATCATCCCAACTCCTTCAATTTCTACCTTTTCTCCATTATTTTCTCGATCTTAACACATAGCATAACATACCTGTTGGAGCAAAAATATACTCTAAATTTCTAAAATATTTATTCCAACATAGATGTTGGCACATGCTCTTAACAGTTATTTGGTTGATTTTTCATAAGTGTCTGGATGGATAAGTTTTATGTGTGGATTTATGTAGATGTACAGATTAAGAATGTTTTTATTTAGGTAGAAAGTGTGCTTTTTAATTGAGATGAGCAGTTGTATAAAAAATGTCTTCCACCTAAAATTCTTATCTATAACTAAAAAATGCATTCTACCTAAAACTCTTATCTATAAGCTTATTAAATAAGTCATTTTTTATATCATTTGGTTGCTATCAAACAGTTATGTATAGTTGACCGAGTAAACTATCAATCTCGATAAATTCGTTAAGCTGCTAACAAACAAACCATTTATTTCTCATCCACGACAAAAAAGAAAATAACCATATGCTAAAAAGAGTAAAACGAAACATGTCTTTTGACATATCTATGAACATACTTGTAGTTTGTTTGTTTTTTCCTTCGAAAATGATTCTCGACATTAACTCTGCTAAAAACTGTCTATTATATGAAACACATTTTGGTCTATTTATCTATTATAATTAAATGCATCTTACAGAATAACGTTATTACAAAATACAATAAGTCAATAACTACGTATTGTTTAATACATAAAACACAACATTAAAGCAACATATATGAAATGGATCCGGCTAACTAGTTAGAATTGGTTCAACCACAAATTGTTAAAGGGAAAAAATCAGTTATTTGATTCAAGTTCGTTTTTAGAAGAACCAACAAAAAGATGAAACGTTTTGTTGGTTTTCCGTTACTTGTGTCATATTCCTGTTTCAGTATATGATAGAGCAAAAGTCACCAACATTGTAGAAATAAAGTCTGTCTCAGTGACAGATAAATCATAACATCTAACACATTATGAAAACGAGACAATCCTTGTAAGTGGGTCACAAACACTTATAGTGTGTCTTGTGTAGGGTTTAAAAAAAGTTGGGGTAAAAATGTAATTTAGATAAATAAATTGATAAGGAGAAGCAAATAAGTTAGTATGGAGTAACTTATCAAAAACAATTTATTTGTGGTGTAGAAAGGTAATAAGCACTTTTGGTTTTTTTTCGATTCAAACACTAGAAATAGCTTATTTGCGGTAAAAAAAAATTATAAGCAAATAAGTCAAAAGAATAAGCAATAAACACCCCATAGAATAGATAAAAAATGCTTGGATTATATGAATCAAATATTTTACATATCTCCAACATATAATCTGCAATTTATATAAAATTGTTGATCAAAAATAAAAATCTCCAAAAATTACTCTTTAACTCAACTAATTTCTCTATATTTGAGATGTTAAAGTTAATTATATTCTTAAAATATTATATAAACTCATAAGTTTAATACACTTTAAAAAATTTGTATACTAAACAGTAACAAGTGATATATTTAAGGGAAATTAATTAAAATGTCAAAACTTGACTTCCAACTTACAAAACTACCCAAAATCTCTCCCACTTTGCCAAAATACCCTGCGATCCCGCGATGGGCCTGCCATCGCAGACCAGGCCCATGTGGCCCGCGATGATCGAAAATTTACAGTTTTGGCCCCTCCCTCGATGGGGGCCGCGATTTGGGGCCAAAATTTTCAGTTTTGGTCATTTTTGCAACTTAGGTCTCTTTTGTTTGTTAAATTACAACGTCGGTCCCTTATGTTTGTTAAATTACAACTTCGGTTCCTTATGTTTGCTAAATTACAACATAGATCACTTATGTTTGATAAATTACACGGGACGATAAAGTAGATAAAATCATGTTATATATAAAACAAGAGCACTAAGCCTACAAGATTTATCGTCCCAATCAAGGGAAATCAATGTTCAGATCAACGCTATCATATCTTATACTTCCATGTGGTTCAAGCTCCGACGGGCCATGCGTGCTACTTCGTTGGCTGACTGAACGTCTACTCCTTAGCACGCTTGAAATGGCGGGAGTTGGACACTCTCCACGAATATGTCCTACTGCTTGGCACCGAGTACATTTTCGTTGTATCGAACCTTCACCACGTGATGGACGTCGATCGTTCTTTCTTGGTTTCCCGGCTCTGTTCTTAGTGTTTAACGGTGGATAGCATGGCTGAATGGGGCTGGGTGGAGACACCCATGATTCAGGGGTCCAGTTGGATTTATTACCTCCCGGTATGTTGCCCGGTAAGTTTCGGACGTGAAGAAATTTACAGTCAAGTCGCTGCAATCTCTACGACCCATATGCCTTGCAGCAGCGATGACATGACCGCACGATAACCCAGATTTTTGCCACTGAAAACATGAACAAACATGGTCGGTCATATCGACAATCGCGTCAACATGGTTCTCCCAAACCTGGTACTTCCCATACCCAATTTCACTTACCCTCCGTGCTGAAGCCTTTCCCGCCCTGAGGAGAATTATCTCCTCCGCCTTTGGTGTGAGTCTATTACGCATCTCACCTCCTTTTCGGCGTCGAAGTTGGTACCACTCTTGTTGAAAGGTCCAAAAGTACTCCATAAGTTGTACAATCGGTAATCTACGAGCAAAAATGGATAGTGCATTTACCGACTCTGCACTATTGGAGGTCAGAATGTCATAACGTTGTGCAGGAAAATGGATCGTCGACCACCTCTCCGGTCCAACATCGTCCATAACTTGTGCTACATCCTTGGTAGTAACTCGTAGTACATTCATGTACCGGTCAAACTCCCGAACCGTATACGCTCTGCATGCCTTCCAGTAAACGGTGTGGTAAGTTGTAATACGTTTGTCCTTGGATTTGGTGTTCATCTCCAAATGTCGACAACATAAGGCGTGAGGGGCGTTTAGGTACGTGGCAAAGATTGCGGCGCTTATGGAAGCAGCCCTGTCGGACATAAACATCAACCCTTCCGGATCTCCGATAGATTGTCTCAACATGGACAGAAATCAAGTCCACTCCTCCCCGGTCTTGGACTTACCTACTCCGAAATCTACGGACACGATGTTATTATTCCCGTCCATGGCAACCGCTAGGAACATCATGCCCAAGTAACGCCCCTTTAAATGGGAAGCGTCTATTACCAAGACACGACGCATATTTGCCAAAAATGTGCAGATCTGCAAAAACGTAGGTGGTTTCCCTTTGTAAATGTTATAATTTATAATGTGTAAACATATGAAGTGTTAATATACGTACCGCGGGTCCAAGGGCAACGAAGTACAAATCAAAACGCTCCTTTGAATCGGTCCTTATCTTGGTGACTGTACCTGGATTCTGTAGCTCCAAATTATATAAATATGCAGGGACAACGACTCCTTGGGAGTGCCTCTGACCATTAGTAGTGCCCTGCATCGCACACGCCAACCTTGGTGGTAACCAATTGTGATCTCGTACTGCTGGTTTATATCGTTGATGATGTCCTTTAGACGAAATGCCCTGCTAGCATCAACAAATTTGCCTTTCAGTATTGCACCCAAAGTCCTTTTGTTGGCTTGTCGGTGGTTGGGATTCAGTTGTGTCCTCAAACAAGTATGTTCGTCGTGCAACTTTCTAATGACAAACATCCCTCCTTTAGAGCCCACAGACCTCGCGTACATCCTCTAATTACAATTTTCTCTCCCACATACAACTTCGTATCTGGTTTTGTCGGATTTCTTCGTGTTACTTTCAAAACCCTCTTCTATGAACTTAATTATGAGTTGTGTGGCCAACTCATCATTCGAATCAAATATTTCACCTACTTGTATCGTTGAACTGCGATTATAAGGTGCAGGTTTGTAGGTTTGTGTATGAGTATCCGGGGTTGGAAGAATAAGAGGCATATCAAAAAAGTCATTTAACTGACTAAATGATTTATAACTAGGGGTATATTTTCCTCCTTCTTCGTCCTCATCACTATCGGTACCTGGTCTGTTTATATCAGATCTACCCATTGTGAAAACATGGGTTTCGTCATCAGCAACTCCAGGAAAACGTTATTCTTCATCTTCTTCTTCTTATTCTTCTTGCGTATCCGGAACAAAATCAGGATAACAGTCGTTAAGACCATATGTATGATCCGAATAAATTGTTGGGTCATAGGACGGCTGAAATTGAGAATCAGGTTCCTCCAGTTGGAGGTCTTCATCATCACCTTCGTCATCACATTCGTCATCGTCATCACCTTCGTCGCACACCGATGAATCGACATACACAAAAAGTGATGGAGGTCTTTCTGACTGGGCTGCAAAGTGCAGAAAACCATAGATATCTCCATCGTTGGATAACTCCACAATTGACCCATCACCGTTTTTAAACACTAACTTGCAAACAACAGAAGGGTCGATTCCACATTTTTGCATGGCGTATGCAACAAACTTCTGATGAGTAAAGTTTACTGACAGTTTTACACCATGCTTAGATTTATAAGCAAAATTCCACTAATTGTTGTCTTGCACCCATTCATCATCGTAACAGAAATATAGATTAGCTTTTGCAACAGATGAACTCATTTTTTCAGTAGTATCTCAGAAAGAAAATACTGAAAGAAAGCAAGAAAGAAGGATGGGATGGATGTGAATTGCAACCACAATGGAATGGATGAATGATTGTGGATTGCATTTTACTGATATTTGTGGATGAAATTTCATTGAGGAAGATGAATTGCAACCACAATTTGGTCTTCCAAGTACAATAATTCAACATTGATGAAACAAACTAGTGAATTGCAACCACAATTTGGTCTTCCAAGTACAATAATTGTGGAAAAAATAGTAAAAACATGCAAAAAACTTGAAAAATGGACCAAATTTGAAAATTTTGGCCCTAAATCGCGGCCCCCGTCGAGGGAGGGGCCAAAACTGTAAAATTTCGTCCAATCACAGGACCAAATCGCGGGCCACGTGGGCCTATCGCGGGGCCCATCGCGGGATCGTGGGGTATTTTGGCAAAGTGGGAGAGGTTTTGGGTATTTTTGTAAGTTGGAAGTCAAGTTTGGGCATTTTAATTAATTTCCCTATATTTAACTTCATTGAATAAAAAAATACTTAATATAATCAGATCATCTTCAATAAGTTTATATTTTGCTTAAAACGTATTTTTCATTTTTATTTTAAATAGAGAAAAATAAAGAAAGTGTTAAAAGATGTGATTAAAATCTATAATCTTGACATTCATTATATAAAATATAAAGAGTTGTTAACTTGAAATGTTTTCTTGGTTTTTTGGTATGTTACAAGTAAAGAATCAGATAAAGAGGAGCTGGAGTAATAAAGTGGTAAAAGCTCAATACAGCAGGGATTTCGTCTCATATTGTTAAGTAGATGGAGGGTAGCAAAATTGGACTTCAAAGTGCAAGGACTGGAACTGTAAAAGCTGAAGGACTAAACTAGTAAAAGATGAGACTATTTAAAGTGCAAATATCTCATTTGTATTGACACACACGATTTTGTTATCTGAAGGATTTTTTCTCTTAGCTTTCATATTCTCTCCTCTCTCTCTAGTTAGTATCTTGTAAGTCATATTGTAACTAGAGTTTAGTTTTCTTATATTACTAAGTGTGTAATATTTCTTGGTTTGTTATTAAATAAAAAACGATTTATCTGTTTTTCATATGGTATCAGAGCCGTAAGGCTCGATCTTCTGCTGGTTTTTTTCATCATCTGAATCTTCTGTGCGGATTAACCTCTCGATCTGATTTTGTGCGATATTTCCATTACCAGAGTTACAAACGTAACCAGGACGGTATTGTGAGCCATAATCTATCGATTGTTCATCGTTTCTGTTACAGATATGGTTTTGTTCTTCCTTCCAAAAGCTGTTTTTTGAAAAGATTTTGTGTTATACAACACTTTTAAATCGTTTTTTTCTTTTCTTCGATCTGGTTTAAATATTCGATCTGATTTAAATCTGTTATAAATTTGGTTTTGTTCTTCCTTCCATTCTCGTTTTCGTCACAGATCTGTTCTTCGTTACAGATCTGGTTCTTCGTTCTATTTGAGATCTGGTTTTCGTTTCAGATCTGTGTTTCGTTACAGATCTGGTTTTCTTACTATTTGAGATCTTGTTTTCATTTCAGATCTGTGTTCTATAATAAAATCTATTATACCATTCTTTACCATTCTTTAATAAAATCTATACGGGACTGCTATTCGGTTCTTTTCCCGGTTTTCTTACAAACTAACTGCTTGGTATATACGTTTTTTAAATCTGTCAAATCTGTGTGTATACATTTTTTAAATCTGTGATTCGTTTCTTGGGTTATATCTGTTCTTAGATCTGTGAGATTCAATGGTATATTCACTCTTATCCTTTATAGGTTTGAGAAACGAGTACCAAAACATCGAGATCTTCTTTTGGTTTACGCTCAATAAATCTGAACTAAAATAACTGGTTCTCTCCATAGATCTGTGAGATTATGCGGTATCTTATTTTAAGTCTCCATAGATCTGAGATCAAAGTACCGCGACATCGAGATCTTTCTGTTTCATTCACTAATATTCGTTCTTATCTTTTATAGATAGATCTTTTGGTGTTTTATGTTTGTTTCAAGAACTGTAACAATAAAAACAAAATTGTGGTACTTATATCTTCTTATTGCTTCTGTTCAGGTGAGATCTGTGGCCTCTCTCGGGCCCCATCCTCTGTTGTTTGTCTGTGTTACTTTATATTGTTCCATTAGTTTCTCTATTTGTTGATTCTTTTGCTTCCGCTGCATCCCCTTTGTCAGGTTCTCTTATCAAACTTGAAAGTCTTTGAGGTTTGGCTTGACCTAGCACCCTGAGTGTTTTAGGAATCCTGCTCACCTCAGATTCCTTCTTGTTCTTTCATCATGCCTGGCGAAGAAGATGCTGTTATAAACCCCAATGGTAACGCTGGGACATCTCAGATCGCTAAGCTTGACTTTGGCGATCCATTATACTTACATCCCATCGATACTACTGGGGCTTCCATACTTAACCTAAAACTAAATGGGACTGATAATTACAAGGTATGGTCCTGTGCTATGATATTGGCTCTTGAAACTAAAAATAAACTCGGATTCATAGATGGATCGTGCCTTAGACCTACCACTGACCCCGTCCTGGCTAAACAATGGGATAGATGTAACTCAGTGGTCCTATCTTGGATTTTAAGCTCTGTTACTGAAGAGCTATTTCTTGGACAAGTTTTCTCTAAAATTGCCTCTCATGTCTGGGTTGAACTTAAGGAAACCTATGATAAGGTGGATGGATCCGTTACCTTTAATCTACACAAGAAAATAAACTCATTAACACAAAACGGGTCATCCGTCTCCGATTATTACCATAGGTTGAATTCTTTATGGAGACAGTTTGACGCCTTAGTCAAACTTCCTGCCTGCACTTGCAACGCTTCCCACGATTTTTCTGAACATAACCAGCTTTTAAAACTCATGCAATTTCTAATGGGTCTAGATGATATTTACCAGCCTGTAAGGAGTACTATTCTCACCTCTGAACCTCTTCCCTCTGTAAAAACTGCTTTTTCCATTATTTCAAGGGAAGAGTCCCACAGAGGAACGACTAGCTCTTCCTCTAACAAAACTCAGTCTTCTGCCTATTTTGGTAAGACTTCAGAAAACAGGCGTAAGCCTATAAGACCACCGAATCCAAATCTTTTATGTAAACACTGTGGCATGATTGGTCACACCATAGAAAGGTGTTATAAACTCATTGGATTTCCTCCAAAGGATTTCCAAAGAAAACCAAATGTTAATGGCAATTTTAGACCCTCTTCCAATAATGTAGAGACATCTAGCACTTCCAACACTAGTCATTCATCTTCGGGACACCAAGGATGCTCTCCTTCTCCACACTTGACTCAAGAGCAAGTTGCCAAACTTCTGACTCTTCTTGACTCTAACACCTCTAGTGCGGCTTCAGCCAATATGGCAGGCATGTCACTCTCTTCTCCATCTATACCTAGTTGGATTATAGATTCTGGGGCTACTCAACATATGACCTCATCTCTCAGTAGCCTTAGTAATGTTGTAGATGTGTCAGATTTGAATCTTATTGTTAATCACCCTAATGGATCCAAAGCAAAAATAAATAAAATTGGGAATATGAGACTAACTGATGAACTGGTTCTGTTTGATGTCTTAGTTGTGCCTGATTTTAATGTGGATCTTTTGTCTGTTCACAAGTTAGCTAGATACAATAAGGTGTTTATTGGTTTTGACGAACATAAATGCTACATTCAGGACTGTCAACGAACGAGGTTGATGGGGATTGGTAATGAGACTGGAGGTCTTTATCTTTTTAACTTGAATAGTGGTAAGTCTACTTGTTCTAATTCTACCATTAACTGTTACATATCATATCAACTATGGCATAGCAGATTAGGACATCCAGCTGACCCAGTCTTGAATGTTTTAAAAGAAAAGTTAAACATCAAATTGGGTTCTTCTACTCTGTGTGAAATCTGTCATAAGGCTAAACAATCTCGTGCAAAGTTTGATCTTAGTGATCATAAGTCCAAGGAAATAGGAGAACTAATTCACTTAGATGTTTGGGGTCCTTATAAAGTCTCTAGCAAGGATGGTTTTAAACACTTCTTAACTGTTGTGGATGACTTTTCAAGATCAGTTTGGGTTTATCTTTTAAAGGGAAAGAATGAGGTGTATGACAATGTTATCATTTTTTCCAACCTTATTCGAACTCAGTTTAATAAAACATTAAAACTGTCAGGAGCGATAACGGAACTGAATTTTTAAATCACAAGGTCTCAAATTTCTTTAATTCTCATGGTATTGATCACCAAACATCCTGTGCCTACACTCCACAACAGAATGGTGTTGTGGAGCGTAAACATATACATTTACTAAACGTTGCTAGGGCTTTAATGTTTCAGGCTGGGGTTCCATTGTACATGTGGTCTGAATGTATTCTCACAGCCACCTATCTTATAAACAGAACTCCATCCTCTGTTCTGAATGGTAAAAGTCCTTATGAAATTGTCTATGGTTTTCCTCCAGTTCTCACTCATTTAAGGAACTTTGGATGTTTGTGTTTTGCAGTCAAACAAAATAATTTGGATAAGTTCACCTCTAGGGCTGAAAAATGTGTCTTGCTTGGATACTCAAATTCTAAAAAAGGCTATAGATTGTACAGTCTAGATACTAAACATTATTTGGTCTCTAGAGATGTGACTTTTTATGAAAACGTTTTTCCTTTCAAAATGAGTGAAAATCTGGAGTCTTACTCTGAAGAGTTGAATACTTTAAATTTCTTTGATAATATCACAAGTTCTACTGATGTAATTCCTGACAATCTGCCCAATGAGGAATTTAGGGATCGGTCTACAACTCAAGTTAATCCTCCTGATTCCTCTGGTAGTCAAGAGAGTGTTGACAACCTGTCAACTGATGTGGATTCTATCTTGTCTGCTAGGAATCAAGGGAATTCAAGAGCTGATATTGAACATGATACTCATAATGTTGTAGACCCCCCTCCTGAGGGTCAAAATCTTCCAAATCTGTCTATTGATTCTTCTTCTTCTCCTCAATCTATAATACAGTCTAGTAGAGTTCCTCATTTTCCACGAAAATTTGATGACTTTGTAGTAGAAGGCAAAGTGAAATATGGGATTGAAAAGTAGTAAATTACTCTCATCTCACAAAAGAAAATTTTTGTTTTGTGTCAAATCTAAATAAGTCAATTGAACCAACTAGTTTTTCGGAAGCTTGCATAGATCCTAATTGGGTAATTGCAATGAATAGTGAAATGGAGGCTCTTAATAGGAATGGTACTTGGGTTATAACTGATATTCCACCGGGAAGAAAACCTATTGGTTGTAAATGGATCTTTAAGATTAAATATAAGTCTACCGGTGAAATAGAACGATACAAGGCTAGATTAGTAGCCAAAGGCTATAGTCAAAGAGAAGGTCTTGATTACGAAGAAACCTTCTCTCCTGTCGTTAAAATGGTAACTGTTAGATGTGTTATAGCTTTGTCTGTTCAGTTTAATTGGCCTTTGCATCAACTTGACGTAAACAATGCGTTTCTGTATGGTGACTTGACGGAAGAAGTTTACATGACTCTTCCCGAAGGGTATTTTTCTAATGATGATGATCATGTTTGCAAACTTGTGAAATCTCTGTATGGTCTAAAACAGGCTCCTCGTCAGTGGTACGAGAAGCTGTCTAATTGCTTATTTGATTTTGGTTTTAATCAAAACAGTATTGATTATTCTTTGTTCACTCTTAAATCTGGAAATACCTTTATTATTCTACTTGTGTATGTAGATGACATTGTTATAACTGGAAATAATAATAGTGAGATTCACAGAGTGAAAAAACACTTGCAAACGAATTTTATGATCAAAGATCTTGGAAATTTACAATTCTTTTTAGGAATCGAAATTTTAAAATCCAAGGAAGGCTTATGTATGAGTCAAAGAAAGTATTGTTTGGAGCTATTGAATGATTTTGGGTATTTAGGTTGTAAGCCTATCAATACTCCTATGGATATGAATTTAATAGTAACAGAATCATCAAGTTCCTCTTCTGATCCTGTATTGGTTGATATATCTGGTTTTCAACGATTAATTAGGCGACTCATTTATCTGTTGGCCACTAGACCAGACATTGCTTTTGCAGTACATTGCCTTAGTCAATTCATGCATGCGCCTCAGCGTTCTCATTTGAATTTGGCTCTTAGAGTTCTGCGATATCTGAAAAGTTCACCAGGTAAAGGTATTTTATTTTCTGTTTCGGATTGTTTTAAATTGTCAGCATACGTGGACGCGACTGGGGTAAGTGTTTATCTACTCGTAGATCTGTAACTGGATATTGTTTGTTCCTAGGAAATTGTCTTATTTCTTGGAAAAGCAAAAAACAAACAGCCGTGTCTCGTTCTTCAGCCGAGTCTGAATATCGGGCCATGGCATCTGCCACTTGTGAAATACTTTGGGTTCTAGAAATTTTGTCTAGTCTTAACATCATTGATTTACTACCTGTAAATATTTTGTGTGATAATAAGTCTGCAATTCAGATTGCAAACAATCCCGTTTTTCATGAGAAAACAAAACATGTAGAAATTGATGTTCACCAAGTAAGAAATAAAGTGACTAGTGGTGTTCTGAAAACTGTTAAAGTTGAGTCTTTAGAAAATGCAGCTGATATATTTACAAAGTCTCTTTCTTTACGTCAACATGACTATTTGTGCAAAAAGTTGAAAATGGTAGACTTGTTTAAATGTCAAGATTAAGGGAGGATGTTAAAAGATGTGATTAAAATCTATAATCTTGACATTCATTATATAAAATATAAAGAGTTGTTAACTTGAAATGTTTTCTTGGTTTTTTGGTATGTTATAAGTAAAGAATCAGATAAAGAGGAGCTGGAGTAATAAAGTGGTAAAAGCTCAATACAGCAGGGATTTCGTCTCATATTGTTAAGTAGATGGAGGGTAGCAGAATTGGACTTCAAAGTGCAAGGACTGGAACTGTAAAAGCTGAAGGACTAAACTAGTAAAAGATGAGACTATTTAAAGTGCAAATATCTCATTTGTATTGACACACACGATTTTGTTATCTGAAGGATTTTTTCTCTTAGCTTTCATATTCTCTCCTCTCTCTCTAGTTAGTATTTTGTAAGTCATATTGTAACTAGAGTTTAGTTTTCTTATATTACTAAGTGTGTAATATTTCTTGGTTTATTATTAAATAAAAAACGATTTATCTGTTTTTCATAGAAAGCCTAAAGTTTATTTTTATTTGTTTGTAAGACTTAGGGCCTGTTTGTTTTTTTACTTAATGAGCTTAATGCTCTTTTTGGATAAGGTTCATCTAGGCTTTGCCTAGACTACATTCTTGGCAATTTTGAAACAAACAAACAAAGCGGCCGTCTGAGACTAAGCCTGGCCACAGAATGCTGACGCTTGGACTCGAACCCGGGGTGGATGGGATATTCCACCACATCCCCCCAAGCCCTTGCCAACACGCCACCACCCTTGTGGTTATGAGCTTAATGCTCTGTATGGCTTAGTCGGTCAGCCTAACAGAAGTGTTTGGTAGTGGCTTAATGAAAATAGTCATGGCTTAGCGATTAAGTTGAAACATGGATGTTTTATTTGCTCAGACGTCAGGTTACCCATTTTACCCTCTCCTCACCGCCTCCCTCCCCTCCCTAACAAGAAACCTCCCCATCGCCTCCTTCTTCACGACGCTCTCCACCAGCGATCTCCAGCGGCTGTTGTTGTTTCTCCACCGGCTATTTCTCCACAAATACAAATACAAGATGGAAGAAGACGACGGCGAGTGGGTCAAAGTCAAAGATTCAAGTGACGATTTGCAGAAAATCGAACAAGAGACTGATACAAAATTGAAGAGTCGAGAGATCCATTAAACCCAACACTTTTAGGAAGAACAACAAACCCTTAAACCTATAAAATCAGGTGACGATTTGCTGAAGAAACCGATACAAAAACGCTCGAATTGTATTTAAAGTTAGGAATATGATTTGATGTCTAAATTTTATTTTAAGGATCTGATTCAAGGATTAGATTTTGGGTTTGAATTCAAGGATTAGGTTGCAATGGTGTCAATATCAATAAAAAAGAAACAAATATAAAGGCAAAATAATCATTTATAACATTCAAGCCGTTTTTAGCACAACAAACAAACAACAAGATATCACAATCTATACAGATGGATAACTCCAAACAGACATCTGTATCGACACATGTCTTAATGAAAAACCAACCAAACTGCCCCTTACTTTGTGTATTAAAAGTTAACTTAGAAAATTTTCCATCTTTAAAGATATGAAGTTTCTAGTTTATTTGAGAACTTAGAGCATCTTCTAACGCTTTGCTAAAATAGAAAAATTGGGTGTTTGTTCTTTATACATCTCCAACAGCTTTGCTATCTTGTTTGCTATGATAGAGAAAACTTCAAAAAAAATTCAACTTTTGAGAACTTTCTAAAACTTGATAACAGGAGGGAGAGAGATGGTTATTTTATTCAATCAACTTTTAGAGAATATTATATGACAAATTGCGTAAAAAGGTAACGTACTTTACCTTAATTTCTGTTTTGCGGATCATACTTTTAAAATACACGATTAAGGGTATACACCAAAAATTTACAACCAAAAAAGGGTCTCAGTGACTTATATAAACAGGCAACCGGTAAAATTGTTGACTTGTATTCTTTTAATTTTAATTCATTTGAAACATTACGTGTAAAAAGTACTTGTAAACTCTTTGAAAGAAGCCGTCCAAAGCAAGTTACGGCAATACGACTCTCATTATTCTCCATTAGAGACGCTCGACGTTTAAGATTCTTCTCCATCTCACCGATTTTGAACTCTAATCTTGCTTGTATCAGGTATGTTATCATCTTTCTGTTTGTGATTATGTTAGTCCACCAAAAAAACCTAAAATCGAATGAATCTGTCGATTTTATGATTTTGTCGGTCAATTATTTCCTCAAAACTCTTGAGATCAATATCAATTATTTTGGTGTTTTTCGGAGTCGAGTTTTGCAAATGTTTTTTTATCTGTTCTTTTGTTCTTTACTGATGTTGTTGTTTTGTCACTATTTTGTGCAACAGGTAGAGGTTGTGATGGAAACTGCACGGGTATTAGGCGAGGAATGCATCACCCGTCCCCGACTTATATCCCCCGTCCTCGACCCTGGCCCATCTAATCCTTGACGAGTTTCGGGGAGGGGGGATCCTCGATGGGTACGGGGAACCCATTCGGTACCCGTTTAGGGAAAAAATCTAATTAAATTATTTTTAATGAAAAGAAAAAAACGAGTTTTTAATTTTAAAACAAATAAATAAATCTCAAGTTTCAAAAACATATAATGATATAATCAACCACGTGTAATCGTATTTCATGATAAATTTTAAAGTATAAAATTATTAAGCAACAAAAAAAGAAACTAATTAAATTATATATAAAAATATATATGGGGTATTATTAGTGGCGTGTAATACCCTCCCAGGCCTCGAACCCGCTTTAGGTATGAAAAACAAAACCCATCCCCGCCATATTACCCGGTTAGTCGGGGAATGCCCGCCCCGTTAGGGGCAGGTACATAACCCGACGGGTAAAATTTCCATCAATAGGTAGAGGTTTGTTATTGTTTCATGCCTTAGGTGTTGTTCGGTTCATTTTATGTTAAGACATGAATGAATATAGCTGTCTGAGTGGATATGGTTGTCTGGATGTTAATAGATAAATTGTTGTTCGGTTATTGTGCCGAATAAACGGTCTGAATGTCATAAATGACCATTTTACCTCTTAATCCATATTTTTGTTCCACTTTTTCTTATAATTGGTAAAAATCTTTTTTTCCATATTTTCTTCGGTTTGTTTTTACATCATGAATTAATTCATATATTTCTCACAAAACTGATCCAAAAATACCTCAAATCCATAAAAATCATCAGGAAAAACTTATCTTTCTTCTTGGTCTGCAACAATTGCCGGATGTTTCAAGAAGAAACCCATCCCCAACACTGTAAGCCAAAATTTACAGAAAAAATTGAACCAAAATCTAGGGTTCTCATACAACTGTAACCCATGATTTAACCTTATCCACTCAAAATTGAGATTTGTAACCTAAAATTTTAAACCTATCTGCTTAAAATTGAGACTTGTAAGCTTAAAATTGAGACATGTGTAATTTTCTCCTGATCTATTTCGAAACCAGAAAGACGCACCAGAAGAAAGAAAGAAAACGGAAGAAGAAGAAGGCGCTGGAAGAAGACCCTTCTGTTGAATCGATAGGGAACAGTTGTGGATCGATGATACCCTTCTGTGGAATCGATGGAGAACAACCATCATATTTGTTTGGATGAAGAATGAAGCTAAATAGATGGAGAAACCCATGACCCTTTATGTGAAATCGATGGAGAACGACCATCATCTTTGTTTGGGACGTTGGATGAAGAAGGAAGCTGGAAAGGGGATGGGAAGGAATAAATGAGGGCAAAAGTGGAATAAATGACCTGATGAATGGCTGAGTCTATATGACTCTATTTTTTTGGCTGACCAATTCAGCCATGTGTCGACCGAATAAGCTCATACTGAACACCCGGATATGGCTGTACGAATCAACCATACCCCTTATTCAGCCCATTAAGCTGCTACCGAACACCCCCTTAGTCTAATTTTTGGTAGCCTTTTGGTGTTCCTTTGGTTTGCTCCTTGCAAACCACAGTTTGGTAGGTGCTGATTAATGGCTCTTTAAGACTCCTGTTCATGTATTGGTTTTGGTGGTATCGTGAATTCGTGATGAGGTGTTGCTTTTCAAAAAAATTATTTTGGTGTTTTTCTTTTCTTTTTTTAAAATATTGGCTCTGATAGTACATTTTTTTATAAAAGATTGGCTTTGTTAATAATTTTGGTGTTTTTTTTAGATTGCATCTTTGGAAAAACTAAGTAATATTTTGATTCTTGTTTTTTATGAATCTCATTTTTTTGAGATTGTATTGACGTCAAAAGTGAGTAGGGAGAGATGGAAATGGAATAGGTTTTGAGGGAAGATATTGAGTATTAATGATATGGATTTTTTTATTGCATGGAAATAATTTAAATGACATCGCAATATTAATGCTGATGTGTAATTTTAAAATAATATGTTACTAGGCCCTTTTTGGTTGTAAAGTTTTGATATAAACCCTTAAACATGTATTTTAAAAGTAGGATCTCCAAAACAGAAATTAAAGTAAAGTACGCTACCTTTCTACAAAATTTGGCCAATATTATATTATTGTAACTTGTGTTAAAATTTCTAACATAGAAAATCTATTGAAGATGATTGTAATTCTTTTAGTGATCTTAACTTTTAATTTTTAACTTTAGAAAAATTATAACAAACTTGTCCCCTCTCCAACAACTTCTCTATATTGTACCCTAAAATAGAGAAAATTAGAGAAAGCTCCAAGTTTAAATAATTTTCTAAAACTTGTCGAAGAAAAAAATTATTTTTTTATTCATTCCCACCAATATGATTGAATTATCATTATTTTATATAAATTCTTTTTAAAATATGTATTATGATGATAAATTTAAATAAAATTTAAATAATATAATAAATATTAAATTCTCTAAAATAAAGAATCTGTTAAAGTTAAATGTAATTCATTTTAATTTTTTTTACTTTTATCTCTGTTTCAGAAAAATTATAATGAATCTATTGGTATTCTCTTGGTAATCACATAAAATTTCACTTTTCATTAAAAAATATCTAAGGAGGTGTTTGGGAGTGCTTGTATTTTTTACTTATTTGCTTATTTGGTTCTCCTCACCACAAATAAGTTGTTTTTGATAAGTCAATCCATACCTACTTATTTACTTCTCTTTATTTCCTTATCTATCCAAATTACCTTTTTACCCTCAATTTTTAACAAACACTTTTTAAAAAACTGTTTTTCCTCCCCATATAAACAAATAAGCATAAGTTAAAAATACAAGCACTCCCAAGCACCCCCTAAATGCCGTGGGGAAAAAGAATTCAGAGAACCTTCCAGACCCATAATTCTCCAAATGCACCCCCTAAATGCCGTGGGGAAAAAGAATTCAGAGAACCTTCCAGACCCATAATTCTCCAAATCGCATTTTTTCTTTTCCGATTAGGAACGTTCCAGACCATCCAATCTTCTCTATATAAGCCCCCTCTCCTCCCGCCATTAACGCCATTGTTATCGATTCTTCATAACCGCTTATCCATCTCTCGATCTTTCATCATTTTCAACGAAAGCTATGCCATCGCGAACTACCGGCTCGGTATCACAAGACTGGGAGCCAGTGGTGCTCCACAAATCCAAACCGAAGTCACAAGTCCTCCGTGATCCAAAATCCGTAAACCAGGCCCTCCGATCCGGCGCTCAAATCCAAACAGTGAAGAAATTCGACGGCGGATCGAACAAAAAAGCACCGGCGACCGCCGTTTACGCTAGAAAACTCGACGAGGCAGCGGAGCCAGCAGCGCTTGATAGAGTGGCGCCGGAAGTGAGGCACATGATTCAGAAGGCGAGGATTGATAAGAAGATGAGTCAGGCGGATCTCGCGAAGCAGATCAACGAGAGGCCTCAGGTTGTTCAGGAGTATGAGAACGGGAAAGCGGTTCCGAATCAGTCTGTTTTGGCGAAGATGGAGAGAGTTCTTGGCGTAAAGCTTCGAGGAAAAATTCACAAGTAAATTTCCTTCTCCTACATAATCGAAAACCTAGATTTTAGTTTCTGTGCTGTGAATTTGCGTTTGGTCTAGATTTGGTTCGAGATCTGTGGTGAGATTGCTCATTGGAATCGTTTGTGTTGTAGAAAGTAACCTGATGAAATGAAGTCAATCAGGTTGTAGCGCAGTGGATCGTCTTGGGTGATGTGGTGGAATATCCCATCTACCCAGGTTCGATCTCAGGCGTCCTCAACATTGATAAGACATCTTTAAGTTTCAAAATTTTCAGAAATAAGTCCGGATTGTGCCTGGAATACTCTTAAAAAAAAGTGATGAAATGAACAATCGTTTGTGTTGTAAAAAGCAAGGTTTAATCTGAGATTCCGCAATAATTTTCGTGTTCGATTTGAAGTCTTAGGGGCTGTTTGGTTCATGGAATTGAAAGGAATTTGAAGGAATTGGAATGACCAATTCCATTGACCAAATTCCATGACACTGTTTGGTTCACAGAATGCAAGTGACGGAATCCTTCAGATTCCAACAAAATCCTTAATTGATTGAATTCACCATTCCACAGCTAAACCAATGGATTTCATTTCATCTCGATGGAATCTTGCCTTAATCCAATGATACTTTAACGTATTTTTCTTTTTTTATTTCATTTAATTAATTTAATTAATTTAATTTATTTAAATGATAATTTTTCTTTTTTTAAATGAACTGTAATTTAAATAATTTAACATATTTATAATTTAGAAATAATAATAGAAAAATCATAATATAACATTTGTTGATATTTAATTCCAATTCCAATTCCAAAATTGAATTCGGTGAACCAAACAAAAAGATTCCAATTCCTTTAAAATTTTCATCCAACCAAACGCGACTAAAATGCGTGGTCAAATTCCATCAAATTCCATTCCAATTCCTTCAAAGTCAAATTCCTTGATGAATTCCAATTCCATCGAATTCCATTCCGCGAACCAAACACTCCCTTACGCTATTGTTGAAAATTCTCGCAATTCGTGATTGTGACATGATGCATCGGTGATGTGGAATACGAGTTTAACAATATTATTATGCATGGAGCTTCGAGGAAAATTCACAAGTAAATTTCCTTTTTCTGCATAATCGAAAATTTAGATTTAGCTTCTATGCTGGGGCGTTTGGTAAATTTTAAGGAATATGAATGAAATGAAAATGAGAATGCAGGAATAAACATTTCATTGATGCTGTTTGGTTAAACTAATATAATTAATAAAAAATTATTTTATAAAAACTTTTTAATATAAATATGTGACGTCAAACATAAAAATAAAAGATATTTTTCATTCAACATCGATAAATGAAGAGGATGTATAAGAAAAAATAACTAAGCAAGGATAAAATTTTCATTCCCCCAATTTGATAGGAATGAAAATTAATGGGTTTGGGATAATGATTATATTATATTATATTAAATTAAACCAAACAACACTTTTCATTATCATTTGCATTCCTTACCCGTTAATACACTCAACCAAACATCTCCTAAATTTGCGTTTGGTGTGGATTTGGTTGTATATCTGTGGTGAGATTGCTCATTGTCCGAATATTTTTTAATTTTTTACTTATAACAAAATTAATATATAAATTATTTAATGCAATAAATTACAGAAAATAGCTCTAGCGTAGTGGCAAGCGTCTTCCATGTTAGAGGTGGCCAAATCGACCCGACACGACCCGACCCGACCCGACGGGCTGACCCGAACCGAAACCGGCCAAGAACCGGTTTCAAGCCCGAGAGCCGGGACCGGTTCGCGTATGTAGGATTTTCCTCGGCCCGACCCGGCCCGACCCGGGACCGGTTCGTGGCCCGGTTCGTGACCCGACCCGATTTTTTTCAAAAAAAAAATATAGCCGTTATGTGACCGTTTATGACCGTTGGGAAGCCTCTTTTGTCCGTTTTTTGCCTCAAAAAACACCCTCCAAACCCCATATAAATACTAGGGGTGTTATGGAGTGATCACCACCTTACAATTGCTTACAAAACGCAAAAAACGCTTACAATTCTAATTTCTCGGCTCTCGTTATATTCGTTTCTCGCAAAAAACACATACAATTCTCATTTCTCGGCTCTCGTTATATTCGTTTCTCGCAAAAAACACATACAATTCTCATTTCTCGGCTCTCGCTATATTCGTTTCTCGCAAAAAACGCATACAATTCTCTAGTCTCTACTCTCTAGTCTCTACTCTCTACTCTAGTCTCTAGTCTCTACTATCAAAAAAATGGCCGAACAAAATTACACCATTATTGTCGATCATTCACGAAAATCACCGGTTTGGGATAATTTCAACTTGGTAAAATTTCCCGACGATACAAAAAAGGCGCAATGCAAACGGTGTGGAGATTTCCTAAAACCCGAATCAAATAGCACGTTAAAGCGCCACTTCGAGGAAAGATGCAAGAGGTTAAAATCGGGTCCCGATCCAACTCAACCCATACTTGACAATTCCGGTCAAGTATGGTCGTATGATAATGATCTCGCCCGAGAAATGCAAATGAAATGTGTCATTCAAATGGCGTTGCCGTTCGGACATTTCGACAATCCTCACATTACAAACATGATCAAAAATGGGTTCCAACCACGCTACAATGGTTCGGTAAGTCGTCAAACTCTTAAGCGTGATGCTTTAAAATATTGGAATAAGGTTCAAAAAATTATGCGAGAAATGTTTTTAAACTTACCCAACAAAGTTTCTTTAACTTGTGATGTATGGAGCGCACCATGCGGATTGCCAGATTCTTATATATGCATAACGGCACATTGGATTGTGCCGGGATCGTGGCAATTATGCAAACGTGTAATCACGTTTGAGCTCTTTGGTTCGCCACATTCGGGTGAACGTCAGTTTTCTATAATTATGAGATGTCTTCAATATTATAATTTAAAAAATAAAGTTATTAGTATTTCGTTTGATAATGCTAGTAATAATACGGCATGCGTAGACCGATTACGTTTGGCTTTATCCCCTATTTTAGAGGGAAAATTATTTCAAACACGTTGTTGCGCACACATAATAAACTTAGCCGTTCAAGACGGCTTAAGTAAACTTAATGAGCATTTAACTAAGTTTAGGCTTATGTTACGCCGAATTTTCACAAGAAATAAAAAAATGCAAAACTTATATAGAGATTATTGCAAACAAGTCGGTTTTAAAGCTTTGGGACCGGCGCACGATATGCCGGTTCGATGGAATTCGACTTGGAAAATGATGGATAATTTATTAAGACAACAACAATATATTCAAGCATTTTATAACATTCATTACCCGGATAACACGATAACTCAGGATGATTGGACAAGGATTCATGGCTTTCACGATATTTTGGGCGATTTTAAAACTGCAACAACTATGTTATCCGGTGTTTATTATCCAACGAGCCCTTTACTTTTAAATCAACTTTATATTTTGGCAAGTAAAATTGCTCAATACGAACATGATTTGCACTTTCACGACGTGGTGAAACCAATGAAAGAAAAATTGGTAAAATATTTTAAAAAGATCCCCTTCACCTTTCTTTGTGCCGCGGCATTAAACCCGTTTTTAAATGTTACGGGTGTCGAAGTTTTAATACAAGCAATATGTTTATCGTTTGGTTTGGATTCTCTTACAAATTCTAGCTTTTCAAGGAAACGCATACAACAATTTAATACTGATTTTCATCAATTATATGAAATTTATAGAGTTAATTATGGGGGAGGAAGCCAACAAACCCCTACACCTCAAATGTTTTCACCGGGTTCTAGTAGCAGTCGTGGCACAAACCGAGAAGACTTAATGCAAACTTTAATACAATCGGTTGTCATGGAATCTTCTAAAAAAGCTAGATATGATGGGGATAATTTGGGTGAATTCAATCAATACGTACGTACTAATTTTATAACAACATCCTTCACAAACGTCGTAGATGTTGAATCCCTAGATTTATTAGAATGGTGGAAAAGTAAACAATCAAGTTTCCCAATTATGGCCACTATTGCACTTGATGTACTAACAATCCAAGCTAGTACTGTAGCTTCGGAGTCGGCCTTTTCTCTTAGTGGCAGGATCATATCGGAGCGTCGGACAAAATTAACCCCAAAATCGGTGGAGTGCTGCGTATGTCTGAAGGATTACTTGGATGGAGAAGACCGCATTCAAAATCGAACGAACCTGGAGGATGATATAGAAGGCGTGGAAGAAAACTTATTCGAAAACGACACGGATGAACTACTAAGTACGCCGTCCGTAACCGATAGTTCTGATGTTAGTAGTGTCGTAGATGACGAAGATGTAGACACCGACCGCCTTGACGATCAGACGGCTATTACACGACTGATGCAGTACAATACTCTTGAAGACTACAATCCAAATCAAAATCCATACTACGCTCCATACAATCCATTCAATTATAATCCATTCAATTACTATCCGGGTGATGGGAGTGGAAGTTCGGGAGCGGGACCTTCGAATGTTTAGAATTTATGTATTGTAACTTGTAACTTGTAAGTTTGTAACTTATAATTATATATAAATTATAAAACGTAAAAGTGTATTTTAGTGATATATATTATAAATAAAACGTATTTTAAAGTGTATTTTACTTATCCAACGATTCCAATCCAATTTTTCTTTGTTAAAGTTTAGTAATTAATTATTATACAAAGACAGCAGTTAAAAAACAAAAAAAATCCCCGGCCCTACTCCGACCCGGTTCTTGGCCCGGCCCGGCCCGGTTTTCCCGAAACCGGTTCTACATACAAGTAAACGGGTCAGGGGATTTCGGTTTAAACCCGGCCCGACCCGACCCGGTTCTCACCTGACCCGGTTCGCACGGTTACTGTGCAGAACCGGGTTGTCCCCCGACCCGGCCCGGCCCGGCCCGAACCCGACTTTTGGCCACCTCTATTCCATGTTGATGGAATCTACCAGGGTTCAAGTCCTTTTTGCAAGTTTAAATTTTTCTAATTAATTTAGTTTTTATTTAAAAAAATAGTTTTGTCTTTTTAAACATATAAAGCTTTTAGTAATTTCTTTATTTTTAATCTTTTAGGATTACTTAAATATATGACTTTTTATTATTCTTTTTACATGATAATTAAATTAATTATATTGTTTTTAATGTGTTTTCTGTATAATAACCTTATGAAATGTTTTAATAATATAAATAATATTGAAAATATTAAAATTAAATAATTGTTCGGAGTTAAATGAAATTTCTTAGAGACTTTAAATTTAGATAGAGACTTTAAATTTAAATGGTCAATGTTAGAAAAAAAAATAGTTGATGGAGATGTGCATAACTTTAGTTGTTTAGTGTTTTTTTAATGCTATATCTTATACTTTTTAAATATTAGGTTAAGATAAATAAGGGTTTAATCCAGACATTTTTAACCGAATTTAGATTGTTTAGTATTTGTTAATTTTCCACACTTTTAATATTTAATATATTGATTTTTAATGACGATACGTTATTGTTGTTATGGTTTTTATAATTACCGATAATGATTGATCAATTCTATAGAAATATGATAGTTATTCATATATTTTTCTCACAAACCCTTATTGGAGGAGTTATGAAAGTTAAAACGTTAACTTTAAGTAAAAATTGAAAAATCAATTATAAAATTTTGAATCCACGCTAACATAATAATACTAAAAATTAAAACTTAGTGTCAAAAGAGAATAAAAGTGAACAATTTGATCAAATTTTAAAATAAGTTGTTGGACGATTTATTATAAAACAAATATAGTAGAAAATCATTTAATAAATAATATGAAAAAATCAAGAGTGCACATAGTTTTTCGCACAGGGCCTCCAAAATACTAGAAACGGCATTGCTCATTGGAATCGTTTGTTTCTTGTAGAAAGTAACGTTGATCAAATGAGCAAATAAAAACAAGTTGTGATTGAATTCTTATGCTGTTATTGAAAATTCCCCCAATTTGTGATTGTGACATGCATCGGTGATGTTTTTGCCTAGTACAAATTTTCAATTTGTTTATGCATGGACGTTTAGGTTGATCGGAAATGATCCAATTTCGATCGACATGCCACGTTCACCACTTGATGTTCACAGATCATTTTTGGGACGGACCTGCTATACGGTGATATCGTATTTTTTTATACGGTTTTATCAACGTTCAAGCCAAATTCCGGCGTTTCAAAAGATTTTTTAAGTTTTTTTGCTTGATTTCAGGCTTTTCAAGTTTTTTTTTATTGATTTCGAGAGATTTTTTCGATATTTTTGGTTGATTTCAGAATATTTTTCTAGTATTTTTGGTTGATTTTCAGAGTTTTTTTCCCGGTTTTTTGGGTTGATTTCAATAGTTTTTTACGGTTGCACTTCCAAAATAATACGGATAATATGGTAGCACCATACGGTTGCATCTTTTATGAAACTAAACTCTTTTACCCTTCGCCGTCGCCGGAGGCACGTGCCACCGTGTGCAGAAGATAAGGTCGGTCCATGATCATTTTGCCTTCGGTTTTTAATTTTTGTTTACTCTCTTATTTGTATTTTTGAAAAGATGTATGGTCTATGCAATTGTTGTACAATGATGTTTATTTGGATGATGTTTGTTTTTTCAAAATAAGCTCTTAATTGCCATTTTTGTCTTCTTCGATCAGACATAAGATAATTTAGACCGTCTGCTTTTTCTTCCTTTTCACAGTCTCTTAACCCTTAATGTCCTCTGAATAATTAAGTGACAACTCATCAATTTAATTACCTCTTATTTCTGTCCAACATCATTTTTTCGATTTCAACGTCGATTTTAGCCCATATGCACCCTCAATTAATAAAAATGCAAAAGATGAATATTGTAGATTTGTCATTTGTGTGTTGGTTTTCCAAAACATTTTGAATCGCTTAAATCGGTGCTTCAGTGTTTGAGATATCATTAAAACTTCACAACCTCACAAATCTGTCGGCATCCTTCTTTTGTTTTTTTTCCGTTCCATCCTTCGATCATCGATGCTCACTCCAATTAACGTATTTAAGTTGAATTTTTAAGGGATAAAATAGAAAACTATACATATTCATATGTTTGTCAGTTTACAAAAACAAACAGTCTTATTGATTTAGATTTCCTATTTCAGCACCACCTCCTAAAAATCAGAAGTGAAATTAGACTTTAGACTTCAGCACCTCTTAAAAACAAACGTCACCTTGGAGTGGGGGACCTAAAATTTTGACTCGTCCATCATGTTTATATGCTGAATTTCATAGTTATAACTTTGGTTGATTTGAGGGATTTTCCTAATTTTTTCTGGTTATGTTTCTTGTATTTTTTTTAATACTTCGGATCATCTCTCAAAATTTGACGGATGCATCATGTCTCATGCCTAAAAAGAATTTATTTGTGAAAAATGGTCGTCCATGATCATATTTAGTTGCTTTGTACAATTTATTGCTAGAACAACTTTGTTATATTCTACACTAATATATATATATATATATATATATATAGGGGAGGTATCCGTTGCAAACCAGTCAGTTTGTGCAAACTATACAAACCACTATATTAGGAAACAATAGATGTATTTATGGATAATCATTATGATTCATTAATTAAGACTGAGATATATATGGAAGATGATAAGATTCATTCATTATGATCATGACTTTAGATTAGGAAACATAATAAAATCAGATATTTATTAGACTTGATCAATGGCTAAGATTGGTTTGTATAGTTTACACAAACTGACTGGTTTGCAACGGATACCTCCCCTATATATATATATATATATATATATATATATATATATATATATATATATATATATATATATAAAGATAAAGTTAAATTTAAAATCTATAAATCTTCAAAACTCGATGTAAAAAGAAATATTATTTGAGGTATTACAAATTAATATTTAGGTAAAAGAAACAAGATAGAGTAAATTACATGAATGGTCCTGTGATTTACATAAAAGAAAGGAGAGAGAGGGGGTAGCCTTTGAAGATGATTTGTATAATAGCATCCACACCAATGATTTTATTACAATTTCATTTGGATTGCAAAAGTGACACGTAAGATTGCTGAATTAGAAATTGTAGTGGTTGTGAGTATGATTGCAAAATTAGAAATTGGTTTTGATAATTTGCAAATGTCAAATCAGTACTTTTTGCTGATGTGACAGTGAATATTATATGAAATTGTAGGGAATAATTTCTAAATTAGAAATTGTTTTATGTCAAATCATGTTTTGTGATGTTTTGTAAAGAGTATTTAATTGTAGTTTTGTAGAGAGTATTTAATTAATAAAATATTTCATATTAAATTATAGTAAAGAGTATTTAATTGTAGTTTTGTTGTTATTTGATTAAAATATAGTTTTTTATGATAAGGTGTCACTTTAGAAAGTGAGTGAAATTTCATTGTTGTAGGGGATAATTTCAAGATAATTGCAAAGCTGATGTGGCGCTGATGTGGCCTATTTGCAATTGGGATGAAATTTCATTGTTGTGGATGCTCTAATATAATTTACAATTTCTTTTTTTTTTAAATAAACAATAGGAAAAATATACAAAATGACTAAAATACCCTTCCAATTAAACTACTTAACAGATTTTTTTAACGGTGTTAGGGTAGAGGAACCAAATGCCTGTGAAATTGTAAACCACGAGGACGTTCTCCATAATTATTTCAAATTAGGGACGCACAGTGCAATTTTATGTAAACCACACGGACCAATCATGTAATTTACTCAATAAGAGCAACTCCGACCATACTGTAAAAGAGAAGATTTGTTGTATGGTGGAACCCAACCATACTTCAAAACTTCAAACTTTTTGGTGACCCATCATCTTTGTTTTTAAAACACATCATATTTGGTGTTATAATATTCCCACTGCAAAACATAAAAGGCCCATCATTATCACTTTAATTAATTTATTTTTATGTTTTTAACTAATATATTATTATTTATGATATTAATTTCAATAAATATTATTCTAAGTTAACATTTTATATCTTTTTGTTAATTCGTTTTTTATATTTAAAATTAATTTATAAATAAAAAATACCATTAAAGAAATTTGACAAAATATAATTTCATAAGAAATTAAAATTACATAATACTTGATTACTTATTTACTATGATAATTACTTATAAATTATAGATATTGTATTTAGAAATATTTAATAATAAAGGAAAGTGGTTTTTTTTAGAAATGCCCATTAATTTGGTGTTTTTTTTAAAGTATGATCGAAGTTGAATTGTTTTTTAGTGTTAAGGGTCCCACCAATTTCAGTATTTTGATGATTCTTTTTGTTGTTGTGAGTTAGAGTTGGTCTACGATATTACTATTACTTTAATCTATGTCTATTGTAGTAATATAAATAATGCTATAATTGGTAATATAGAGTAGTTCGAGTTAGAGGTGTAATATTTTAAGGACTTTGATTTTTAATACTTTATTTAAAAAAAGTTGTAATTTAATTGTTGGATGTGATAGAATCTATTGTTGTTTAGATGATATTTGCTTGATATATTTTGATACAAATTCATTTGTTGCTCAATAAATTAATATTTTGTTGGCATACAAATCTTAGAAAATTAAATAACCTACAAACATCATTTCCTATTCCGAGTTTTGAGTAAAAGGTTATATCGTCTCAAGATGAATCTTGTATTTAGAAAGAACGGAAATAATCAAACAAAAACATGAGTCTTTAGGGTAAACTTGTTTCATATTCACCACAACCTGTATAGAAACATGATTCCAAAAAAAAACATGATTCCTTATCGATGTCATGGGTAACCTTGTTGGCATATCGTTTGACAACAAAGTTTGATCTTTAACCAATATTGGACGAAATTTCGTTGCTGTAACGTCCCAACTTTCATAACAGGCAAACAACCATAAATAAGCATTCGAATTACATAAAACCTTGTCTTTATATCATCCATAAATCATGTTAAACAAAATTGACAACGGAAGTCTCTAAATTCCACAGCCGAGAACTATTCTATGATCATCGTAGCCAAAACTTGAAGTTACTCTATACTTCAAGTCCTTCATATCGCCTCCTAGTTATTACTTGAAGAACCCTTAACATGCTTACCTGAAAATGGTTTAGTTTTGAAAGCGAGGGTTAGACCAAAAGGTCTAGTGAATTCCCTCCGAAAACAACGTGTACACAGTATAAAATCGTTTATAAGAATATCATCATAAACCTTAACATAACATCAGGCATGGTACTACACTGTATATAGGATCACATAAACATTCAGCGATTGGGGCCCAATGGGCTACCCTCTCGCCCTCAACCGGAGCATACGCAAACTCCCCTTCCCGGAGCTTACGCAGACCCCCCTTTCTACTCGAAATAGGAGGAAACGAATTCCAACCTACCAGTCTGTCATAAACATCCAAGGGATCATCAAACCCCGAGGATCTATCTCTGATCCTACAGTGTAGACCGACTCCACATAGCACGTCATTCATTTCATAAAACATACACCTTTAAAACCTTAGTAAGTCGTCATTCTCAGTTCATCAAGTACAATACATTTTCTCAAGTAAAATAGGTAGTTCATGGAAAACATGCGTAATGGTTATAAACATTTCATGCTCATAAATGAAGCCATAATCAGTCAAAATCATGTAACACTTTAAGTCGTAAAAGGTTTAGGGAACTCACCTTGCTTGACGTACAACGCACTTCTTAAATACTTGCAAGCTAACCCAAACGAACACCTAAGGCAATAGATTCACATCAGATAAACATTTCACCCTTCTGTCCGGAGAACTCAATCCGAACTCAGCTATTTTCCGGATACCTCTATTGTCCGGATACACCTTTCCGGATACAACTATTTTCCGGACAAAACACTTTTCCGGGCACAGCATTGTCCGGACACAACAATCCGGACGCTAGACTTATCCGGACAAAACTACCCGTACACTAAGCTTATCCGGAGACTTCAGCTAACCGGATATTAAGAAACACCCGGACACCCTCATGGGGCACTTACCCGGACACCTACAACCTATCCGGACACCACCGAAAACTGGTGTCCGGAAAACACGGCTGTTCGAACCCAGATTTATTAAAAGTGATCATTAACCCGATTTTTGCCATTAGTTTGATTAGATATCTACAAGGGTTCATCCACCAACCCTAAACAACCACTTAATCCCCTTTCTTACCATTAAATCGATTTACAAAGCCAAAAACCCTTAAAACCCACTTTTAAGAAGAATGTGGTTAAAACCCATTGAACCCTTATAATCAGACCTAAGAACCCAAACCAATTAAGAAAGGACCATTATAACAACAAGGAATACGAATTTAGAGTGGAATACCTTGATGATTTCTCTTTTCTTTTGATCTCTTCTTCCAAAATCCCTTTCTTCTTCTCTTTCCTTTCCTAGCCTCCAACACCACCAAGCACCCTCACAAAATACTGATTTAGAATAATGGAGGCTGCCCTAGGGAATTGAGTCCATAAATACCTTTCATTAATTGCAAACAAGTCCCTCAACTTAACTTTCATTTCATAGACTTTAGCCACTAAACTTTCAATACAGGTTGAAAATTCGGGATGTTACAACACTCCCCCCTTTAAAAGAATTCCGTCCCCGGAATTCCTTATTGGGAAAAGATGCGGGTATCTTGCCCACACTAAAACTGACACTTCCCCGAAGTAAAGCCACTTTCTGACTCAGTCAACAACCTCACTAAATTCGAAACCTGGAATAATGGGTGTATTCCCTTCAGTTCTTACGATACTTTAACTCGCAGGCTACTGCCCTTACTGATCGATCCTGACAATAGAAGATTATATAAGGCTTATCATGCATCTTTACTTCCTTTAGGGAGGAACTGGGCAGGATCCTCCGCTATAACACAAGATTCTTTCACCAAGAAACAATCATTCACCTGACAACTTGGCACAAGGCCAACCCTGTACATCCCGATAATTACTAGCCCGAAGTTCCTTCATCGCATTACATGCAATTCCAGATCACTTCTCCCAACCAACAATCATCTATGCGGCTAACATTTCCCTTTTCTCAGACCACCCCGACCACAGTTCGCCAACCCTCTCTCATATCCTCACCACTTCGTCACTCCATCCTTGTACGTAACCCAGGGTAGGAACCTTCAAACCTAACGTTGAAGTGTTCACCTACTCGAATTAAATCCTCGCTGATTACCACGTTCGTTCGGTCATAAAACATAACTTCGGTTACCCTCACCCAACTGTGTTGGTCCCGAAAGGCTTAAACAAGTTTGTAGAAGGGGGGGGGGGGGGGTTGAATACAAACACACTATTTTACTTTTCTAAATTGTTTATTGATAAATCATTAACAATTTACAGCTTGTTGCGGAAACAAGATTAAGGATAAACCTAAATCTAAACAAGTTGGAACACTAAGGTTTTCTTGCACTAAGAAAGATAAGGAGATTACTAATAAAATCCTATCTTGAGAGATTTGAACTTAGAGTTAGCAAGTTACTTCAAATGAAGTGAGTTCATCTCTTTATATATTGCATGCATTTAATGCATTTCAATATACACTTTACACGTGTCATCAGCGGATTGGTTGCATGTTATTGACCTTTGTTGACAACCTTAGTAGCCGCATGAATGAACAGTGTAGTATCAGAGTGGTTGTACGATTTCAGATTTTCGGAGGTTCTTTTCTGACATTTCGTACGGTGGCGTGCAAGGGAGGTTAAGACAAAAGTACTTTGTACGGAGGACTTCATGATCAGCTTTCGTTGATTCAGCGATTATCATTTACTATTCAGCAGATGATAAAGTTCAGCGATAGCTGAAGTCTTGTACTTGATACTTCACGTTGAGTGGACAAATCTGAGTCTTCGCTGATCCGCATCAGTTCATTAGGAGACTTGTCGCTGGTTCTTGAGCTTGATCTTCGACTTCAGCGTAGAACCTTTGTTGACGTGAATCTTGTCTTCAGGGATCATAAGTAAACAACTAACTTATCAGCGATCACCATAAGAACTGAACAGACTCAGCGATATGGTGAACAGTGTTCGCTGAATGTTTAATCTAAAAGTGCGAGAGTTCCTATCAGCAGTACTGTAAGATCTTAGTACTTATCAGCGATAGTGAAACTCTGATACATATTGTTTACTTACAATTTTCACTAAGTATTTAAGATAGGGTCATTATCAAATCACTGAGGGTTTGGATCAACAATCTCCCCCTATTTGATTATGACATAGCAACAGAGAAAATTTCTATTTAATGAAAACACAAGGATAAAAAGAACTCATAAAATATTTGTCCCTTTTACTGTTTTCTGGGATCTTTTCAGTACTGATGGAGTAAAGTACATTCGCTGAAATCTTTCTTTAAATCTTTGAATCAGGTTACAATATGAATAAGAAAGATTACAAGTACAAGCGAAATAAATTACAAGTACTGAAGGATGACTGATACAATAGAGAAAAAATGGTGATTGTTGTCAGCCTTCAAAGGGTTCTTCCTTAATGAGAAGTTCATCAAGGGTTGTCTTTTCAGTTGGAATCATCCAGTCAGAAACCTTTTCTCCTTTATTCTTTAGCTTCAGAGCAGCTTCAAAAATCAAGGGTTTTAGGTGTCGTGCCTGAATGTCTTTTCTGAAGTCGCACCAGTAGATGAGATCTTTGAGCTGTTCGATTGGAGTGATTGGAAGCTCAGCGATCCGTTGAAAGCATTTACGTCCGTCGTAGTCAAGAAAGAATATTCCATAAGGATTACTGATGACTTTACCAGGGACGAAAAGTTCACATGGTGGCAAAGAGATGTCAAGGGCAGATAGATCAGGATCAGGACCAAGTACTTTAGCGCGAGAGAAACCAATTCCAGTTTCATTTCGTATGACAGGACCTGAGTTTGAATCTTGACGTTTCTTCCTTGGAGAGCCCCTTTTTCTTTTCGGCTTTAGATCAGGAACAGGAGGAATATCCACACAAGAAGATATCAAATCGATCTGTCTGTTTATCAGCTTTTCGAAATGATCCTTGTACTTAGATTTTGATGGTTGGATAGCTAACCTCATCTCCAGCCATTCAGAGAGACCATACCTTTTTACAGTGTCAGCACGAAAGGTTTCAGATGAGTCATCTTCTCTGAACAGTTTGATGTCAACAATAGGTACTCCGATGGAGGTTCTTCCAGAGATGAATACCTTGTTGATCTTCGCTGGACGATATCTGAAGTGGATTTTCTCTTTACACCAGATCAGGGTGGTCTGAGAAACTTCAGCTTTCTTTTCCACGATCTTCTGGGCTTGTTCCCAAAGCTTTCGTTGGATTTGAATGGGAATACGCTTCAGCTTGGGGTCTTTGACAGATTCTTGAGTGAGCTTGATGGCGTATTCTCTGTCTTTATCTTCAGCTTCCTTCCTTTCAGCGATGAGGCGTTCAGCTCTGAGATGATCCTGGTATTCAGCTTTTGAAATTCTGAACTTAGGAGGAACTGAAGGTAGTTGATCGCGCCTTAGGATGATTCGCTGATCCTCGAATCGCTTTATCATTTCTTCTCTCCTCTTTTGAGGAACTGAGGAAGGTCTGTTTCTGTGCGAGAGAGGTTGTTCTTCTGATTCATCAGTCTCAGAGATTAAATCTAAGACTGGGATTATGTCTTCAGCGGTAGCTGGAATTATTGGTGAAGTCGCAATAGAAGATCTTTCAGCGATATCCTCAAACAGGGGAGAGGACTAGCTGAAACGCAGCGATCTTACAAATAAGAACTGGGTAGAAGAACTTGGGTAGAAAAGATAGAAAAAAATGTGGATGTGTATGGTGTTTGTGGAATGGATAACTGATTTTTCAGAGATGATCAGGGAAGGAAAAATAAGTTTAGTGTACCTGACAAATCGGCTTTGCAAGTAGGATCGCCAGATTATCATCTTCAGCGATGCCTTTGTCTTTGCTCTTCTCAGCGCCAGAGGCTGAGTGCTTTGTCTTTGTCTTCTCCCCTGAAGGTTCTTTTATTGAAATACCTTTAAGAGCTTTGGTTCGAGGAGCAGGTTTGACAACAAAGAAATCATCGTCATCTTCATCATCATCATCATCGTTCCTTGGAGAGGAGGATGGTTCAGCTTCAGGGATGTCGATGTCTTCGTCTTCTTCTGCTTCGGATTCCTCAGCATCTTCTTCGAGTTGCTCCCCCTCAGATACAGAGGCGAGGTTCTCGGTTCCCTCAGGGTTTTCATCTCCCTGAGGTCCAGTAATCCGATCTTCATTACCCTCTCCCCTGATAGATTCATCATGGGAAAGGTCTTCAGCGCTCTTATTTTGATCTTCCGCGCTCTTCTCCTGTTCAGCGCTCTTCTCCCCCTCTTTCTCATGATGGGCGGGGGAGGAATGGGTAGACTCAGCATTGGTGTTGTCTCTGTCTTCTGGGCCAGAGACTTTCACACAACCTTCAAGCTTAGCTATTCTGTCTTCTAGGCCAGAAATAGCAGGCGTGATTTTCTTCAGCTCTTGGCGATCCTCTGCGGTGAATGAGTCCAAAACAGGTGCAGGGGCCGGAGCAGGAGCTGGATTATTTGCCTTGTTCACCAGCGTCTCGATCATTGTCTTGACAGAACTAAGATCGGTCTTCACTGAGCCCAAGTCGGTCTTGACCACTGACATATCACCTTCGAGTGTACCAACCGATTTCTTCAGCGTTGTAACCTCGCTGGAAATGGTGGAAACTGATGATTTGAGGTTGGTGTAGTCAGTGTAGATGTCGGAGAGCACTTTGGCAAAGTCGGCGAGAGTTTTATCAAGGTCTTTGATGTCATCAGAGGAGGCCTTCTTTTCCACCACAGTAGTCAGCTTCGTCAGATTCTCTCCAGCGTTTGTTACAGCTGTAGAGTTATTTGATAGACCGGTGGTGAGATCCGTAAGTTTCATCTCCATAGACTTCAGAGACTGGTTGATGTCTCCCAAATAAGGACCTGTAACATATAAGTACTTGTGAACAAAGGAAAGCTCAGAAGTTTCAGGTTTAGTTACAGTGTTTAAGGTGGGATCTGTACCTGCAGGAGCGTTGACGAACTCATCAAAGTTTCGAGTCCCTCCATAGTGTTCCATATCTCCCTCAAAAGTTCCATGAGGGATGGAGATCTCTGCAGGTCCTTTCTTCGTCATTCGCTGAGAAGCTTCAACGGCTTCTTGAATGATGGCATCTCCAGTTTTGACTGGAGGAGTGTCCAAAGAAGCGAAGGATAAGAATTGGGGTTGGGTTTCAAGTTCAGCGTTGGATTCGCTGAGAAGTACTTCATCAGTCTTTTGAGAGACTGACGAAGGTTGGGTAGATTCCAAAGTTCTAACCTCAGCGTTTAAAGACGCTGAAGTAGGTTTAGAAGGGATGGCTTGAATTGGTGTGGCAGAGCGTACCACGGAACTTTCCTTCAGCTCTTCAGAATGAGCTGAGGAGTCTTCAGCATGGAGTTGCTGGGGTTGCTCCTTGGTTTTCTTGATCCTTTTGGAATCAAGAGGGGTAAGAGATTGTTTCCTTTTCTTAGAAGGAATGGATTTTGTGGCCTGGGAATCAGCGAGGGGTATAGTCGCTGAAGGAGCCACAGAAAGCGGAGAATTAAGTAGAGTGAGAAGGGTAGAGAGACGTACCTCGTTGGCGACAGGCTTGAAGTCGAGAACTTTAGGGCCAATCTGAGAGAGTTTCAGATCACCCTCTTCAGGATAGCTGTCCTTCAGGCCATATTGAAAGATGGCGCTGATGAATCGTGGGTAAGGAACCCATGCTGGTCGGTCAGCGGCAGAATCAACACGTTGAATGAGGTCTTCATAGATGATGGAGGCCCAGTCAATGTTGAGACCTTTCAGCAGTGCGTAACCCATGGCCTGCTGAGGTTGAGCGGCTTGATCAGAAGATCCGGATTTCGCTGTCATGCAGCTGATCAGGTGAGCGAAGATGAAGTTCATCTCGCTGGGCATCTTGGATTTCTTTATCAGCATCAGCTTCTTCTCAGGTAGCTTGTCTCTTCCAGCCTCCCAGATGTAACCCATCGCATCAAGGAAAGCAATGATTTCTTCCCTGTCAGCGTGCTTCTTGTGGTCAGGAAATGGAATGAAAGGATTTTCTGAGGTAGCGTTAGGGAATTTCAGAGCTTTGCGGATTATTGCGGGGGTTATCTTGATGGTGCCATACTCAGTATCGCTGAGTATGCAGTCGATGGTTTTAGATGGATCTTTGGCTGAAGGTAGGTCGGTGTGTCTGGCAGAATACCAGAATTGGGATAATAGACGCTGACTGGCAGGAGGTGTGATTGTCAGTGCTGTGTAGATGGGGCTATTCTTCAAAAAATTTACAGCGTCGTCTAGATGGGATACCTGCTTCTGAGGAGGAAACTCGAGAAGCGCTGAAAGGTTGTTTGCCTTTGTCCAGTCTAGTTGATCCAGCTCAAACTTAACCTGAGGAGCTTTGGTGATTTCCAGTTCCTCAGAATCAACGGAGATGGACTCAGCGGTAACATTCAGCTTTGAAGTTGCCATTTCACTGTATTATCAGTTCAACCAAAGATGTTAACAAATAAGAGATATCTTAATGTGGAAAGAAAGTTTCCATTAAGATTTTTCGAATTTTGTCCATTTCATTCAGACAAAAAGTCTTAATGAAGATTAGGGTTTTTCTTGTTTTTTTTTTTTTGAAAAAAAAACGAATATAACACCCATAAGCCTTGTATTCCAGTTTTAAAAAAAATGGATACGAAAGAAGAACAAGTTTAAGATTTTAGATTTAAAACTTGAAGAACAACCATGAAATGGTTGTGTTTATAAAACCATGAAAGAAAATGATTTTATTTTTGAGTTCTTTTGTTTGATCTTGTGTAAAACAATGATAAGATCGAAAACAAGTTATTCGCATTTGATAATAGATAAGAACATATTAACCTTGAGTTTGATGAAGAAGATGATGAACAGTTCTTGAAGATTGAGAGCACAAAATGCAACAGTGTTCTTTTCTTGCGGAGAAAGATTGATTCGCGTAAAAGACAAATATAAACTTTGAGAGTGTTTAAATAGGAAGAGAGTAGAGAGAGAAAAACTTGAGCGGGAAAGTTTTTCATCATGACACGGACACGTGTTTGCATTTGATTGGATAGACAACGAAACGTGCAAACGTGTGTCAGAAAAAGAGCGTGCCTGGTGTTATCCGTTGCAATGACGTCACAACTGTCCTTTCACATTCTTTCGTTGTCTCTGAGGTTTTGAAAGAAAAACTCAGGGACTCTTTGGAAAATATGAAGCACTGAATAGAAATATCAGTGAGGGTTTTAAGAAATTTCAAAATATCGCTGTTTAAGGAAGAGATATTCAGCGATGAAAGAATTTGAAATCTTGCATTTTCATGCGTTTTGTCAGAGAAAACATACCTTGATATCAGTTTAACCCAATTTATTCAGAGAGAAGATGATGAAATGGATTGTACAAGTTTATTTTATCCAGAGCCTATACAAGAATGTATAAACGTATCGCTGATTAAATGTGAACCGCTGAAGATTTATCCTTCAAAGTTCAGCATTCCAAGCTCGCTGATGAGAAAGTTGAATCTTGTCTCATCAAGAGGTTTGGTAAACAAATCAGCTAACTGATAATCAGTTGGGATAAAATGAAGTTCTATATCACCATTCATAACATGATATCTGATAAAATGATATCTGATTTCTATGTGTTTTGTCTTTGAGTGTAGCACTGGATTGTTTGCTATAGCGATGGCACTTGTGCTGTCGCAATAGATTGGAATTTTGGAGAGCTGAAGATCATAGTCTAGTAGTTGATTTCTCATCCACAAGACTTGAGAACAACAGCTTCCAGCGGCTACATACTCAGCTTCAGCTGTGGAAGTGGACACTGAGTTTTGCTTCTTACTTGTCCAACTTACCAGCTTTCCACCCAGGAGCTGACATCCTCCTGTGGTGCTTTTCCTATCCATTTTGCAACCTGCAAAATCACTGTCTGAATAGGCGGTTAGATCGAATCCTGAATCTTTGGGATACCAAAGACCTAGATTCGCTGTACCCTTAAGATATCGAAAGATTCGCTTTACAGCTTTCATATGAGATATCTTAGGTTCAGCTTGATATCGTGCGCACAGACATGTTGCAAACATAATATCGGGTCGGCTAGCTGTAAGATACAGTAGTGAGCCGATCATCCCACGGTACAACGTGACATTGATAGGAACACCCTTTGTGTCCTTATCAAGTATCAGCGGTGGTGCCATAGGGGTTTTCATAGCTGAACTTTCAGTTAAGTCGAATTTTTTCAGCATATCTTTAACATACTTTCCCTGATTTATAAAAGTTCCTTTTTCAGTTTGCTTAATCTGAAGACCAAGGAAATATGTTAGTTCACTCATCATACTCATTTTATACTCATCTTTCATTCTATCAGCGAAACGAGTACAAAGCTCAGGGTTAGTAGAACCAAATATAATGTCATCAACATATATTTGAACTAAAATGATGTGACCTTTTATTTTTCTAAAAAACAGAGTTTTGTCAATCTTACCTCTCTCAAATTTTTCAAGGTGAAGATAAGTAGAAAGAGTGTCATACCATGCACGAGGAGCTTGCTTCAAGCCATAAAGTGCCTTATCCAGCTTATAAACATAACCTGGACGCTTAGGATCTGAGAATCCTGGAGGTTGTTCCACATAAACTTCTTCATTCAGCTTTCCATTTAGAAACGCTGACTTAACATCCATTTGATGTACAGTGAAGTTTTTGTGTACATCATATGCTAAGAAAAGACGAATAGATTCAAGTCTTGCTACTGGAGCAAAGGTTTCGTCATAATCTATACCTTCCTCTTGTCTGTATCCCTGAGCAACAAGACGAGCTTTGTTGCGAGTTACAGTACCATGTTCGTCCAACTTGTTTCGATAGACCCACTTAGTGCCTATCACTATTTTGTCAGTTGGTCTCCGAACAAGTTTCCAAACTTTGTTTCTTTCGAATTCAGTCAGCTATTCATGCATAGCGCTGACCCAGTTTGGATCTCTGAGGGCATCATCTATTTTCTTTGGTTCAGTTAGAGAAATAAAGTTAACAAATAAACAAATATTACCTGCACTTCTACGAGTCTGAATACCAGCGTTGGGATCACCAAGAATTTGATCGATTGGGTGATTTACAGTCCATCGCTGAGCCGGAGCATGCGTCGCTGACTCAGTCTGAACTGGAGAAACTGAAGATGAGGCTTCAGCTACTTCTGGATAATCAGCTAAGAGAGGAATGCTTGCATTTGTCACTTCATTCACTGATTGCTGAGAAATAGATGGAATTTCTGAGACATTTGGATCAACTGCGGGTATAGTATTTATAGGAACAGCTGAGACCCAAGATGTTTCAGCTTCACTATTCTGCATATTAGGAATGATAGTAGGACCATCATTTTCAGTTGTATGAGTATGAGTAGTGGGAACATCTTCTGAGTCACAAAGATGAGAAAACATCCATTGATTCAGTTCTTCTGTATCAGCGTTCGGTTTAGAGTTCGCTGAACGGGATTCGTCAAACGTGACGTGAATAGTTTCTTCTACAGTTTGTCTTCTTCGGTTGAAGACTCTGAAGGCTTTGGAAACTGAGGAGTATCCAAGAAAGATTCCATCATCAGCCTTAGGATCAAACTTTCCAAGGGCATCTCTGTTGTTCAGTATGAAACACTGACAACCAAAGATGTGAAGAAAGCTGATTGAAGGCTTTCTTCCATGAAAAAGTTCATAGGCTGTCTTTTTGAATCTTTTGACTATCAGCGACCTGTTTTGCGTAAAACAAGCCGTGTTGACAGCTTCTGCCCAAAACTGAGTAGGCAGGTGAGAATCGCTGAGCATTGAACGTGCAGCTTCAATAATTGTTCTATTTCTTCTTTCAGCGACTCCGTTTTGTTGTGGTGTTCTCACTGACGAAAAGTTGTGAGAAATACCCTTGCTCTCAAGGAAGGAATCAAGAGAACTGTTTTTAAATTCAGTTCCATGATCACTCCTTATTGAGCGAACAGTCATATTGTTCAGAGTTTCCATCTTCCGAACAAAGGTGATGAGTTCTTCAGGGGTGTCACTCTTAGAACGGAGAAACATTACCCATGTGTAACGAGAGAATTCATCAACTATGACCAGCGTATATTTCTTTCCAGCGATGGATTGTTTGTTAACGGGGCCAAACAAATCCATATGGAGTAGTTGAAGAGGAGATGACACTGAGGAAACTTGCTTGGACTTAAAGCTTGCCTTGGTCTGCTTCCCTTTTTCACACGCTGAACATAAGGATTCTTTGGCGTATGAATGTTGAGGTAGACCAGTGACTAACTCTTTGGATGAAAGAGTATTCAGTGTCTTGAAGTTGAGATGTGAAAGCCTCTTGTGCCATAGCCAGTTGACATCAGAAGATGCCTTTGAGAAGAAACAAGAGTTCTCAGTGGTTGTTGAGTCCATGTTTATAACGTAAACATTTTCCAAACGATAACCGCTAAGAGCTATCTTCTCCTTTTTGTCAGAGACAAAGCAGGATTCCTTAGTGAAAATCACTTTGTTATCCATGTCGCAAAGCTGACTGATGCTCAGAAGATTATGCTTCAGCCCTTCAACATATGCGACTCTTCTGAAGGATGTTGTACCATTTGAAAGTACACCATACCCTCGGGTGTGTCCTTTTCCATTTCCACCGAAAGTCACAGAGGGACCCTTCTCTTCCTTGTATTCAGCGAGCAGGCTTTTCTTTCCAGTCATGTGTCTAGAGCATCCGCTATCGAGATACCAGATACCCTTCTTAGCCTGCAATACAAAGGAAGATTAGTTTTGCTTGGGTACCCACTTCACCATGTATACGCGTTTGTCAGTGGAAGTGGTTGGAATGGGTTCAGCAGTCTTCGCAACATTTGAAGATTCAGCTTTGTCTTTCTTCACTTTGGTCAATTTCTTGACCTCAGCGGTAGGAGTCACATTGACCTGACTTGCAACTGGTTTGGTCTTCTTGGGTGCTATCTTCACCTTAGCTATCTTATCAGCTTTGGTGGCTGTGGGACACTTACTTGCAATATGATCGGTAAGTCCACAGTGATAACATTTCCTATAACTAAAATTAGTTCTAGGACCACTTGTGTGCTGAGCTTTTAATTTGGAATTTGAAGTGCCAGCACCAAGTACACTATTGGTTTTTGAAATAGGACGAACATTCAGTTCTTCAGATTTCTTACCAAGGACATCTACTCTGAGTCTAGGAGTAGGTCGCTGAACTGATCCAGAGGTCTGATTTCTAGAACCAGATGAATGAATCACTAAGGCTTTGGAAGCATTCAGCTTAGGTACTAAAGTACCCTTCTGAGGATTTTGATAAATTACAATTCCTTTACCTTTATCTTTAGAGACAGAGGTAGGTTTTGAATAAACCATTTTCTCCTTACCTTTTGAGGAGGTAGGAGTTTCCTCAGGGATTGGTGTAATCGACGAGGAGTACTGAGATGAAGAAGTGTCAGCTACTGAGGATACGAACGTTCCAAATTTAAGCATTGAACGTTCAGTGGTTGGAATTGGAGTATCATATTTATAACCCAGACCACGTTTATCACTCAGAGGAATCTGAGCCTTAATTATCTCAGTGATCTTTGTTGAAGAATTACACCATCCTTCAACAGTAGCTTGTTCAGCTTTTAATGCAGCGATAGCTTCCGCTCGTTCGATTTTGACTAGCTGATTTAAATGGACTTGATCTTTAAAATCTTCTTCAAATTTAGAAAGCTTTTCTATTTGAAGGTGGCAATTTTTAAGCTTTTCAGCGAGATCAAGATTTTGGTTTTCAACCACAGCTTTGCCGTTCATGGCTTCGTATAAACTTCTAGTCAGTAGTTCGATTTTACGGAGACTATCAGCTTCATCAATATTTACAATATTGGTAAAGAAGGAGGGTGATACCTGAATGGCAGATGTTGAAGTGGAGGGAATGTCTGAACTTTCTTCCTCTTCTTCAATCTTGGCCATGAGACATTGATTTGCTTCATCATCTTCAGAATCAGATGATGAGGCTTCTTCATCAGAAGCAGCCCAATCATAGTCAGCCATCAGGCCTTTTCCTTTCTTCTTAAAGCTTTTCAGCTTTGCATACTTCTCCTTCAGCTTTAAGTATTTGTCGTCTTTATTCCTTGGAACAAAGGATTTCTTTGTAAAGGCTGAAGGTCTCATGATTTTCTTTGACCTGCACTCGTTAGCGAAATGACCTGTCTTTTCGCAGTTAAAACAAGTAGCAGTAGCCTTATCAACAAAAGCTGATGACTTAGGCTTGTCAGCTATAGAAAGAGTTTTGTTCTTTCTAAACAATTTCTTCTTGGCGAATCTCCTGAACTTTTTAGTTAGGAGAGCCAAGGATTCATCATCTGAAGAATCAGAATCTGATGACCTTTCAGAGTTACTTTCTAACTCAGTGATAGTGACCACGGGTCGCTGAGTAGAAGGTTCCTCTGAGATTAAAGCAACAAGGGTGCTTTTGGAATCTTTTACAAGATTCTTCTTAAGATGGCTAGATTGCTCATGATTCAGCAATGTGCCATATAAGGTAGCAAGTGTCATTGATCTTAGATCTTTTGACAGCTTGAGACACATGGAATAATTGTCCCAGCTTTCAGGTAAACATTCTAAAAACTTTGTCAGAACTTCAAAGTTAGAATATTCCTTACCAACCGTTTTAAGATCTATAATTAAGCAATTAAAACGTTGATGTACTTCAGAGAGAGTTTCATTCTTACCAGAGATGAAACTTTCGTATTGTCTTACCAGGTTGATCTTTCTTGAATCCTGGACTTCAGACGTTCCTTCATACTGAACACATATTGTGTCCCACATGGATTTTGAGGATTTCAGGTTCATGACGGAATGGTAGACTTCGTCAGGAAGAGCCATGGATAGTATGGATCTGGCTTTTGTATCTATAGCCACTTTCTTCTTGTCTTCATCGGTCCAATGATGGATTTCCTTTGGAATCAGCCTTTCTGGAATAGCAGCTCTAGTTGCAGTGGCTGGAACGGCAGGATCAATCGTTACAGGGATGTGTGGACCGTTTTCAAGATAGTAAGGTATAGTAGGGTCTACACCTTCTAAGAAGAGTGTCATCCTATTTTTCCATAAGTTGAAGTTGTCTCTGGAAAATCTAGGGGGTTTTGCAAGAGAACCATTGTCAATATAGTGAGTGTTTGAGTTTGAGTTGGCCATTTTCAGATAATAGCAAGGAAGAGAAATATCTTAGATTAGATCTTGTTTATGAGATTAAACAAATCTGCTCTGATACCACTTGTTGGTCCCGAAAGGCTTAAACAAGTTTGTAGAAGGGGGGGGGGGTTGAATACAAACACACTATTTTACTTTTCTAAATTGTTTATTGATAAATCATTAACAATTTACAGCTTGTTGCGGAAACAAGATTAAGGATAAACCTAAATCTAAACAAGTTGGAACACTAAGGTTTTCTTGCACTAAGAAAGATAAGGAGATTACTAATAAAATCCTATCTTGAGAGATTTGAACTTGTCCAGAGTTAGCAAGTTACTTCAAATGAAGTGAGTTCATCTCTTTATATACTGCATGCATTTAATGCATTTCAGTATACACTTTACACGTGTCATCAGCGGATTGGTTGCATGTTATTGACCTTTGTTGACAACCTTAGTAGCCGCATGAATTAACAGTGTAGTATCAGAGTGGTTGTACGATTTCAGATTTTCGGAGGTTCTTTTCTGACATTTCGTACGGTGGCGTGCAAGGGAGGTTAAGACAAAAGTACTTTGTACGGAGGACTTCATGATCAGCTTTCGTTGATTCAGCGATTATCATTTACTATTCAGCAGATGATAAAGTTCAGCGATAGCTGAAGTCTTGTACTTGATACTTCACGTTGAGTGGACAAATCTGAGTCTTCGCTGATCCGCATCAGTTCATTAGGAGACTTGTCGCTGGTTCTTGAGCTTGATCTTCGACTTCAGCGTAGAACCTTTGTTGACGTGAATCTTGTCTTCAGGGATCATAAGTAAACAACTAACTTATCAGCGATCACCATAAGAACTGAACAGACTCAGCGATATGGTGAACAGTGTTCGCTGAATGTTTAATCTAAAAGTGCGAGAGTTCCTATCAGCAGTACTGTAAGATCTTAGTACTTATCAGCGATAGTGAAACTCTGATACATATTGTTTACTTACAATTTTCACTAAGTATTTAAGATAGGGTCATTATCAAATCACTGAGGGTTTGGATCAACAAACTGGGAGGAATAACCATGGTCACACCATACTATTCTCACTAGCTTAAACACTGCACGACCAAATCGTTTAAACATTTCTCACAAAGTCACTAACTTAACTCATTTAGTTGTCTCATCCACTTCTTCCCTGCACAAAAACATACACAATTTCCTTCCTCAATATTCTTTCCAACGGTTCGCACACTTATCAATGACAATCTACACAATATTGTACCTTTCGGCAATACTGTCAACTTTACTACTTCCAATTTACTCACTTGTTCCGACATACTATCTACACCTTCCCCACGTTAGCGTGGAGCACTGCTCACCAAACATTACTTGCCCCTCTCTCCCGACCTTTCCACATGTTGATACCGCTTTCTCATTACTTACATAACCAAACAGTCGCACCAAGATCTTATCTTAAGGCATTCAACCAAGCCGTCTTGAAACAAGACCAGTGTCCGACGTCACTACACATTCTTTAATCTCTAACTTTTACCTTCTCAGACATTTCTTTCACACTTAAGCAACAATTCACATTCTTTAAGGATTTCACATCTATCCCACCACATTTTGACTAACACAACCCTCATCCTCTTTAAACTTCCAATGACCACAAAGTGTGTTTCTTAGTAACGTCCCCTATTTACTCTAATAATCCACCTCCCTTGGATTCCATATTACAAACGGATCTATTAACTCAGGAACACCCCGAAACTCGGGTTCCACAATTCTTTTGATTAACCACCAGGATCATAAAATCAGACATATGTGTATATATATACCGTCATCCCGGCTTTCTTACTTAGATTTACCTTAAATAATTCTTTAACAATCAGTGTGTTAATCTCAATAACATTTCCCCAAGGATTGTAACACATCCTGTAATAACAAATGAACGTCATTACTTAACAAATCTATAAAATTTTAATCAACCAACCAAAGGCTTATACCTATATCATGACATTTCAAATCAACTAATGATCATACTACCACTCCGACCCACAATCATCATCATGTCATTCCTTAAACATAACCAAAATTTCCAACTATTTCCTTCTAGGATCATTCCCTCACGCATAAGGAACAATTTTCATTCTTTAACGATTTCTCATCTACTATACTACAGCTTGACTAATCTATTCATCATCTTCTTTAAACTTACTCTGCCTTCAAGAGTATACTTAACAACATACATAACCACAAAGCTTGGTCTCACAGCTGGGCAATCACCCAATTCTGGCCCGACTTTCCATTCCGATAACAGTCAAAATAAACACCAACTTACAAACCACGTACTTCAACAATTGGGATTGCCAAAACGTACACTCTACCCGAAATCCCAAAAGGACTTCCTTCTAATCCCTCATCTTTCTAACATCGCCTTACTACATCACCGGCTGACACAAATATCTTGGCAATTGAAGCTACTATTCGTTCGTACATTCACCACTCCTATCATCACACTACCGACCAAGTCTCTCACGGTCATTCGTACACAATTCACCCTTTCCTTCATATTCTCTCGTATACTACCATCGAGTCTGTCTCGCTACTTAGTTCTCTCCCAACTTGTTGAACTATGACTCACGAGTTCACACTTAGCTCAAACACAAACATCCAAGCTAGCCCTTTATGATCCGAGTCCTTTCTTAGACACGGCACATTTTCTTACTGACTGGTATAGTCTGCACTCACTCCGCTTGTGTTACACACCTTGTCCTTTTACGGACCCTCCTCACCTCGTAAATAGAACGCTTATTCAACAACAACAGTCTCTTACTAATTCAACACCTCTACAAGATATTCTATCAACTTACACTCATCTGGTTTGAGTCTTCGGCCTCGGCCAACATACACCGTTGCCGACTTCAACAACAAAGACACTCTTAACTACTTCCTTAACCTATCCTTTAACATGAGTTCCTTACGGGACCTATTCCTCCCTACACATCATAATCAACTTCATGATCTGCCTCCCTCTTTTCGAAACCTACTCATGTAACATCAACATTACAAGCTCACCTCGAAACTCATACTCCCACGCCATAGACATTTCATTCTTCCTCACCATACCACTCATAACGAGTTACAAAAACCATCACCTTGAAGGCTTCGAGTCCTTCCTCCGGACACAACCGTCCCTTGACAACCGTACATCCAGTTACCGAACAAGGGTGCAAACCCTCATACAACCGACACTATAATCCACTTCCGACTCTACCCCTGTTCACCTTTCCTCTTGAACACAAATACTAAGGCTACAACATTATTTCCTGATTTGTCCGACACTTCTCCATTCTTGAAGTTCTTCCTTAGCTTAACGTGCAACATCCTACGACCTAGTGAGTTCATAGCCTTCATGCATGACAACACAATAGATAATTCATTTCGTACATTTTATCGTTTTAAATAAACAACACTTGAGAACATTTTGGGTACACCCGACCCCATCACTCTTATGACTTCAATGCCCTGCACAACGATTCGAGAATCGCGTGCAAGCATCTTTCGTGAACCTTAATCTTACTCCATCCGAACGATGTTAGTACGCCAGTGATATATTACAAGAAAATCTTCTCATATGACACAATTTTGATTGAATTACCAACACAAAGTAAACTAGTCGGTTCCCACTCTCTTTGATATGATATCAATCGGTTAAAATTCATTTGATTGCAAAAGTTTTGTTGGCACACGTCCTTTCGACCTTTTTGTAATAATTTAACTTACTCATAAAAGTGTGAAATACTCTGCAAATCACTAGGCTCAAAATTTCATTGTGCAACGTGAATGGAATCATCTTTTCTTTAAACATACTGTTGCACATTCTGACTATTTTTTCGATCAAAATTGATATTTACACATTTACTTTGAAGCGTGAAAATTTCATGTTACATAAAAGGACTCCATGCATGAGACTCTACTTGCAATCGAAGGCTACTCACTCTAACGAGGTCAACCGCTTTACTTACGCAACCTATCCTTGACACTTTACCTACGACCAATGGTCGCCCTCTCGGTCATGCAACAACTTGCTGTACGTGCGTTCTACGTCTCACTTACTCAACCATTTCATACTACTTTCGTTCTGATCAACTATCTCACTTTCCACTTCTACATGCTTTCATTTCACTATAGGTATCTTATTTCATTTACCCTGCCATCCTGACTGATCTATCCCATGATTTCTAGAACTGAGACTCTCTCGAAACAGGAGCCCTACCCAACTCAACCATTCTTCCCCTCTGAATCCACGAAGAGCTACCTCTAGACGACTCATAACCCTCTATACAACGTTTCCTTCTATGATGTATACATACATCACATCATAATGACTCTTACACAACACTTCCCCAAACAATGGAGCTCGGTCTATCCCTCAGGGATCTTGCTGACCTATTCCTCAACGTTCTCCCAGCCATTTCGTTAAGGCTGAAATAAAATAACAATTAACCTTTGCTAGCCATAACACAACAAGTTTGCTATAAGCAAGGTATTGTAAGCACGCACATGTACCTGTAAGTTCGTAATTACACTGGCCAGGTGTAATCCCAAACTTACCTTACACGTTTGTCCTTGGCACCTTATTCCTAAGCGCATTTATAGTGATCGTTCCTAGAGGCAATCCTATGTCTCGGCTGTGTTCCTCATCTTACAGTTTAAGTTTAGGCCCGAATGGTCACCTAAATCCCTTAAACTAAGGCTCTGATACCATTTGTAACGTCCCAACTTTCATAACAGGCAAACAACCATAAATAAGCATTCGAATTACATAAAACCTTGTCTTTACATCATCCATAAATCATGTTAAACAAAATTGACAGCGGAAGTCTCTAAATTCCACAGCCGATAACTATTCTATGATCATCGTAGCCAAAACTTGAAGTTACTCTATACTTCAAGTCCTTCCCATCGCCTCCTAGTTCTTACTTGAAGAACCCTTAACATGCTTACCTGAAAATGGTTTAGTTTTAAAAGCGAGGGTTAGACCAAAAGGTCTAGTGAATTCCCTCCTAAAACAACGTGTACACAGTATAAAATCGTTTATAAGAATATCATCATAAACCTTAACATAACATCAGGCATGGTACTACACTGTATATAGGATCACATAAACATTCCGCGATTGGGGATCAATGGGATACCCTCTCGCCCTCAACCGGAGCCTACGCAAACTCCCCTTCCCGGAGCTTACGCAGACCCCCCTTTCTACTCGAAATAGGAGGAAACGAATTCCAACCTACCAGTCTGTCATAAACATCCAAGGGATCATCAAACCTCCGAGGATCTATCTCTGATCCTACAGTGTAGACTGACTCCACATAGCAGGTCATTCATTTCATAAAACATGCACCTTTAAAACCTTAGTAAGTCGTCATTCTCAGTTCATCAAGTACAATACATTTTCTCAAGTAAAATAGGTAGTTCATGGAAAACATGCGTAATGGTTATAAACATTTCATGCTCATAAATGAAGCCATAATCAGTCAAAATCATGTAACACTTTAAGTCGTAAAAGGTTTAGGGAACTCACCTTGCTTGACGTACAACGCACTTCTTAAATACTTCCAAGCTAACCCAAACGAACACCTAAGGCAATAGATTCACATCAGATAAACATTTCACCCTTCTGTCCGGAGAACTCAATCCGAACTCAGCTATTTTCCGGATACCTCTATTGTCCGGATACAACTATTTTCCGGACACAACACTTTTTCGGACACATCACTTTTCCGGGCACAGCATTGTCCGGACACAACAATCCGAACGCTAGACTTATCCGGACAAAACTACCCGGACACTAAGCTTATCCGGAGACTTCAGCTACCCGGATATTAAGAAACACCCGGACACCCTCATGGCGCACTTACCCGGACACCTGCAACCTATCCGGACACCACCGAAAACTGGTGTCCGGAAAACACGGCTGTTCGAACCCAGATTTATTAAAAGTGATCATTAACCCGATTTTTGCCATCAGTTTGATTAGATATCTACAAGGGTTCATCCACCAACCCTAAACAACCACTTAATCCCCTTTCTTACCATTAAATCGATTTACAAAGCCAAAAACCCTTAAAACCCACTTTTAAGAAGAATGTGGTTAAAACCCATTGAACCCTTATAATCAGACCTAAGAACCCAAACCAATTAAGAAAGGACAATTATAACAACAAGGAATACGAATTTAGAATGGAATACCTTGATGATTTCTCTTTTCTTTTGATCTCTTCTTCCAAAATCCCTTTCTTCTTCTCTTTCCTTTCCTAGCCTCCAACACCACCAAGCACCCTCACAAAATGTTGATCCAAACCCTCAGTGATTTGATAATGACCCTATCTTAAATACTTAGTGAAAATTGTAAGTAAACAATATGTATCAGAGTTTCACTATCGCTGATAAGTACTAAGATATTACAGTACTGCTGATAGGAACTCTCGCACTTTTAGATTAAACATTCAGCGAACACTGTTCACCATATCGCTGAGTCTGTTCAGTCCTTATGGTGATCGCTGATAAGTTAGTTGTTTACTTATGATCCCTGAAGACAAGATTCACGTCAACAAAGGTTCTACGCTGAAGTCGAAGATCAAGCTCAAGAACCAGCGACAAGTCTCCTAATGAACTGATGCGGATCAGCGAAGACTCAGATTTGTCCACTCAACGTGAAGTATCAAGTACAAGAATTCAGCTATCGCTGAACTTTATCATTCGCTGAATAGTAAATGATAATCGCTGAATCAACGAAAGCTGATCATGAAGTCCTCCGTACAAAGTACTTTTGTCTTAACCTCCCTTGCACGCCACCGTACGAAATGTCAGAAAAGAACCTCCGAAAATCTGAAATCGTACAACCACTCTGATACTACACTGTTCATTCATGCGGCTACTAAGGTTGTCAACAAAGGTCAATGACATGCAACCAATCCGCTGATGACACGTGTAAAGTGTATACTGATTTGCATTAAATGCATGCAGTATATAAAGAGATGAACTCACTTCATTTGAAGTAACTTGCTAACTCTGGACAAGTTCAAATCTCTCTTAAGATAGGATTTTATTAGTAATCTCCTTATCTTTCTTAGTGCAAGAAAACTTAGTGTTCCAACTTGTTTAGATTTAGGTTTTTCCTTAATCTTGTTTCCGCAACAAGCTGTAAATTGTTAATGATTTATCAATAAACAATTTAGAAAAGTAAAATAGTGTGTTTGTATTCAACCCCCCCCCCCCCCCTTCTACAAACTTGTTTAGGCCTTTCGGGACCAACAAGTGGTATCAGAGCAGATTTGTTTAATCTCATAAACAAGATCAAATCTAAGATATTTCTCTTCCTAGCTATTATCTGAAAATGGCCAACACAAACACAAACACTCACTATATAGACAATGGTTCTCTTGCAAAACCCCCTAGATTTTCCAGAGATAACTTCAACTTATGGAAAAATAGGATGACACTCTTCTTAGAAGGTGTAGACCCTACTATACCTTACTATCTTGAAAACGGCCCACACATCCCTGTAACAATTGATCCTGCGGTTCTAGCCACTGCAACTAGAGCTGCTATTCCAGAAAGGCTGATTCCAAAGGAAATCCATCATTGGACCGATGAAGACAAGAAGAAAGTGGCTATAGATACAAAAGCCAGATCCATACTATCCATGGCCCTTCCTGACGAAGTCTACCATTCCGTCATGAACCTGAAATCCTCAAAAGCCATGTGGGACACAATATGTGTTCAGTATGAAGGAACGTATGAAGTCCAGGATTCAAGAAAGATCAACCTGGTAAGACAATACGAAAGCTTCATCTCTGGTAAGAATGAAACTCTCTCTGAAGTACATCAACGTTTTAATTGCTTAATTATAGATCTAAAAACGGTTGGTAAGGAATATTCTAACTTTGAAGTGCTGACAAAGTTTTTAGAATGTTTACCTGAAAGCTGGGACAATTATTCCATGTGTCTGAAGCTGTCGAAAGATCTAAGATCAATGACACTTGCTACCTTATATGGCACATTGCTGAATCATGAGCAATCTAGCCATCTTAAGAAGAATCTTGTAAAAGATTCCAAAAGCACCCTTGTTGCTTTAATCTCAGAGGAACCTTCTACTCAGCGACCCGTGGTCACTATCACTGAGTTAGAAAGTAACTCTGAAAGGTCATCAGATTCTGATTCTTCAGATGATGAATCCTTGGCTCTCCTAACTAAAAAGTTCAGGAGATTCGCCAAGAAGAAAATGTTTAGAAAGAACAAAACTCTTTCTATAGCTGACAAGCCTAAGTCATCAGCTTTTGTTGATAAGGCTACTGCTACTTGTTTCAACTGCGAAAAGACAGGTCATTTCGCTAACGAGTGCAGGTCAAAGAAAATCATGAGACCTTCAGCTTTTACAAAGAAATCCTTTGTTCCAAGGAATAAAGACTACAAATACTTAAAGCTGAAGGAGAAGTATGCAAAGCTGAAAAGCTTTAAGAAGAAAGGAAAAGGCCTGATGGCTGACTATGATTGGGCTGCATCTGATGAAGAAGCCTCATCATCTGATTCTGAAGATGATGAAGCAAATCAATGTCTCATGGCCAAGATTGAAGAAGAGGAAGAAAGTTCAGACATTCCCTCCACTTCAACATCTGCCATTCAGGTATCACCTTCCTTCTTTACCAATATTGTAAATATTGATGAAGCTGATAGTCTCCGTAAAATCGAACTACTGACTAGAAGTTTATACGAAGCCATGAACGGCAAAGCTGTGGTTGAAAACCAAAATCTTGATCTCGCTGGAAAGCTTAAAAATTGCCACTTTCAAATAGAAAAGCTTTCTAAATTTGAAGAAGATTTTAAAGATCAAGTCCATTTAAATCAGCTAGTCAAAATCGAACGAGCGGAAGCTATCGCTGCATTAAAAGCTGAACAAGCTACTGTTGAAGGATGGTGTAATTCTTCAACAAAGATCACTGAGATAATTAAGGCTCAGATTCCTCTGAGTGATAAACGTGGTCTGGGTTATAAATATGATACTCCAATACCAACCACTGAACGTTCAATGCTTAAATTTGGAACGTTCGTATCCTCAATAGCTGACACTTCTTCATCTCAGTACTCCTCGTCGGTTACACCAATCCCTGAGGAAACTCCTACCTCAAAAGGTAAGGAGAAAATGGTTTATTCAAAACCTACCTCTGTCTTTAAAGACAAACCTAGACTCAGAGTAGATGTCCTTGGTAAGAAATCTGAAGAACTGAATGTTCGTCCTATTTCAAAAACCAATAGTATACTTGGTGCTGGCACTTCTAATTCCAAATTAAAAGCTCACCACTCAAGTGGTCCTAGAACTAATTTTAGTTATAGGAAATGTTATCACTGTGGACTTACCGATCATATTGCAAGTAAGTGTCCCACAGCCACCAAAGCTGATAAGATAGCTAAGGTGAAGATAGCACCCAAGAAGACCAAACCAGTTGCAATTCAGGTCAAGGTGACTCCTACCTCTGAGGTCAAGAAATTGACCAAAGTGAAGAAAGACAAAGCTGAATCTTCAAATGCTGCGAAGACTGCTGAACCCATTCCAACCACTTCCACTGACAAACGCGTATACATGGCGAAGTGGGTACCCAAGCAAAACTAATCTTCCTTTGTATTGCAGGTTAAGAAGGGTATCTGGTATCTCGATAGCGGATGCTCTAGACACATGACTGGAAAAGAAAAGCCTGCTCGCTGAATACAAGGAAGAGAAAGGTCCCTCTGTGACTTTCGGTGGAAATGGAAAAGGACACACCCGAGGGTATGGTGTACTTTCAAATGGTACAACATCCTTCAGAAGAGTCGCATATGTTGAAGGGCTGAAGCATAATCTTCTGAGCATCAGTCAGCTTTGCGACATGGATAACAAAGTGATTTTCACTAAGGAATCCTGCTTTGTCTCTGACAAAAAGGAGAAGATAGCTCTCAGCGGTTATCGTTTGGAAAATGTTTACGTTATAAACATGGACTCAACAACCACTGAGAACTCCTGTTTCTTCTCAAAGGCATCTTCTGATGTCAACTGGCTATGGCACAAGAGGCTCTCACATCTAAACTTCAAGACACTGAATACTCTTTCATCCAAAGAGTTAGTCACTGGTCTACCTCAACATTCATACGCCAAAGAATCCTTATGTTCAGCGTGTGAAAAAGGAAAGCAGACCAAGGCAAGCTTTAAGTCCAAGCAAGTTTCCTCAGTGTCATCTCCTCTTCAACTACTCCATATGGATTTGTTTGGCCCCGTTAACAAACAATCCATCGCTGGAAAGAAATATACGCTGGTCATAGTTGATGAATTCTCTCGTTACACATGGGTAATGTTTCTCCGTTCTAAGAGTGACACCCCTGAAGAACTCATCACCTTTGTTCGGAAGATGGAAACTCTGAACAATATGACTGTTCGCTCAATAAGGAGTGATCATGGAACTGAATTCAAAAACAGTTCTCTTGATTCCTTCCTTGAGAGCAAGGGTATTTCTCATAACTTTTCGTCAGTGAGAACACCACAACAAAACGGAGTCGCTGAAAGAAGAAATAGAACAATTATTGAAGCTGCACGTTCAATGCTCAGCGATTCTCACCTGCCTACTCAGTTTTGGGCAGAAGCTGTCAACACGGCTTGTTTTACACAAAATAGGTCGCTGATAGTCAAAAGATTCAAAAAGACAGCCTATGAACTTTTTCATGGGAGAAAGCCTTCAATCAACTTTCTTCACATCTTTGGTTGTCAGTGTTTCATACTGAACAACAGAGATGCCCTTGGAAAGTTTGATCCTAAGGCTGATGATGGAATCTTTCTTGGATACTCCTCAGTTTCCAAAGCCTTCAGAGTCTTCAACCGAAGAAGACAAACTGTAGAAGAAACTATTCACGTCACGTTTGACGAATCCCGTTCAGCGAACTCTAAACCGAACGCTGATACAGAAGAACTGAATCAATGGATGTTTTCTCATCTTGGTGATTCAGAAGATGTTCCCACTACTCATGCTCATACAACTGAAAATGATGGTCCTACTATCATTTCCAATATGCAGAATAGTGAAGCTGAAACATCTTGGGTCTCAGCTGTTCCTATAAACACTATACCCGCAGTTGATCCAAATGTCTCAGAAATTCCATCTATTTCTCAGCAATCAGTGAATGAAGTGACAAATGCAAGCATTCCTCTCTTAGCTGATAATCCAGAAGTAGCTGAAGCCTCATCTTCAGTTTCTCCAGTTCAGACTGAGTCAGTGACGCATGCTCCGGCTCAGCGATGGACTGTAAATCACCCAATCGATCAAATTCTTGGTGATCCCAACGCTGGTATTCAGACTCGTAGAAGTGCAGGTAATATTTGTTTATTTGTTAACTTTATTTCTCTAACTGAACCAAAGAAAATAGATGATGCCCTCAGAGATCCAAACTGGGTCAGCGCTATGCAAGAAGAGCTGACTGAATTCGAAAGAAACAAAGTTTGGAAACTTGTTCGGAGACCAACTGACAAAACAGTGATAGGCACTAAGTGGGTCTATCGAAACAAGTTGGACGAACATGGTACTGTAAATCGCAACAAAGCTCGTCTTGTTGGTCAGGGATACAGACAAGAGGAAGGCATAGATTATGACGAAACCTTTGTTCCAGTAGCAAGACTTGAATCTATTCGTCTTTTCTTAGCATATGCTGTACACAAAAACTTCACTGTACATCAAATGGATGTTAAGTCAGCGTTTCTAAATGGAAAGCTGAATGAAGAAGTTTATGTGGAACAACCTCCAGGATTCTCAGATCCTAAGCGTCCAGGTTATGTTTATAAACTGGATAAGGCACTTTATGGCTTGAAGCAAGCTCCTCGTGCATGGTATGACACTCTTTCTACTTATCTCCACCTTGAAAAATTTGAGAGAGGTAAGATTGACAAAACTTTGTTTTTTAGAAAAATAAAAGGTCATATCATTTTAGTTCAAATATATGTTGATGACATTATATTTGGTTCTACTAACCCTGAGCTTTGTACTCGTTTCGCTGATAGAATGAAAGATGAGTATAAAATGAGTATGATGGGTGAACTAACATATTTCCTTGGTCTTCAGATTAAGCAAACTGAAAAAGGAACTTTTATAAATCAGGGAAAGTATGTTAAAGATATGCTGAAGAAATTCGACTTAACTGAAAGTTCAGCTATGAAAACCCCTATGGCACCACCGCTGATACTTGATAAGGACACAAAGGGTGTTCCTGTCAATGTCACGCTGTACCGTGGGATGATCGGCTCACTACTGTATCTTACAGCTAGCCGACCCGATATTATGTTTGCAACATGTCTGTGCGCACGATATCAAGCTGAACCTAAGATATCCCATATGAAAGCTGTAAAGCGAATCTTTCGATATCTTAAGGGTACAGCGAATCTAGGTCTTTGGTATCCCAAAGATTCAGGATTCGATCTAACCGCCTATTCAGACAGTGATTTTGCAGGTTGCAAAATGGATAGGAAAAGCACCACAGGAGGATGTCAGCTCCTGGGTGGAAAGCTGGTAAGTTGGACAAGTAAGAAGCAAAACTCAGTGTCCACTTCCACAGCTGAAGCTGGGTATGTAGCCGCTGGAAGCTGCTGTTCTCAAGTCTTGTGGATGAGAAATCAACTACTAGACTATGATCTTCAGCTCTCCAAAATTCCAATCTATTGCGACAGCACAAGTGCCATCGCTATAGCAAACAATCCAGTGCTTCACTCAAAGACAAAACACATAGAAATCAGATATCATTTTATCAGAGATCATGTGATGAATGGTGATATAGAACTTCATTTTATCCCAACTGATTATCAGTTAGCTGATTTGTTTACCAAACCTCTTGATGAGACAAGATTCAACTTTCTCATCAGCGAGCTTGGAATGCTGAACTTAGAAGGATAAATCTTCAGCGGTTCACATTTAATCAGCGATACGTTTATACATTCTTGTATAGGCTCTCGAATAAAATAAACTTGTACAATCCATTTCATCATCTTCTCTCTGAATAAATTTGGTTAAACTGATATCAAGGTATGTTTTCTCTCTCTGACAAAACGCATGAAAATGCAAGATTTCAAATGTTTTCTTCGCTGAATATCTCTTCCTTAACAGAGATATTTTGAAATTTTTCTTAAAACTCTCACTGATATTTCTATTCAGTGCTTCATATTTTCCAAAGAGTCCCTGAGTTTTTCTTTCAAAACCTCAGAGACAACGAAAGAATGTGAAAGGACAGTTGTGACGTCATTGCAATGGATAACACCAGGCACGCTCTTTTTCTGACACACGTTTGCACGTTTCGTTGTCTATCCAATCAAATGCAAACACGTGTCCGTGTCATGATGAAAAACTTTCCCGCTCAAGTTTTTCTCTCTCTACTCTCCTCCTATATAAACACTCTCAAAGTTTATATTTGTCTTTTACGCGAATCAATCTTTCTCCGCAAGAAAAGAACACTGTTGCATTTTTGTGCTCTCAATCTTCAAGAACTGTTCATCATCTTCTTCATCAAACTCAAGGTTAATATGTTCTTATCTATTATCAAATGCGAATAACTTGTTTTCGATCTTATCATTGTTTTACACAAGATCAAACAAAAGAACTCAAAAATAAAATCATTTTCTTTCATGGTTTTATAAACACAACCATTTCATGGTTGTTCTTCAAGTTTTAAATCTAAAATCTTAAACTTGTTCTTCTTTCGTATCCATGTTTTTTTTAGGAAACTGGAATACAAGGCTTATGGGTGTAATATTCGTTTTTTTTTTAAAACAAGAAAAACCCTAATCTTCATTAAGACTTTTTTTTGTCTGAATGAAATGGACAAAATTCGAAAAATCTTAATGGAAATTTTCTTTCCACATTAAGATATTTCTTATTTGTTAACATCTTTGGTTGAACTGATAATACAGTGAAATGGCAACTTCAAAGCTGAATGTTACCGCTGAGTCCATCTCCGCTGATTCTGAGGAACTGGAAATCACCAAAGCTCCTCAGGTTAAGTTTGAGCTGGATCAACTAGACTGGACAAAGGCAAACAACCTCTCAGCGCTTCTCGAGTTTCCTCCTCGGAAGCAGGTATCCCATCTAGACGACGCTGTAAATTTTTTGAAGAATAGCCCCATCTACACAGCACTGACAATCACACCTCCTGCCAGTCAGCGTCTATTATCCCAATTCTGGTACTCTGCCAGACACACCGACCTACCCTCCGCCAAAGATCCATCTAAAACCATCGACTGCATACTCAGCGATACTGAGTATGGCACCATCAAGATAACCCCCGCAATAATCCGCAAAGCTCTAAAATTCCCTAACGCTACCTCAGAAAATCCTTTCATTCCATTACCTGACCACAAGAAGCACGCTGACAGGGAAGAAATCATTGCTTTCCTTGATGCGATGGGTTACATCTGGGAGACTGGAAGAGACAAGCTACCTGAGAAGAAGCTGACGCTGATAAAGAAATCCAAGATGCCCAGCGAGATGAACTTCATCTTCGCTCACCTGATCAGCTGCATGACAGCGAAATCCGGATCTTCTGATCAAGCCGCTCAACCTCAGCAGGCCATGGGTTACGCACTGCTGAAAGGTCTCAACATTGACTGGGCCTCCATCATCTATGAAGACCTCATTCAACGTGTTGATTCTGCCGCTGACCGACCAGCATGGGTTCCTTACCCACGTTTCATCAGCGCCATCTTTCAATATGGCCTGAAGGACAGCTATCCTGAAGAGGGTGATCTGAAACTCTCTCAGATTGGCCCTAAAGTTCTCGACTTCAAGCCTGTCGCCAACGAGGTACGTCTCTCTACCCTTCTCACTCTACTTAATTCTCCGCTTTCTGTGGCTCCTTCAGCGACAATACCCCTCGCTGATTCCCAGGCCACAAAATCCATTCCTTCTAAGAAAAGGAAACAATCTCTTACCCCTCTTGATTCCAAAAGGATCAAGAAAACCAAGGAGCAACCCCAGCAATTCCATGTTGAAGACTCCTCAACTCATTCTGAAGAGCTGAAGGAAAGTTCCGTGGTACGCTCTGCCACACCAATTCAAGCTATCCCTTCTAAACCTACTTCAGCGTCCTTAAACGCTGAGGTTAGAACTTTGGAATCTACCCAACCTTCTTCAGTCTCTTAAAAGACTGATGAAGTACTTCTCAGCGAATCCAACGCTGAACTTGCAACCCAACCCCAATTCTTATCCTTCGATCCTCCCTCTATTTCTTTGGACACTCCTCCTGCTAAAACTGGAGATGCCATCATTCAAGAAGCCGTTGAAGCTTCTCAGCGAATGACGAAGAAAGGACCTGCAGAGATCTCCATCCCTCACGGAACTATTGAGGGAGATATGGAACACTATGGAGGGACTCGAAACTTTGATGAGTTCGTCAACGCTCCTGCAGGTACAGATCCCACCTTACACACTGTAACTAAACCTGAAACTTCTGAGCTTTCCTTTGTTCACAAGTACTTATATGTTACAGGTCCTTATTTGGGAGACATCAACCAGTCTCTGAAGTCCATGGAGATGAAACTTACAGATCTCACCACCGGTCTATCAAATAACTCTACAGCTGTAACAAACGCTGGAGAGAATCTGACGAAGCTGACTGCTGTGGTGTTAAAGAAGGCCTCCTCTGATGACATCAAAGACCTTGATAAAACTCTCGCCGACTTTGCCAAAGTGCTCTCCGACATCTACACTGACTACACCAATCTCAAATCGTCAGTTTCCACCGTTTCCAGCGAGGTTACAACGCTGAAGAAATCGGTTGGTACACTCGAAGGTGATATGTCAGTGGTCAAGACCGACTTGGGCTCAGTGAAGACCGACCTTAGTTCTGTCAAGACAATGATCGAGACGCTGGTGAACAAGGCAAACAATCCAGCTCCTGCTCCGGCCCCTGCACCTATTTTGGACTCATTCACCGCAGAGGATCGCCAAGAGCTGAAGAAAATCACGCCTGCTATTTCTGTCCTAGAAGACAGAATAGCTAAGCTTGAAGGTTGTGTGAAAGTCTCTGGCCCAGAAGACAGAGACAACACCAATGCTGAATCTACCCATTCCTCCCCCGCCCATCATGAGAAAGAGGGGGAGAAGAGCGCTGAACAGGAGAAGAGCGCTGAAGATCAAAATAAGAGCGCTGAAGACCTTTCCCATGATGAATCTATCAGGGGAGAGGGTAATGAAGATCTGATTACTGGACCTCAGGGAGATGAAAACCCTGAGGGAACCGAGAACCTCGCCTCTGTATCTGAGGGGGAGCAACTCGAAGAAGATGCTGAGGAATCCGAAGCAGAAGAAGACGAAGACATCGACATCCCTGAAGCTGAACCATCCTCCTCTCCAAGGAACGATGATGATGATGATGATGAAGATGACGAATTCTTTGTCGTCAAACATGCTCCTCGAAAAGCTCTTAAAGGGATCGTGATAACCGAATCCACAGGGGAGAAGACAAAAACAAAGACAAAACACTCAGCCTCTGGCGCTGAGAAAAGCAAAGATAAAGGCATCGCTGAAGATGATAATCTGGCGATCCTACTTGCAAAGCCGATTTGTCAGGTACACTAAACTTACTTTTCCTTCCCTGATCATCTCTGAACAATCAGTTATCCATTCCACAAACACCATACACATCCACATTTTTTCTATCTTTTCTACCCAAGTTCTTCTACCCAGTTCTTATTTGTAAGATCGCTGCGTTTCAGCTAGTCCTCTCCCCTGTTTGAGGATATCGCTGAAGGATCTACTATTGGGACTTCACCAATAATTCCAGCTACCGCTGAAGACATAATCCCAGTCTTAGATTTAATCTCTGAGACTGATGAACCAGAAGAACAACCTCTCTCGCATAGAAACAGACCTTCCTCGGTTCCTCAAAAGCTGAGTGAAGAAGATCAAAAGAGGAGAGAAGAAATGATAAAGCGATTCGAGGATCAGCGAATCATTCTAAGGCGCGATCAACTACCTTCAGTTCCTCCTAAGTTCAGAATTTCAAAAGTTGAATACCAGGATCATCTCAGAGCTGAACGCCTCATCGCTGAAAGGAAGGAAGCTGAAGATAAAGACATAGAATACGCCATCAAGCTCACTCAAGAATCTGTCAAAGACCCCAAGCTGAAGCGTATTCCCATTCAAATCCAACGAAAGCTTTGGGAACAAGCCCAGAAGATCGTGGAAAAGAAAGCTGAAGTTTCTCAGACCACCCTGATCTGGTGTAAAGAGAAAATCCACTTCAGATATCGTCCAACGAAGATCAACAAGGTATTCATCTCTGGAAGAACCTCCATCAGAGTACCTATTGTTGACATCAAACTGTTCAGAGAAGATGGCTCATCTGAAACCTTTCGTGCTGACACTGTAAAAAGGTATGGTCTCTCTGAATGGCTGGAGATGAGGTTAGCTATCCAACCATCACAATCTAAGTACAAGGATCATTTCGAAAAGCTGATAAACAGACATATCGATTTGATATCTTCTTGTGTGGATATTCCTCCTGTTCCTGATCTAAAGCCGAAAAGAAAAAGGGGCTCACCAAAGAAGAAACGTCAAGATTCAAACTCAGGTCCTGTCATACGAAATGAAACTGGAATTGGTTTCTCTCGCGCTGAAGTACTTGGTCCTGATCCTGATCTATCTGCCCTTGACATCTCTTTGCCACCATGTGAACTTTTCGTCCCTGGTAAAGTCATCAGTAATCCTTATGGAATATTCTTTCTTGACTACGACGGACGTAAATGCTTTCAACGGATCGCTGAGCTTCCAATCACTCCAATCGAACAGATCAGAGATCTCATCTACTGGTGCGACTTCAGAAAAGACATTCAGGCACGACACCTAAAACCCTTGATTTTTGAAGCTGCTCTGAAGCTAAAGAATAAAGGAGAAAAGGTTCCTGACTGGATGATTCCAACTGAAAAGACAACCCTTGATGAACTTCTCATTAAGGAAGAACCCTTTGAAGGCTGACAACAATCACCTCTTTCTCTATTGTATCAGTCATCCTTTAGTACTTGTAATTTATTTCGCTTGTACTTGTAATCTTTCTTATTCATATTGTAACCTGACTCAAAGATTTAAAGAAAGATTTCAGCAAATGTACTTTACTCCATCAGTACTGAAAAGATCCCAGAAAACAGTAAAAGGGACAAATATTTTATGAGTTCTTTTTATCCTTATGTTTTCATTAAATAGCAATTTTCTTTGTTGCTATGTCATAATCAAATAGGGGGAGATTGTTGATCCAAACCCTCAGTGATTTGATAATGACCCTATCTTAAATACTTAGTGAAAATTGTAAGTAAACAATATGTATCAGAGTTTCACTATCGCTGATAAGTACTAAGATCTTACAGTACTGCTGATAGGAACTCTCGCACTTTTAGATTAAACATTCAGCGAACACTGTTCACCATATCGCTGAGTCTGTTCAGTCCTTATGGTGATCGCTGATAAGTTAGTTGTTTACTTATGATCCCTGAAGACAAGATTCACGTCAACAAAGGTTCTACGCTGAAGTCGAAGATCAAGCTCAAGAACCAGCGACAAGTCTCCTAATGAACTGATGCGGATCAGCGAAGACTCAGATTTGTCCACTCAACGTGAAGTATCAAGTACAAGACTTCAGCTATCGCTGAACTTTATCATTCGCTGAATAGTAAATGATAATCGCTGAATCAACGAAAGCTGATCATGAAGTCCTCCGTACAAAGTACTTTTGTCTTAACCTCCCTTGCACGCCACCGTACGAAATGTCAGAAAAGAACCTCCGAAAATCTGAAATCGTACAACCACTCTGATACTACACTGTTCATTCATGCGGCTACTAAGGTTGTCAACAAAGGTCAATGACATGCAACCAATCCGCTGATGACACGTGTAAAGTGTATACTGATTTGCATTAAATGCATGCAGTATATAAAGAGATGAACTCACTTCATTTGAAGTAACTTGCTAACTCTGGACAAGTTCAAATCTCTCTTAAGATAGGATTTTATTAGTAATCTCCTTATCTTTCTTAGTGCAAGAAAACTTAGTGTTCCAACTTGTTTAGATTTAGGTTTTTCCTTAATCTTGTTTCCGCAACAAGGTGTAAATTGTTAATGATTTATCAATAAACAATTTAGAAAAGTAAAATAGTGTGTTTGTATTCAACCCCCCCCCCCCCCCTTCTACAAACTTGTTTAGGCCTTTCGGGACCAACACAAAATACCGATTTAGAATAATGGAGGCTGCCCTAGGGAATTGAGTCCATAAATACCTTTCATTAATTGCAAACAAGTCCCTCAACTTAACTTTCATTTCATAGACTTTAGCCACTAAACTTTCAATACAGGTTGAAAATTCGGGATGTTACAGTTGCAGTCCTGGATGATGGAGTTAAACAACGAGCTCAGACTCGTGCTGCTGCGTATGGCTTTGATCACCACAAGACAATTTGTTTCCACCACCATCCGTCGCCACCCTCTCGTACTAATCCAACTTAGAACTTCTTTAAGATCGATTAGCTCCTCCTCCCCTCTTTGGTTGTCTCTCTTCATTCCGATAAAATTTCCACGATGGTCTCTAGCTACACAACAGAAAGCAAACCTCTGATGCTCGATGAAGATAGTCAACCTTCACAACATTTTTTGGCGGTTTAGTGTAACATCTCGATTTTTTTATAAAATATTACGTTTGGTCTATTAAATAATTTGAGTATAAATTATTTGATAAGTTATGATTCATTATGTGATAAATAAATTTTAGAGTTTATCCCCGAGTAAGTATGTTGTGTGTTTTATTGGATTTATAAGTTAAGGGATAAAATGTAATTTTAATTTGGAAATTGGAGGGTTAAAGTTACTAATAGATGAAAGTTTGGGGTGAGTGGTGAAACTTTAAACCCACCCACCGCCTCATGTCTAAAAAATAGGAAAAAGGGGAAATATTTCCCCCGGTGAATCTTGTGTGTGTGTGTATCGTTCAAGAGGCAGAGAGAAAGAATAGAGAGAAAAGAAAAGAGAAAGAAGAAAAGGAAGAAGTTGTTGAATCTTAAAATTGGTAAGAATTTACCATAGGTTTCAGACAAAATTGTTATAGAAGTATGGTTGTGAACAAATCTGTTTGTTGAATAGGTTTCCAGAATCATTATCAGCAGATTGGATCTTTGATTTATGCAGTAAAGTGGGTTTTTCATTCTTCAAGGTGAGTTCATTCATTTTGCTTAAATCTGTGTTTTTTGTCAAATTAAACATTAAGGCACATGTATAAAGGTCTTTGGGGATGAATAAATGTGTTTAGAATAAGCTGAATGGAACAGACATGAATTTGGATCGAAGTTTAAACTGCAGGTCGAAGTTTCCGGATAAAATGATAGTATCCGGAAACCTCTGTATGAAGGTTTCCAGACAAGGCAAAGTTACACGGTAAGTTGTTATTTTTGTAGTTACCGGACGGTATCCAGATTATTTAGTTTCCGAATGTTATCCGGATTAAATATGTATCCGGTAAGAATTGTATCCGGAAAGTTTGTATAACCGGTAAGTTTGTATATCCGGAAAGCTTGTGTATCCGGAAAGATTCGGGTATTCGGTAGGTTGTGAGTATCCGGAAAGATATGTTATCCGGATAGTTTGAGGTGTCCGAAAACTCTTGTTGGCCGGTCACTTTTGAGTACCCAGTAACTGTAGGTTTTTTTGTTAACTTCTGGAAGGGTACGATTTAGGAATTGAAATACAATCCCAGTAGCTTGAACATACTTACAGTTGAATGATAGTGTGTTAGGCTTAAAAATTGTTTTAGTTTGATATTATGTAGGTGAGTAATATGTGTAATGGATCCATAGACACTAGTTGTTATGAACACATGGAATAGGCGTAGAGTAATCGTAATTCCAATGTGTGTGAGAAATCGTGGAATAGGCATGTGGATTAATCGTTATGCCTGATTTCTAAAGAAAAGGAGAGATTGGCATGTGTAATTGTAATCTCTACTTCCTTTACAAGAAATGGGCATGTGTAATTGCGATTTCTTGGAGTTGAGCAATAATTTAGAACCCATGGAGATTTGTAGTGTGGGCTCAGGAAGATGATACAATGACTGACTTGGTGTCAGTCATAATCATGGAATCGGGTACAACCCATCATCAAATGATGTTTACACGTGTGGTAAGAAAAAGGGTAAACCAGGTTTGTTATGCCTTGTTTATAATGATTTTAAAAGTATTATTTTGAAACCGAATGTTCTCACTAGGCGTTAGCCTAATCGTTTCAAATTCTATTTTCTTACCAGGTACTAGCTCGGGAAAATAAAGGGATGTGGGACGAGAGCTTTTGGATTAGCGGAGAAGATAATTAGCATTGAGGTTTTGATGGATTGCTTAGATAACCTAGTTAATCTGATTAGAGTGACATGATTAGATTAATAGGTTATTTGAAGAATTCGGTATTTGTAAATATGACCTCATAGATATTTCTTTGCTCATATATAAAGTTGGAAGTTTATGTTTAAATCTTGTTATAAATTGAGGTTTAACTTAGCCCTGATTTTAGGGTGTTACAATATGGTATCAGAGCATTAGTTTAAGTGAACTAAGTATGCTAATGAGATACTTAGACTTAAGGTGAGATGAATTATGTTATGATATGTGAGAAATGGGTAGAAGTACTAAGACGGGATAGTCTTAGAGTCGACGGAAATACGTGAAATTAGTACTGTAACGATGGTAACGAGGATTCTCATGTATAGTATGCTCGCAATTTCAATTAGCTACTGTCATTATGGATATATTGTTACATAAGCATACTTGTTTCTAAATTGTTACAGTGACTAATGATCGGTAAAGTACGTTTCGTATGTCTAGCTATGTGTAACCATTTCTTATGGTTATTTCTTGTGTTATATCAAAACGATGGTGAATATGCCACCGAGGTCCTCTAATTCTTCGGAGGACAGAGCAGTAAATGATTGGGGGTTGGAAGGACAACCTGGAACGGGCGGAACTCATGAGAGCCCGCCGAGGTTACATTTTACGGGAGGAGCGGATAGTCAGGTACACAGAACGAGTACCAGTACCGCTAACCAGGAAACGCCTGAATCTACGGTGGAGTCTCGTATGATGGAGAGCATGACACGAATGATGAATAAGGCAATGGAACAACAAACAGAAATGTTTATGAAAGCGCTGAATGATCGAAGTTCAGAGTTACGACGAACGGAGACTGATACTGGAGTAATAAATCTGATTCGAAATCATGTGACAGATATAAACAGGAGGGTGGAAAGAGTCTGCTCGTATAAAACTTTTCTAAGCTGTAAACCACCAGAGTTTACCGGAGCAGACAACCCTGTTGCATGCATGAATTGGCTCAGGGAAATGGAACAAGCTTTCCGAGCGTGTGAATGTGATGAAGAGTCGAAAGTCAGATTTGGGTCTCAAATGTTACGGGGAAACGCGTTGACATGGTGGAACATCGTAACAGCTTCTATATCGGCTCCAGTCTTAACTACTATGACGTGGGAGTCGTTCAAGAAGAGGATCTTGGAAGAATATTGCAACGAGAATGAAATGGATAGGATCGAAGAAGAGTTTCGGACTCTTAAGAAAGACACTTCAACTGTTCGGAAGTACGCCGAATCCTTCATGGAGAAACTGAACTTAGTGGGGCATGTGGCTCCGACTGAGAAAAATAAAATTAAAGCTTATTTGAAGGGTTTGCCAGCGGACATGATGTCCCGTGTACGAAATGCTAAAGCTTCAACGCTAAGGGAGACAATTGAGGAAGCTAAGGTTATGGAGCAAGTTTATGCGAAAGACAAAGAAGAAAAGACACAAGTGGGAGAGAAAAGGAAATGGGAGGGCCGGTCAGAGTCTTCTCAGAAATCACAAGCATCTGGTAAAGGTGTTCGTTATGAATCTCGTCGTGAGCCGAATTGGTGTCCAAAGTGTAGGAGTAAGCACTATGGACCGTGTCGGGTGACAGCATTGGAATGTTTTAAGTGTGGTAAAAGTGGGCATATTATGAACAATTGTCCTGTACAAGGATCAACGTGTTACGAGTGTAAACAACCAGGTCACTTCCGTCGGGATTTGCCCAAAGTTGAAAAAGAGTGGAGATCAAAGCAAGAAACCGAATGTTCCCAAACCAACGGGTTGGGCGTTCCATATGACAGCTAATGAGGCCAAAGAATCGAAAGACGTTGTTTCGGGTACATTCCTTGTTAATTCCACTCCTGCGCGCATTTTATTTGACTGTGGTGCAAATTTATCGTTTGTGTCCAAGTCGTTCTTTCACAAATTAGCTATGCCTGTCACTACTTTTGAAGATGCCTTAGTAGTTGAGGTAGCTAGCGGGGGTCAAGTCTTGGTTCGTGAAAGACTTGAGGGTTGTTTTATTTCAGTAGGGGAAACGAAATTTCCGATCGACTTGTTGTTGATGGAAATTGGAGGATTCGATGTGATTGTGGGTATGGATTGGCTGACAGTCAACCAAGTAGAAATACATTGTGCAAAGAAATTAATCCGGATTCCAATGGTTGATAAGGATGATGTACTCATCTTCGGGGAAAGGCAAAAAGGGGAAGTTTCGTTAATTTCTGTTGCAAAAGCGCGTAAATGCTTGATGAAAGGATGTTCATCCTATCTAGCGTATGTTTTAGATGTAAAGTCAGAAAAGAAACAAGTGGAAGATATTAAGGTGGTACGTGAATTTCCGGACGTATTTCCCGATGATCTTCCTGGCCTACCGACTGAACGGCAGGTAGAGTTTCGTATTGACCTTATCCCTGGATCGACACCAATAACGCGTGCACCATATCGTCTAGCGCCGGCTGAAATGAAAGAGATGATGACTCAACTTCAAGAGTTGTTGGATAAAGGTTTTGTAAGACCGAGTTCTTCACCTTGGGGAGCTCCGGTATTGTTTGTTAAGAAAAAGGAGGGCACTATGAGAATGTGCATCGATTATCGTGAGTTGAATAAGGTGACAATTAAGAACAAGTATCCGCTTCCTAGAATTGATGACCTGTTTGATCAACTCCAAGGTGCGGGATGCTTTTCCAAGATTGATTTGAGGTCGGGGTACCATCAAGTTCGAGTAAGAGATGAAGATATCCCGAAGACAACTTTCAGAACGAGGTACGGGCATTATGAATTCCTTGTAATGCCATTTGGGTTGACTAATGCTCCCGCCGTGTTCATGGATCTGATGAACAGAGTATGTCGACCATTCTTAGATAAGTCTGTCATTGTATTCATTGATGACATACTTATTTATTCGAAGAATGAGAACGATCATGAACGCCATCTTCGTGAAGTCTTAGAAGTGTTGAGAAAAGAGAAATTATACGCAAAGTTCTCGAAATGTGAATTATGGTTAAAAGAAGTACAATTTATAGGGCATGTAATTACTTCGGAAGGAGTCAAAGTAGACCCAACAAAGATCGAAGCAATGACGAACTGGGAGACACCGAAGAGCGCTTCTGAAATAAGAAGTTTCTTAGGTCTAGCAGGTTACTATCGGAGGTTTATCAAAGACTTCTTAAAGACTGCTTCTGCCTTGACTTTATTGACTCGAAAGAACGTGAAGTTTGTTTGGACTGAAAAACAAGAATCGGCTTTCAGAACTTTACGTCAAAAGTTATGTGAAGCTCCCATTCTTGCCTTACCAGAAGGAACAGAAGATTTGGTTGTATATAGCGACGCGTCAAAGATGGGTCTGGGATGTGTGTTGATGCAACGAGGCAAGGTGATTGCTTATGCATCAAGACAACTTAAAGAGCATGAAAAGAATTATCCTACTCATGATTTGGAATTAGCAGCGGTCGTATTTGCATTGAAGTTGTGGCGACATTATCTGTATGTAACCAAGTGTACTCTCTTCACTGATCATAAGAGCTTACAACATGTCTTTGATCAGAAGGAATTGAACATGAGGCAAAGGCGTTGGTTAAAACTACTTAAAGACTATGATTGTGAATTGCATTACCATCCCGGTAAGACAAATGTTGTAGCTGATGCTTTAAGTAGAAAAGAATACAGTGGGTGCTTAAAAACGACTAACGCTAGAATTGATGTGACGTCAAGTTTGATTGAAAGAATAAAAGAGGCACAAGCGGAGGCCTTACGGGAGGAGAACCTTAAAGATGAAGTTATGAGCAAGCAACATCTTCAACTGACTGAAGATAGCAGTGGAATTAAATTATTCCAAGGTCGTGTTTGGGTGCCCAAGATTGGAGGAAATCGAGAGTTAATTCTCGAAGACGCCCATAAATCTAAGTATTCTATACATCTTGGGAGTACTAAGATGTATAGAGATTTGAAGTTACACTATTGGTGGCCAGCTATGAAAGTAGATGTGGCACAAATAGTTGAGAAGTGTAGAACATGTTTGTTAGTAAAGGTGGAACATCAAAAGCCTTACGGAAGTTTCCAATCTTTGGAGATTCCGGAATGGAAGTGGGAAAAGATTACCATGGATTTTGTGACGAAGTTACCAAGAACGCAAAAGGGTAACGACACTATATGGGTAATCGTGGATCGTTTGACTAAGAGTGCTCATTTTCTGGCTATGAAAGAAGCGTCACCAATAGATAAATTGAAGAAGCTGTATATTGATGAGGTGGTGTCAAGGCATGGTATACCGGTGTCTATAGTGTCAGATCGTGATAGTCGGTTTACCTCGAGGTTTTGGCAGTCACTACAAGAAGAATTGGGTACGAAAGTTAATTTGAGCACTGCTTATCATCCACAAACTGACGGACAAAGCGAAAGAACCATTCAAACTTTGGAAAATATGCTCAGGTCATGTGTATTTGATTTTGGAGGTAACTGGGATGCGCATTTACCCTTAGTGGAGTTTGCGTATAACAATAGTTATCATTCCAGTATTGGAAGAGCACCTTTCGAAGCTTTGTATGGTCGGAAATGTAGAACTCCGGTGTGTTGGTTAGAAGCCGGAGAAAAGCAGTTTGCTGGTCCAGAACTTGTGCAACAAACGGCAGATAAAGTAAAAGAAATTCGGAAGCATATGAAAGCAGCTAAAGATAGACAAAAGAGTTATGCTGATCTGAAAAGAAGACCAAAAGAATTCCAAGTTGGGGAGCGCGTGATGCTTAAAGTATCCCCATGGAAAGGTGTAATAAGGTTTGGTAAACGTGGGAAGTTGAGTCCTCGTTTTCTAGGACCTTTCACCATCACTAAGAGAGTTGGATTGCAAGCATATCAGTTGGACCTTCCACCTGAATTGGAAGGAATCCACAAAACTTTTCATGTTTGCTATCTTCGGGAATGTTTAGCCGAAGAGAATGATGTGATTCCACTTACTGACATAAGAGTGGATGAAAAGAGTCGTTGTGTGGAAGAACCGGAGGCGATTTTGAAAAGATCAGTTAGAAAATTACGTAATAATAAAGAAGTAGTTATGTTAAAGGTGCAATGGAAGCATCACCGAGGTGCTAACGTGACGTTAGAGTCGGAAGAGGATATGAAGAGTAGATATCCTCACTTGTTTACCTAGCTTTGATTTCGGGGACGAAATCATTTTCAAGTTGGGGAGTATTGTAACATCTCGATTTTTTTTATAAAATATTACGTTTGGTCTATTAAATAATTTGAGTATAAATAATTTGACAAGTTATGATTCATTATGTGATAAATGAATTTTAGAGTTTATCCCCGAGTAAGTATGTTGTGTGTTTTATTGGATTTATAAGTTAAGGGATAAACTGTAATTTTAATTTGGAAATTGGAGGGTTAAAGTTACTAATAGATGAAAGTTTGGGGTGAGTGGTGAAACTTTAAACCCACCCACCGCCTCATGTCTAAAAAATAGGAAAAAGGGGAAATATTTTCCCTGGTGAGTCTTGTGTGTGTGGGTATCGTTCAAGAGGCAGAGAGAAAGAATAGAGAGAAAAGAAAAGAGAAAGAAGAAAAGGAAGAAGTTGTTGAATCTTCAAATTGGTAAGAATTTACCATAGGTTTCAGACAAAATTGTTATAGAAGTATGGTTGTGAACAAATCTGTTTGTTGAATAGGTTTCCAGAATCATTATCAGCAGGTTGGATCTTTGATTTATGCAGTAAAGTGGGTTTTTCATTCTTCAAGGTGAGTTCATTCATTTTGCTTAAATCTGTGTTTTTTTGTCAAATTAAACATCAAGGCACCTGAATAAATTGCTTTGGGGATGAATAAATGTGTTTAGAATAAGCTGAATGGAACAGACATGAATTTGGATCGAAGTTTAAACTGCAAGTCGAAGTTTCCGGATAAAATGATAGTATCCGGAAACCTCTGTATGAAGGTTTCCGGACAAGGCAAAGTTACCCGGTAAATTGTTATTTTTGTAGTTACCGGACGGTATCCAGATTATTTAGTTTCTGGATATTATCCGAATTAAATATGTATCCGGTAAGAATTGTGTCCGGAAAGTTTGTATAACCGGTAAGTTTGTATATCCGGAAAGCTTGTGTATCCGAAAAGATATGTTATCCGGATAGTTTGAGGTGTCCAGAAACTCTTGTTGTCCGGTCACTTTTGAGTACCTAGTAACTGTAGGTTTTTTGTTAACTTTTGGAAGGGTACGATTTAGGAATTGAAATACAATTCAGTAGCTTGAACATACTTACAGTTGAATGGTAGTGTGTTAGGCTTAAAGATTGTTTTAGTTTGATATTATGTAGGTGGGTAATATGTGTAATGGATCCATAGACACTAGTTGTTATGAACACATGGAATAGGCGTGGAGTAATCGTAATTCAAGTGTGTGTGAGAAATCGTGGAATAGGCGTGTGGATTAATCGTTATTCCCGATTTCTAAAGAAAAGGAGAGATTGACATGTGTAATTGTAATCTCTACTTCTTTTACAAGAAATGGGCATGTGTAATTGCGATTTCTTGTAGTTGAGCATTAATCTAGAATCCGTGGAGATTTGTAGTGTGGGCTCAGGAAGATGATACAATGACTGACTTGGTGTCAGTCATAATCATGGATCGGGTACAACCCCGTCATCAAATGATGTTTACACGTGTGGTAAGAAAAAGGGTAAACCAGGTTTGTTATGCCTTGTTTATAATGATTTTAAAAGTATTATTTTGAAACCGAATATTCTCACTAGGCGTTAGCCTAATCGTTTCAAATTCTATTTTCTTACATGGTACTAGCTCGGGAAAATAAAGAGATGTGGGACGAGAGCTTTTGGATTCACGGAGAAGATAATGAGCATTGAGGTTTTGATGAATTGCTTAGATAACCTAGTTAATCTGATTATAGTGACATGATTAGATTAATAGGTTATTTGAAGAATTCGGTATTTTTAAATATGATCTCATAGATATTTTTCTGCTCAGATATAAAGTTGTAAATTTATGTTTAAATCTTGTTATAAATTGAGGTTTAATTTAGCCCTGATTTTAAAGTGTTACATTTAGTCTATTCCAGTCCATCGACAACGGTCAAAAGACTCCTCCACGTCACCATTTCCCTACCTTTGTGCCTCCACCAATTACTGATATTGAGAGCGCCTCGCCACTTCACTTGCATCAGTTGCATGTGTCCATCATAAAAGTCAAATTAAAGATTATTTAATTTATAATAGTACAATTAAATTTTATATTTATAGCTTATATTTATTGGTCTTCATCGGTTTAGATGGACTTGATATGTGTCATGTTGGATTTTGTCATCTGACATAATCCAATTAGATCATCCGCATCCATCCCATTTTAACCCACACTTTTTCACTGCCACATCAGCGCCACATCATTTTTTTCCTTCCAACCCATTCTAACCCACAAACCCCCCACATCCATCCCACACCACCATCCCATCTTTTATTTATTTTTATTTTTATTTTTGTTACAAGTATATTAATTTAAATAATTTAAAATTTATAAATAATTTATAATTTAATATAAGATAAAACAATTAATAAAATATTTCATAAATTGAAACTACAATTTTAACCTTACATAACCAAATTAAAAACATAAAAAAATACATAATTTCAAATTAAAAAACTACAAATTTCACCAACCATATAGTTGTCGAAGCAACTCTTTGTGGGATAAAACCGCATTTAACTCGTTACCCGTGAGATGATCATGTGGTTTGATGTAAAACTTGAGATCTTTCCGCATTTCTCTTTGTTTCAAAGCTTCCGCTTTTGTCTTTGCCGCTTCCGCTTTTGTCTTTGTCGCCTCGGCTTTGTCCCTCGCGGTTTTCAACATTTCCTCCTCCACGGTTAGTATTTTCGGAGACGTGAAGCCATGCACGTGCCAACAAAACCTCTTATTCGGAAGTCCACGAAACCGCTTTCGTTCTATTTGCAAATTTCTTTTCCCTTGTGTCGTGGTTCCCGCATCGAGTTGTATTTCGGGAACCAAATCGGGTGGGGTTTCGGGAACCGTTTCTTCGACCTCAACGTCCTACGAATATGTTTCTTGTTGTAGTAGTTGATGGAATTGCCCACCTTGATTATATTGTGGAAAACCACCTTGCATAAATGGTTGAAAGTCGCCTTGATTAACTTGTTGGAATCCACCCGAATTAAATTGTTGGAATCCACCCGAATGAAATTGTTGGAACCCAACGGGGAGGGTGTTGGGTGAATACATAGGGTATTGTTGTATGCTTCCATGGTAGGTTGATGGTGGTGGTGTAAGATTGAAAATATTTTCCGTCGGGGACGGTTGCGAGCTCGTGCCTCGCGATTTGGAACCTCGTCGTGGTGTTGTGAACCCTTGTGTTTCTTTATCCATTATGATTTTTTTGAAGAAAGAAATAATATTGAGAGAGTAGAATGAAGTGGAGAAGATGAGAGAGATTGAGAGTAAATTTGTTTGTTTGAAAAAATAAGTAGGTTAATATTAGTATTTATAGGATAGAAATAATTAAAAAAAAAAATCACTCCAACGTCCATATATTAACGGCTATATTTTATAAAAAAAAATTAGAAGGAGACCCAACCCGAGCTGGTTGCCCAACCCGGGAGGGTTTCATCCCACGCCAACCCCAAGGGGTGCGATGGTGTTTCAAACCATCCAGCCCCAACCCGGGCGAACCCAAGGGGCCGATGCGGATGGTCTTAGCGTCGAACATGACCAATTCAAGCAATTGAATATAATTATTTGTTATCCATTAAATCAAATTGGGTTCATCTAGTATTTTGAGCTAATTCTCTATCATTTAATCTACCCATTTCAAACATTTATTCATATATATTATTTAATTTAGTAAAAAGAATACCACATGTAAATACCAACAAAAAAAATATATCGTAAGATGTAATAATTATTAATTGGATGGTATCTGGGTGATAATTGGATGACCATTAGATTGGATCAGTCTGACTTTATTGAATCCTTAATTGTCATCTAAAAACCGACCAATCTAAACTTGGTTTTAAAATCTTGGATTCATGCCGATCCAATTACAATTAGATATCTGATTAAGGTTGATCAATTATAATAAAATGGTTGGGTTCCAGTGATAAGTTGAGGTTAACGGTGAACAATGGTTATCAACTGTCAGATGCGAAATGAACGCACACTAGGATGAGATGTACCGAGATATAAGATGCATCAGATCAATTCTCTTCTAAACACAATTCATAGGAGGACTTAAGATTAAAAGAAACCAACGCTTCAGATCCGCTTCTCACACGATCCTTCACTATAATTAAATCGGTTGATTTAAATTGGATCAAATCATTTTATGCACACGTGTAATTTTTTTCAATCAAAATACATAAAACACAATTATAAGGGCTCAATTATAAAATTAAGGGGGTGTTTGGGATTGCTTATTTAAAACAACTTATGCTTATTTTTAAAAGTGTTTATCAACTTATGTCATGATAAAAAGAAGTTGAGGATAAAAATGTAATTTGAACAAATAAGTTAAAATGGATTAACTTATCAAAAACAACTTATTTGTGGTGAAAAAAAGTCATAAGCTTTTTTTTTTCAATCCAAACACAAAAAATAGTTTATTTGCGATGAGGAAAAACAATAAGCAAATAAGTAAAAAAACCAGATTGGGTCAAGACATCGGGTATTTTGATCAATAACGGGTTATTGATACGGGTCCTTTTGAATAACAAAATCGAAACAACAAATCTCAAACCCTAGCTTCCATCTTCACACATCAATGGCAATGTCAATGGCCGCAAAGCTCGCACGATCATTTCTAACCCTCCGCTCTTCATCCTCCATCACCAAACCCCCCTCCGTTGGTGCCGTTAATCCGTACCGATCGACATCTTCATATCCCCCAATCAACTCCATCTTCAACTCGATTCCGCCATTGTTAGGTAACCTCAATGTTTCCTCTCGATTCTACAGCACCGCCGTTCAAATTCAACGAATGAAATTCCCTAAATTCCGAAAAGGAAGAATCCAAGGAATCCGCGATGGAGGCAACGAGATTTGTTTCGGTAAATACGCTCTTCAGGCGCTTGAACCTGCACGGATCACATCGAAACAGCTCGAAGCAGGTCGAAGAGCACTGCAATTGAATGTTCGTCGTGGCGGCAAAGGAGGTAAGGTTTGGGTTCGTGTTTTTCCATATAAATCTGTTACAGCGAAACCAGCTGAAGTACGAATGGGTAGAGGTAAAGGATCGATTTCACATTGGGTAGCACCTGTGCAATCAGGTCAAATTTTATATGAAATGGGGGGAGTAACTGAAAGTTTGGCTAAAAGAGCGATACAGATAGCAGGTTCTAAGTTGCCTATACGAACTAGATCGCTAATTAGGGATGCAAAAACTAGAGAAATTGGCATTCGATGATTAGGTTTTTTTTAATGATCTTCTTGTTAAGACTCTAATGGTTCCTTTTTATGTTTAGTTTTGTTTTCCTGTATCATTAGACTCTAATTTTTTTAGGAATTTGAAGTTTTTTTGTTTTTGGAGTATTGCGGGTCACCGATTTGCTAATAATCATGTTATATCTAAACATGCTTGAATAGCAACACAACATGAAATTCTTGTGGATCTTAATTGGTTTAACTATTTTGTGAATGATGATAGATGAATTTTTCATCAAAGTTGAAGGAATTTATTGCTTTTCTATATGGTTTTTGTTGTTAATAGCCCTATCGTGGTTCGTTATGGTCCTGCAATTAGCGGTTTGAATGCAAAAAAGAAATTTTGTGGGCTTTTATTTTCGACCTGCAATGGGTTTTATTTTAGTGGACGATATTAAGGCTTCATTATTCTTATTTATTTGGACTTGAACACCATTGTTCTTGTTTTTTCTTTAATGGATTTTGACACCATCACTTTGACATCTAGCTTTGAGTAAAAACTGTAAAAGTATTCACATTGTTCAATACTTCAATTATTTATAATTGGATTGGATATCATTATTCTTATATGCATTTCTTTATTGAATACATATACTATGTTGGGTGGGTTGTGTTCCGGTGAGAATGAAAGTTATGGTGAGAAGGGTAAGATTAAATGATCTCCACCCTTGGATGCACATTAGGATGTGATGCCTCATATCAATTCCTGTATCAATTTATGGGTGTATGGGTGGGGTACTGGGGTGATATTAATAGTCATCAAGGGTTCACTTCTCTTTTTACCTTCTCACCTTTAACTCTTCTTCTCACACGATCTTTCGCCATGTTTAGTTATGTGTGTGTGTGTGTGTGTATATATATATATATAAGCGAAGGATCGTGTGAGAAGTTGAGGTTAACATGAGAAGCTTGAGAAGTGGACCTGAACCGTTGATCACTTTTAATCAAATGCCATACCATGAATTGCATCTTAAAAGGGAATTGATCCGTTGCATCTTATCTCGGTGCCTCTCATCCTAATGTGCGTCCATTTCTAAGACAACGGTTGATAACCATTTCTCACGTTAACCTCAACTTCTCACCGGAACCCAACCCTTATATATAATTGTATGAACCACTTTACCATTGCGATAATCACTATTTCAAATAGTGTTCTTGATCGCGATTTCATATTTTGACCGCGCTAACAACATATCTCTTAAGCATACAAGTTGAATGAACACCCATGAGGCCATGACTTAATGATTTGCTTAAAGTTGGGACAGGACTACTCATGAGAAGGGCAAATAGCCATCTTTTAATAGTTTCATCCACTGCTTGCTGCCATTGTTTAAGAAGTTGCAAAGCTTGAATTTCTCTTATGATTAAGCACAAAAGGGCTTGGGCAGTTCATTGTTTTTTTTTTCCAGTTGATTTTGGCAATCATTACCCAGAAGAATGGATGAACAATGTTGGGTTTTACTTACCACCTTAAATGCTAAGCAGTTAATAGCGGTGCCATATCAGTTTGCGGACCTTGACAAAATAGTGATTAGCGGTTGATTATAGTGGTTCCACTAATCGTGGTGCTATAGATCACAACTGGGCCCCATTTTTGTTTAATCTTTTGTACATCCAAGGCAACCATACCCGTTATTGCCCGTTTGTCTACACCTGAACTCACGGTTTTAAAAAGCATCCGATAGAGGAGTTATCCAGTCTCTAGGCAACCTTAGGGGCTATTTGGTTGGTTTTCCATTAAGTTCTGTATGGATAAAGTTGTCTGTATACATTGAGAAGATTTTTGTCGGGGATGGTTTTTTCATAGATAGGACTGTGTTTTTTAACTGTGAGGGGAAAAGTTTGGAAAATAAATGGCTCTGTTTGCATAAAGCTCCCTCCTAGAAGCTTACTGAATAAGCCACTTTCTATATCATTAAGCCAAAACCAAATATAGTTGACCGAGTAAGCTGTGGGTTCCATTAAGCAGGCTAACAAACAGGCTCTTTGTTCCCCTCCCCAACCGATGTGGGATCTTTCATCTTTCATGTCGTTTTTCTAGTTACACAAAACTGTGTTTTAAACTTTTTGTAAGCTTCATAATCTTTCATGTCATTGTAGCGATATGCATACCCATAAAGTCTGCTTAAGGCTTAAGCTAATAGCTATGCATGATGACTAGCTTCCATTTGTTTTTGGTTTTTCTAAGTGCATATTTGTAGCAATTAGGAATGAGCCCAAAACCCAAGTGCTAGACCCTCAGATTCTTGAGAGCCACATCTTCCAATCTTTGGTACTTAGTGGAATCTTGTTATATATATATATATATATATAGTGAGTATTAACTCACACTTACTCCGGTTACTTCTCACATTTGGTTACGTTTGAACCATTTCACACTCGCAGGGTCACCGTAACCTAGTTTAGGATATTGTCCTTGACAACTTGTACAAAATCTCGAATAAAGTAAAAAAAAAAGTATTTAGTTATTGAAGAGTCTCGGAGACAAATTATATTCACCAAAATTACATCTGGAGCTGTAGAGAAGGGAAAAAAGTGTTATTTTCTAGGGATCCCATCATGAAAGTTATCTCTAGAAGAAACTGGGATTGATCCGGTGCATCTCATCTTAATGTGCATCCAACAGTTGATAACCACCTCTCACGTTAACTCAACTTAAGGTTGGGTTCTGTTGAGAATGAAAGTTACGGTGTGAAGGGTAAGAAGAGATCTCTACCCTTAGATGCACATTAGGATTAGATGTACCGAGATCCACCAGATCAACTCCCATATCAAGCGCAGTTCATTGGTGGGTTTGAGATTAAAAGTGGTCAAGGTCAAGATATCCTCTTATTTTTTCACCTCAACTCTTCTTTTCACACGATCCTTCGTCTCTCTCTCTCTCTCTCTCTCCCTCTCTCTCTCTCTCTCTATATATATATATATATATATGTATGAGTGTGTTTAGAACCATAGCAACAAAATAGAAAAGGAGTTATGTTCAATTCGTGTGTTTATAAGGTAAAAGTTGTGCTGGGTTTTTAAGTTGTTAATTCAACATGGTAAAGAAAAGAAATCAGCAGTTCTAAAATGAAAGGCTTGTTTGTTAGTAGCTTAATGAGAGGCATAACTTTTTCCGTCAAATATATGACTTTATAATATAGAAAGTCACTTATTCAGTAAACTTCTAGGGATGAGTTTTATGTAGAAAGCCAAGTTTTTTTTCTTCCAAATCTACCCTTCCAATTAAAAATTTTGGCTCCTTCAATCTATGAAAAACCCCTCCCAAATAAAAACCTTCTCAACATTAATTCGCACATACATCTTATTTATATAGGGCGTAATATGCAAAGCCAATTGAACAACCCATAAGAGTCTCCTAATATAGATAGATAGAGAGATAGTGATAAGTTCAAGTATATACTATGAATCTGTTTTGATTTGTACAAAAGTGTTCATGGTGCGATTTAGAGCCAAACTCGCAAACAGTTACCGTACAACATATGCGGTTTGAGCATTTTTCTAAACCGTGTATCCGTCAAACCGCAAAATAATGCACCACAAAATGTGATCTGACGCTGTAAGGTTTATGTTGTTTGTATCTAAAAATGATGCGTGCAAAATGACAAAACAAATGCTTTATGGTTATACCCCATTTTTTTAAGGGCATCCTAGGCTATGTCTAGACTAATCTCTTGGCAAATTATGACTGTAAGATATTAGCCCTGATTAAAACTCAGTGGTCACAAGTTATGTACGCTTGGATTCAAACTCTGGATAGATAGAATATTCCAGTTGAGCTTCATAGCAAGTTTTAATCAATTTCTAAACATAAATCTTAAACAAACAATTCTTTCAATTTTCGTCAAACTTTCGAGTTTGACCACTTATCTAGTTATCTTTGTTTGGGTTCAAAACAAAGTAAAAAACGTTAAAGAAAACACTATAAAAAAGTTTGGACTTACGTTTGATAGATGCAACATGGGCCAACAAGTACATGTGCTAATATAATTGTAATTTAATAATTTACTAAGGGGCTGTTTGTTTACCTCTTAATAGTTCTATTAAGAGGCAACCTCTGAATCGCTAAGAGATAAATCTTGTTTGGCAAAAAAAATGTTTGCCTCTTAATGGTTTTAAAACTCTCTGAATGATTTAGCATCTTGGGCCTCTCTTAACCATTCAGCACCATATTTCCATTCTAAACAATTAACAAACAACCATATTCCATTTTGTACTATATCATAAAAACCTCTTAATCATTCTGCACCAAACCATTCAACAACGGTAAAATAAATACCCCTTGTTTTGTGGGTAGTCTTTAGATACTTAGTTGTACAAAATGGAAATGCCGTTGTTTAACAACTGATACAGAGTTAATATTAGAATTGCTAAAATAGAATAATTGTTGGAACTGCATATAATTTTTTTAAAGATTTTAACTTTTCATGCTCTGATATAGAAAAATTATAGGTTAAAAATGCTCTTACATTCTCACGATATAGTCCTTTTTACTTGAACTACCCAACAATTATATACTTATATTTTTAGGGGTTAAATCATGTGAGAACCAGAAAAAGACTGAGAACCGTGAAAACCGATCTAAGCCGTAATTTTGTTTTGATCCAATGGTTATAATTAAAATTTTGATCACATGGTTATAATTAAAAGATTGAGAACCGCGAGAACCGATCTAACCCATAATAAATTCAATCAATTAATGGTTTAGATCGGTTTTCACGGTTCTCATTTGATTACCGTCCTATATTTTTATATGCATATAAATGTCAATATATTGTATTAACTTCACCTAAATAATATTAATAATTAATAAAAGTTGGTCAAAATTGTTTTTCTTGTTTTCGGGTATGTTCAAATATAACCCTACTAATAAAGGTTAGAGATGTTAGAGCATCTCCAACAAGTATGCTATAATTTTTCAATTATAGAGAATCAAATGTTAAAATCTCAAAAAAAGTTGGATTCATCTCCAACAGCTTTGCTATTTTAGAGATTTTAACACAAATTATATTAATATAATATTCTCTAATTTATATTTCCAATACATTTTAAAAGAAAAACTTAATATAAAATGATAAAAGATTTATGTTATTGGTGGGTTGAATAAAATAATCACTTCTCTCTCATATTTAAAGAATTATAGAGGGTTCTTTTCTCTATATTTAGAGATTTTCCATTAATCTTTATTTTAGCAAACAAGATAACAATGCTGTTGGAGAAGAATAAGAAACAAAAATTCACCTTTTTCTATTTTAGCAATGCTGCTGGACTGTTGGAGATTTTTCTTGTTTACCAAAAAATAAAAATGCTATTATTCATAATTGAGTGAATTACGTTTTTGGTCCTTTATCTATTGCTCCTTTTTTGTTTTCCACTCCCTCGAATTTATAAAGTACATTGACGGTCCATTTTTCATGTTTCGGAGTCCTAACTAGTCCTTCTTCTTAACGCCGTCAAAGTTGGATCCATTAAATCAAGAGACCAAATATATGATATATGAAAGAGCAAAGAAAGATGCCGAAAGGATTCAAGTTTGATTTTAGGGTTTTGATTTTAGGGATTTTGATTTGGGTTATAAATTTTCCATTTATGTATCACATAAATTTGATATAAATTTGTTTGGAAAAAGGTTGTCAAATATGTTTGATGTTCTTCATATAATGATATTCTTGATTTTTAGATTTATATAATGGCGATCCGTTAAACGCGGTGGTCAAAATTGTAAGATAAAAAAGGTAAAAAGACCAAATTGCCCCTGACGTGAGGGATACAAGATGCACCTAATAGAACCTTTTTTCTTATGGCGTTAATGGAAGGGACTACATTAGGGCCTGAAACACACAAAACAAACCACAAGTGTACGAGGGACGAAAACCGAAGAACAACCATAAATAAAGGACCAAAAACGTAATTCACTCTACTCCAAATAATGTTGGGTCAACTAATCTTATCTGGATTAGACAAAATTGATTTAATCGATAATAATTATTTTTTGTATATCAATTAAAAATTGAAAGAAAAGACCTTTGAAAAAAGAGAAGAAAAATAGTTTATCATTAAATACACATATTTTCACATCTATTGTGACATGTTAGAATAAACCTAGAAACGATTTTACAGTAATTATTAAAGGCTGATATCAGTATCAATAATATTGATTCTAAATGAACCGTCTTATATGCTATTTGAACATCTTCCCATAAATTCCTATTAACAAATGTTTCTCAAAACGATCTTGATGAATTGATTGTCTAAAAGACAGTAGAAGGTCGATTTGTGTACTGAACAGAGAAAGATCGAGAGAGGATGTCGAGCTCGTTTCTCCATTCCGACCCTTGATCGAAATTTTGGGCGTAACTATACTCATCATAAGGAGCTCGAACATGCTTTGATGGCATTCTCGCCAATAACTTCTTCCCCTCCCTCCTCAACTTCTTCCAAATAACTTTCCAAACCAGCTTCGAAGACCCTGACCCTGACCCACTTGGCTCGTGAATCATCGAGCCAAAGCGGTCACGAACACGGTCTGGTTTGACCGTCGAGCTACGCCACATCTTGATATCCATGGTTAAACTTGGAATGTGAACACTTTCTTGAGTATTGACCAATGTTTTTGGTTTTGTCAATTTTAAGAGAGCAAGGTTAGCTTAGGCCTTAGGGGTTGGTATATATATATATATATATATATATATATGTGTGTGTGGGGGGGGGGGGAGTGTACAATGGTCAAAATGTGTGGGTAATGGTCAAGATTGAGAAGATTACAATATTAAGGTCAGCAAGATCAAGCAAGATTGGGTTTGTTTATACAAACAAAAATGCCATGTGATTATGAAAGTTGTATATTTTAGTTGAGTGTTTAAATACTGAGTTTTATATGTATACAAAGAGAAAACCTTGTGCAATGAAAAATACATGCATGGATTAGAAAATCTTCAACATGTTTTCTATAATTTTTTTAAAATCTTTAAAAAAAATTACATTCATCTCCAACAGCTTTGCTATTTTAGAGATTTTAACACAAATTATATTAATTTAATATTCTCTAATTTATATTCCCAATACAGTTTAAAAAAGAACTTAATATAAAATGATAAAAGATTTATGTTATTCGTGGGTTGAATAAAATAATTATTTTACTCTCCTATTTAGAGAATTATAGAGAGTTCTCTATATTTAGAGCATCTCCAACAGCGTGCTAAATTTTTTCTAAAATAGAGAATGAAAAGTCAAAATTGCTAAAATCATTTTCTTTCAACTCCAACAGCTTTTCTATTTTAGAGAATCAATCATTACCTTATATTATTAAAATATTTATTATATTCAATATTCTATTAAAATATTGTAATTTTGGTGGGAAAAAGTATTAAAATAATATTTTTCTCTCCTATTTAGAAAAATATAGAGACTTCTCTATATTTAGAGATTTTTTGGAGATTCTCTATTTTAGCAAAGCTCTTGGAGATGAATAGCAAACCAAAACCCACTTTTTTCTATTTTAGCAATGTTGTTGGAGATGCTCTTAGAGGTTTTTCCATGAATCTCTATTTTAGCAAACAAGATAACAATGTTGTTGGAAAAGACCAGCAAATAAAAACCCATTTTTTTTCTATTTTAGAGCTTTATAAAACTTGAATTTATAGTTATAATACATAACAAACTCGAGCTCAAATATTAGAAGAATAATTGAAAAATATATTTTTTAGTTAACCAAATGATAATTTTACCCTCTTTTTCAGCTCTTTTAACCAATGTTGTAAAAAACTCGCCGCACAGCCGCCATGACACCAAGGCTTGTGTCTCACGCCACGTTACGCTCGTGGCACACCATTGCCGGATGCGCAGTTTTCGTAATTCCACATTTGATTTTTTCTTTACGTTTTGATATCTTATTTGCAACTTTTTAATATATAACCTAATTTAACTTGCTTACTACTATTGACTCATTGAGTAACACTACAAAACACATGTTTTTATATATAATATTATATATGAATTAGAAATTTGACGTCACAAGTCACGCTTTGAAAACACCATGGCTTCTAAGCTTGAGGCTTGGCCTCGCCGCCACGCCACGCCTCACGCCATTTAGAACCTTGCTTTTAACATACTTGTGCGTTAATTAAAGGGTAGACTTGAAAATTTGTCAGCTCTTTTTTTTAAACTAGACACTTATTTTGGAACAGACAAGAGTAATTTTAAAACGATCATTTTTCGTCATGTATTTTTAATATCATTTTACATTGACATCGTTTTAGGTACAGTGTTAAAATCAATCAAAACCCTTTTCTTTTGTCTAAACTAATAATATTATCACAAATTTATCAGTTATCAACCAAAAAACCCAATTAATAGAACATACAAAAACACAAATTCTGAACTGGGAAAAAAGACAACCAAATGGTGAAAAATTTGGCAACAAAAAACCAATCCATCAAGAATCATCATCACCTTTTCTTGTTAAAATGTTTTCCATAAATTTAGTTACAAACACACCTTACAGTTTCACAAAACCTGCCAACAAACTCTCAGTTTAGACCCTTAAGTTTATTGACTACACACACAGACACAGACACACACACACACACCACCCGACCCGAAAAACAGATAGGGGTGCCACGAAAAAACCCTTTGAAACGTTGTATCAAATTATGTATCTGACCTTTTTTGTTGAAAAAAACGGTACAGAAAATGTCGACTTATTTTCAACATTTTCTTGGATCAAACCGTTTTTTTAAAGATAAGGGTGACGGGGAGGCTAAACGACGGCAGCTTTTGAATACCTGCAAGTAAGCTCGAAAATATGATACCCTTTTTTTTCAAAAGGGTGTAACGGGAATTCCCTATGCATATTTCAGTTCGTCCGATAGCCAACAGCCACCCTGTAGAAAAGCCGTCAAGAAAAACGAAACAAGAATTAGATACGCAAGTGCAAATTCGGTTTTTGTGTGTGGAAGTTTTAGATTTTAATTTGACATAGCGACATGGGTAGTTTAGTAATTTACGAATCTTGTACCATCTCCCACATTTTTGTTCCACCAATGCCGGTAAAACAAAATTGGATGGGCGGGTGTGAGGTAGACAAGTCAGAGAACTGTGGAAAGTTTAACGATTTTAATTTGACATGGGTATTTTAGCAGTTTACCAATCATGTCTCATATCCAAGATTTTTTTTGGAAATGGTATCCCAGGCACAGCCCGGACTAATCCCTGACAATTTTGAAACTTAAAGATGTCTTATCAATGTTGAGGACACTTGGGATCGAACCCTGGGTAGATGGGATATTCCACCACATCATCTAGGGCGATCAACCACTGCGCTACAACCTAATTGACCTCATATCCAAGATTTTTGTTCCAACTATTTTGGTGGTGGGACAACAAATGCATTTTCGTCCCACCTAGTTTTGTCTTGTCCCAATCAAATGTCGTGCCAAACATGGGACATGTATGCAATATGAATATCCGACATATATATACAGGGTTGGGTTCATGTGAGAAGTTGAGGTTAACGTGAGAAACGTGAGAAGTGGTTATCAACCGTGGAATGAGAAATGGACGCACATAAGAATGAGATGCACCGGATCAATTCCCTTCTAAGCCGCAATTCATGGGAGCGCATTTGATTAAAAGTGATCAAATCACATCCACTTCTCACGCTTACCTCAACTTCTCACACGATCCTTATCAGATATAGATATAGATATAGATACGAGATAAAGCTTGAAGATGCGATTCTAGTTTAAACTAAAAAAGCAAGGGATACATACCGATAACGAGCTTATGAATTTCAAGATACAGTTCTCCCGTAACAGATAGATGCTATGTACAAATTCTTTGACCATTTTTCCTGCACATTAACAAATTCATAAATCATCCATCGAGTTAGTAGGAAGCCCAATTCTACCCTTAACTATGAGATGGAGAAATTCATTACTCTCTCAATTATTAAGGGTAAAAGTGTCACTTGGTCAATTCTAAAATCGTGTGTCTTTTTCATTGTGGACGGTTATTTTGGAAAGATTCTACGTTAAAGAACGGGAAGCATTCTAAACAAGACTATATATACCTTGACATGGGTACTCGGAAAAGAGGACGTCCGGAGAGTTTCTTGAGTGACGTCTTGTAATCGCTTCCTAGACGTGCTAAGTATGAAAGCGGCTTGATCTTCGGTTGCGGCAGCTGCTGTAATCCGGTATCCGTTTTCCCATCTTCTATGAATCCCTTCGCTTGGATACAGAAAATCAAGTTCGACCACCTGTAAAGCACACACTTTTAGAAATTTCTCTGTATCATAATAAAAGGTTGAATTGTAAAGTGTGGGCACTTATTTTGGGACAAACTAAAACAAATATGTGCAACTATCACACTTTTTAATTAACAAAATGATAAATTTACCCTTAAAATAGAGGGTAATGAATTTCTCCGTATCATAATAAAGGGTAGAATTGTAAAGTGCACGCACTTATTTTGGGACAAACTAAAACATAAATGTGTAATTATCACACTTTTTAATTAACAAAGTGACAGATTTATCCTTAATAATAGAGAGAGTAATGAACTTCTCCGTATCATAATAAAGGGTAGAATTGTAAAGTGCACGCACTTATTTTGGGACAAACTAAAACATAAATGTGTAACTATCACACTCTTCAATTAACAAATGACAATTTTACCCTTATTAATAGAGAGAGTAATGAATTTCTGTGTCTCATAATAAAAGGTAGAATTGGAAAGTAGGTACTTTTGAAAGTGGGCACTTATTTAGGGACAAACTAAACCAAAAATGTGGACACTTACTTATTTTGCATTTTGGGTCGGATCAAAATTACCTGATTAGAGTAACTTGCATCACGAGACATCACGATGCCCCATCTACTACCTGCGGTGGCCATCGAGGTGACGAAAAAGCCCTCCTTCCATTTCTTGTTGATCCATTTGAAAGGAAAAACGTCACTTACTTTGTACGATTGTTGTGTATACGATGTCCCTAGTTATAGGTAAAATCGAAAAACAATCAACCATAGCCAGATTACATATAAAGGGTATTTTTGGAATTTCAAATTCTTGACCCCTAGCTAAACTTCAAATAGAACTTACCTTTGGACATTACAACCAAGGCACTACCATTTGATGAACCTGCAAGTGATGTAATGTAATAGTTCTTCTCCCATTGCTCCATGATCCACTCCTTGAAAAGACAAAAAGGGCATTTAAATGGATGTTTTTATCTTCAAATATGACATCCGTTCAAATCTGTCCCTAAAAGCGTCCTAATAGAGAAGAGGAGGGTTCCTATATATATATATATATAGGGGAGGAATCAAATGCAAAGCGTTGATTTCATTGGTTAATTTAATGAAAATGTTTAATTAGATGAAATTGTTTCATATAGTTCATTTCTTGATGAAATTGTTTTATATGTAAAAATGAAATTGTTTCATGTATTTTCTCATTATGATTATACTTGTTTCGTATATTCTTGACTAGTTGACCCTCGTATATTCTTGATTAAATTGTTTCATATATTCTTGACTAGTCGACCCTCGTATATTCTTGATTAAATTGTTTCATATATTCTTGACATGAGAATGAAAAATGATTGGTTGGCTTGAGTTTGCAAAAATTAGAGTGGTTTGCAAATGAAACCACCCTATCTGATTATTACCTTGTGCAGAAACACGGGGGAGATCTCGTAAACTTGAGAACTGAACCCTGTCCCGGCATCCATGACGACCGCCCACAGATTTGATGCAGACGCTACACAACTAACATACAAACCATCGTTCTTCCCTTTTTCCACATGTTGGTGAAGTCTCGAATCCATTACATTATAATAGTACCTGCCATTTTCACAATTGTCATGCTTTTTTTCATTATTACACATCGATTTTCCTTTCAAACCACTAGCTATTCGCCCATGATTACACGGGCTATGCATTATGGGTCTTTTGTTTATCATAATCACTGGCTACAAAAGGGAAACTTTTAGGGTCCGCATGGTTTGACGGAATGTCTTTGGTGTGTTTGGTTTGTAAAATTTGGAATGAATTTGAATTCCATTTTTTATAAACAATTTATGAAAACAAACTACTAGAATAATTAAATTACCTTTTTATTACTTCCTTCGTCCCAATATAAGTGTTCATTTTCAAAAGTAAATGTCAACTTTCCCATTTTACCCTTAATTATGAGGCGGAGAAAAATTCTCTCTATAATTAAGGGTAAAATTGTCCTTTAGTTAAGTAAAAAGTGTAATAATTACGCGTTCCCAAAGGACAATTTTACCATTAATTATAAAAAGAGAAATTTTATCCACCTCATAATTAAGGGTAAAATGGGAAAGTAGACATTCACTTTGAAAGTGGACACTTATTTAATTAACTAAAGGACAATTTTACCCTTAATTATAGAGAGAGAAACTTTCTCCACCTCATAATTAAGGGTAAAATGGGAAAGTAGACACTTTTGAAAGTGGACACTTATTCTGGGACAAACTAAAATAGTAATGTAGACACTTATTTTTGGACGAAAAAAGTATTAACATACCTTTGTTTCATTGGAGTTCTTGACGTATACACGGAAATCCACTGAGTAGCCGGAGTGCCTAGCCGAACTTTCTTCCTCGGTTGAGCACTTTCTTCCATATCACTAAGCAATCTTCCCCTCTTTTGTCCCACCTACAAACACACAAGCAACAACAAAAATCCATATCAAATATATCCGTAAGATTTGACCCGAAAATTTATAAAATATATAATTCGGTTATCGAATTCGAACCTTTAGGGCGCCATCGATTCTTAACGGGCGCAAAGATGCACTAGAAACTAGACAGTTTTCAAACAATGCAATTAGCTTCATGTAGTTCGGTTCTTCGTCAAATTTCATGTTGGTTACGACTTCGAGAAATTGTTTGAAGGGTGAAGGACAAAAATAACAAAGAACATCGGGAGACGTTGCCATCTTCTTTTTACAAACGAGGAACCCTTTATTCTCGCCCTGCAACACAAAAATCGACGTAAAAAACTTGTGGAGTTTCAAGAAATCTTTAATTGGCGACATTAAAACTTGAAATTTCAAGAAATCTTTTATTAGCGACATTAAAATTTGAAATTTCAAGAAAATCTTTTATTAGCGACATTAAAACCTGAAATTTCAAAAAAAAAATCTTTTATTAGCGACATTAAAGCTTGAAATTTCAAGAAATCTTTGTGTTTGGCATGCTGACAGCACTGGACGGAACTAGAGCAAGGTTGGTGGGTGTAGGCCGGATGATTGTGGAAGGTTTTAGGGTTCAGCATGGGAAGTTTAGTAATTTACCAATCTTGTCCCATCTCCCTACTTTTTGTTCACCTATTTTGGTAGGCTGAAAAAAAGCATTTTTGTCCCGCTCAGTTCCGGTCTCTCCCGCATACCAAACGCACTCAATACTAAAGAGGCAACTTTGGTCTTTCTAGGGTTTTAATTTGACGTGGGTAGTTTAGTAATATACCAATCGTCATCTCTCCCACTTTTTGTTCCACCTATTTTGGCAGGACATCTTTTTTGTCACTCAGACCCGTCCAGTTCCAGTGTAATGTTTGTTGCCAAACGTATAACAAGTTTTTGTTTTTAGCTTGCCCTGCATACTAGAGGGGCAACTTGGTCTTTTTTTAAAAACGAGAACTTGTAAGACTTGATAAAAGTCGAAAACGAACTTACAATGAAACCTTGCCACGGAAGCTTTCCTTTGAGAAGAAATATTAATGTATAAGCTAAAGACTCGAGGTCATCCCTTCTACTTCCCGTCCTCCCTAAATGGGCATGTACACTTGCATAACGTACTGTTCCCCTATAAAAAAATGCAATATTTATAAAAAAAATTAAAAAATGATCAACCGAAGGCAAACAAAAATACAAAATATACACCATAAACAAAGCCAATGAAGGAAAGTAAGCTAATTTGAAATTAAATTTCAAATACGGTTAAATACCAAAAGCACAAATGAAATCTACCTTTTTTTAGAAATTATTTAGACATGGTGTTAAAACAAGAATATATTTTGAAATCAAACCAACATTTAATATTTGCCGAATAGGACTCTCGACCCCAAGGTGTTATTGCTCAAATTGAGAAAGAAATCTTGTCGACTAGGGATACATTGGTAATTATACGATTTCCTTTTGGTAATAACTCGTTTTAAACGGTAGACATTTAAATGAAAGAAATAAAGTTGTTTCACACTTTCACTCATTTTGCCAAAAAAATCATAGATCTTAGATATCAATCACAATTACCATAAAGGTGATCACAATGAAACCAATCATAAAAGCAATCCTAATTCCTTGATGATCGTTATTAATACTTTGATTAAAAACATAATTTTTTTTTACCTAAACACATCTGGCTTTTGGTCATAATCAACATGATTCCCAGAAGTCGAATCCCTCCATTTTGAAGCTGAAAAATAAAAAAAAGCGTTGAAACACTTATAAACCTCAATCTAGAGCACGTCTAAAACATGAACCCAATACGGCTTTCGATAGATATCTCCAACCTTAAATGGAGTAATATATATATATATATATGCACACACATATATACCTAAACCAAGATCAACCAAATACAACTTTTTCTCATTGGGGGTCCCAGGCTGACCAAGTAAAAAATTCTCCGGCTTTACATCTCCGTGAACAAAACTGAGAAAAGAGAACGACTAATCGTCACATTTTCATAATAGAAAGTTGAAGTTCATATATAAAATATAGAGTAAACTACTTTTTAGTCCCTGTGGTTTGTTGAAAATTTCTATTTTCATCCTTAGGGTTTATTATTCATTACATATTTCGTCCTTATGATTAAACTTTTTGCTTTTTTATCCCTATGGTTTAGTCCTTCATAGTTAGAAGTAGTGTTTTGGCATCAGGGACGAAAATAGACATGTGTTGCAAAATGCAAACCATAAGGACGAAAACCGAAATTTCGAAACGACAGGGATGAAATTCACAATTTTTAACAAACCACAGGGACGAAAAACCTAATTTACTCTAAAATTTATGATAAAATGGGAGAAGATGGTTTTCGAGGTACCCTCTTAAGTGAAGCTGCTCTAGTATCGATATAGCCTCCACTGCAATACAAGCAACCATTTCTTCCGAGAGACTACCAAAAAAACAAATAGACTTTTATACGCAATTAAAACAAAATTAACTTCAAGAAAAGCCTTGGTCCCACATGGGATTAGTCGAGGCGCACGAAAGTCGGTTACAAAAAATTTCAAGAAAACTATTTAGAAAAATTTAAAGATTCGCTTACGTCTGGTTGCTAGAGTTCCAAACATCCCACAAACTCGGGCCTAGCTTGTCCATGACCTAGAGAAGAAGAACAGAAAGGTAATTTTTAGATAGGTGTTTAAAAAACCCGCAAAAAAAGAAACGAAAAAAGAAGAGGGAGAACTCACGAGGATATAATAGTCTCCTTGGCGGCCTTTGTGATAGACCATTGGAAGCCCATAACAACCATTGAGAGCACTTCATAAGAAGAAAAAAATACATCAAAAAGAAATTAGGGTTTGCTGAATGGGTTGGTGCAGGATCATTAAGTGGTTAGAATGATTAAGAGGCCCTTATGATATTGTGCAAAATGAAATATGGTTGTTTGGTAATTGTTCAGCATGAAATTAGGGGGCTGAATAGTTAAGGGAGACCCGATATACAAAATCATTAAAAGGATTTTAAAACCATTAAGAGGCAGACCTTTTTTTTGCCAAACAAGATTCGCCTCTTAGCAATTCAGAGGTTACCGCTTAATGGAACTATTAAGACGTAAACAAACAGCCCCTAAACCGTGTTCAAGAACCATGTAATAATAACGTTGCTTACCTATAAACTTGCCATTCGTAAGGAGGACCATAACTACACCCCTTACCATTTCGGTGCTCCAACTTCAAAGCAACCTACACCCATATCCCCATACACGAAATATTTAAAAATAATTATGAAAAAACATCACCGAATAACACGTAAAATCAATATTTTTCCTAAAAGATCGAAACTTCCGATTGGGTGAATAAAAAAAAACGTAATGTACCTCAAGAGCATCAGGGCCCGTGTTTCCCGAGCCACCCGTTACCCTTCTGCCTACATAAACTTGACCAAATCCTCCTTTACCTAGCTTTCGCTCTAACTTGTATGGAGGAGAATTGCCAACCTGGACCTGAGAGAGAGTAATGGGAACAATAATGTTTAATAAAGCCAAACCCTCAAATTATCAATGCCATGATCAAACCAAGATCCATAAATCGATCCACTCGTTTGAAAAATCTTTGAAAATATGCTTTCTTTCTTATTAAAATTTGTGGGTTTTATTTCTTTTTTCCCCATGTAGCATTAACATCTCAAGGTTTTAAAGCAAACTAATCCACAAAAAAACAAATAGAAAGAGGGGGAAAGTTCATTTAAGAATCGTAAATATATTGAGAACCGTAAGAACAACCTATTCATGATGAATATACCTAAATATTTGCGATATCATAATTATTCATGATATTCATCATGAATAGTTGGTTCTCACGGTTATAAAAATATTTACAGTTACCAAATGAACATGCCCCCGACAAGAGAGATCTTCTAACTTTCAAGAAATAAGTCTTTTTTACTTTAAAACCATTAGAAGCAAGATTGAGTGCATATAGAAAGCATCACAGAAAGATTATATAACTCATACATGGCATTAGAACAAGAAACAACAGAAACTTGATGAAATCATAAAGGTGTTTAATGAAATCGAATATAAATTGAAATAATACCCTTTCAGGAACTGGGCTCGTGCTTCCTTCCTCCTCGCCATTAGCAGCCAACTTTTCCGCACTTTTACCCACGGCCAATTGATCACGAAGACCCACATCCAAATTCAATTGGGGCCCACGGCCACCAACTGCTGCAGCCCCAAATATCTCAGCATTTTTATCTTGGTCCATTGCCCTACCCCCTCGACCTCTCCCAGCTGGCCTCGGCATCGGATATGGTGGAATTAGGGGACTGGCGGCAGGTGCGGCGGCAGGTGCTTTTGGTGCCTGTGCCTTACCTCTTCGGGTCCCACGACGAGTAGTAGGTGGGCCGGCTGCTACAGCGGCGGCATCACCACCATTATCAACATTGATGACCTTTTTAGCTTGGCGAACTCCACGTCTCAAATCCGGCATCTTCTTCCATGCACAAATAAATATTCCAACTCAAGAAGCTTCACACAACAATCTAGAAAACAACCATCAAAATATGTGCAATTTTCAGAACAAGATCACGCCTTTTTAAAGTCCATTTGGCATTGGCCAAAGAAAAATTCTCTGACTTTCGAATAATGCTTGTAGAAGAATCACAAGCCCACAAATGATTTCAAGAATAGGGTTTCTTCATTTTATATCATTTACCTTTGTACTCCATTTCATGTTTTATCTACCGATTTTGCAATAAATACCATCAAAATCTTACCTTTTTAATTGATTCTTCTTTCTTGTTATTCTAAATCCACTATTACTTCCTTTTTTGTAGACCTTTTGAACCCTTTTGAAATAACTCAAGAAGCGTAACGTTGCTTCAAAATTTCATAAGCCGTTCATCGTAATCACATACTTGGATCTTTCATATTTCATGCACATAATGACGTATTTCGTATTTAAAACATATGACGCAAACTATGGCCTGAAATATGATCCGCTTGCCTTTTATAGAATCCTACTATCTCAGGGCTAAGAACTTCATCCATACAAACAATAACTCACCAAAGAATTTCGATTCGAGTTCTTATACTTACGAAACCCCTCTAAATACTCGCCAATCTGAAGCGGGGCGTTAAAACTTTTTTGATGAATATGGTAAGGAATAGCTTAATATGCCAAAATCAATTGTTACACATACTTTCATTTAACAATTCCATAGGCAAAACTCTGATTGAATCATCAAAAAACTGGCATGAAAGCATTCAAGATTCATTCAAACATATAATCAAACACATGGCCTGCAACAAGAATTTCATCCAGAAAAACCCACTTACCAGAAATCAAACAAAAACAATAACTGATCTTCAATCTGCATAAACTGATCTATTTTCATACAATCAGAACCCCAGCTGCATATCTACAGTTGAGTTCATCAACAACAAAAAAATTGCTTCATATGATATCGTTAGGATACACCCCCAAACCACCACAGACCCAAAAATCCAATTTCGCTATTGACCCACCAACATCTATCAGTTTCAAAATCACTTGCAACTATCTAAAATCAAAACAAGATCAATTTATAATCCAACCAATAACGATCGCCCCAAATTTCATCGCAAAAAAGACAAATACCGATTTGATTACTCCAAACAAACAATCGGAAGCAAACAACATCAATGCACAAATGTCAGTATGATAACACACAGAAAACAGTAGAATCAATCGATAACATAAAAAACAAGAAATGGGTAATAAAGATTGATTATACCTTGGAAGCAAATAGTTGATTGTTGATCGATAGAGGTATATGATAAGATTATGAAAGAAATCCCTAAAGACAGAAAGATTGAAGATAAAATATTGTTGTGTATTTTGATTAAAAATGGGGGTTGATTTTATTTATATATGGATGAGTAAATAGGAGAAAGAAACGACGGTCGATGTATGTGTGAGGGATATGGCGCATGGAAAGACGGTGTACGGCGTAGGATAGTAACGTTCCAATAGCAGTTTGTGTGTGTAGTTGTGTGGCCTTTGATGTTTTAATGGGGCTTTTGCGATTTGAATCATGGTTTTCAAATCAAAATGGGCTCTCTTAACATTTACCCTATTTCTATATATGTTTGTGGGCTCATTTTTGGGTTGAATAGTCCCCGAGCATTTTCAACAACTATGTTATTATTATAATATTAATTATCTAATTAAAATATTTAATGTATGAAAAGTTGGGAGAGAAAAAAGTTTGTTTTTTGCAGGTAATGATTAGTTTTGGGGGAAAACCATCTCTCATCTTTTTTCTATTGTAGCATAGATGATAGCATAGTTGTTGGAGACTTGGAGCAACAAAAATGCTAAAATTCTACGTTTTTCCATTTTAGCATAGTTGTTGGAGATGCTCTTATATATTGTTTTTGTTAGAGGGTTTAATATAATAAATTTAAACCTATTTTTATGGGCTTGATAATTTGTATTAGTGTATGTAGTCATTTGGTATATGGGTTGGGTCTAATGTATTGTTTTTGTTAGTGGAGGCTTAATAACTTGTATGTAGTCATATGGTTGGACATGGGTTGGGCCTAGTGTATTATTTTTGTTAACGAGTTTAATATAGCAAATTCAAGTCTGTTTTTATGCGTTTGGTAACTTGTTTGTAGTCATCCAGTATAGGCCATAGGGGTCGGATACAAATTGGACTAGTGTATTGCTTTTGTTAACGGGTTCAATACGGCAAATATAAATTCGTTTTTGTGGGCTTGATAACTTGTAGTCATACAATATATGAGTCATATACGGGTTTTAGTGTATTGTTTTTGTTAATAGGCTTAATATAGCAAATTTAATGTATTCATATGATATATGGGTTAGGCTTGCTCGCAAGTTAACAGACCGAAAATACTTATATAGAAGTATAAGTTTGAAGCTACATCCCGTCTGACCAGTCTAGTTTTCCGCTTCTACTAAGCAAATATTTGAACGACTAAGTGGATTGACCCGAACAATAAGCACTCATGCTCTTTCCCACAACCGTTAATATTTATAATCATCGAAATTATAAAAATTAGATTATTTATCCAAACTTCTACGGTCATGAATTACTTTTTTGTGATCTAAATGGAATATTTTCGAACTTTTATAAAAACATCATAAAGTTACACGTTTGTGATTGCAATACCGTGGGAGTTACATATAATTGTGTTTCATTGGTCATATCTCCAAATATGTGGCATATCTTGCAATAGCGAAGAATCGTGTGAGAATTTGAGGTTAATGTGAAATAACGTGAGAAGTGGATTTGAATCATTGATCACTTTTAATCAAACATCATCACATAAATTGTGCCTTGGAAGTGAATTGATCTGGTGCATCTTATTTTAATGTACGTCCATTTTTCATACAACGGTTGATATCCACTTCTCATGCTTCTTATGTTAATCTCAATCTCAATCTCTCTCTCTCTCTTTCTCTCTCTCTCTCTCTCTCTCTCTCTCTATATATATATATATATATATATATATATAAGTGTGTGTGTGTGTTACTTCATCATCAACCGTTTTAGTTATTTATAAGTAAAATAAAATATAGAGTACACTTTAAAACGTGCAAACACTCTAAAACATGTGTTCTTTTTACCAAACGTAGCCTTTGTAAATTTGCTCTAAAACGATTTTTGACATTTTTTTATTGTCTAAATTGATGTAAATAACACAAATTTAAATTTTGAAGAGTTCTTTCTATGAGATACTCATTTGAATTTTTTTAATTAAATATTATTTGATAACATTTTACAAATTTTACTCAATATTTTTTTTTGGGTAACCGTGGGTTTCCAGGTCAGCTTACGCGCACCGACTAATCCCCGGGCGACCACGAATAGCCTGGAGTCATCGCAGGTGAACCTCCATGGCCACAAGAGCTTTGGCAATGCCTGGATTTGAATAAGCTAGCTTTTTTCTAGGGTACATGTTTGGATAACCATAAACTAACTTTTTGAAACGCTACTTGGAGTAGCGTTTCAGTAGCTTTTTGTGAATATTCCAATATTACCCCTTATTATTGTTTACTAACTATTATTATTATTAAATATTTTTTTAAAGATGTCCTTTTTAGTCATTTTACATGTTTATAAGCTACTTTTGCTAAACGTGACTTCTTCATCAGCTAACTTATCAGCTACCAGCTAGCTTATGAGTCAACAGCTAGCTTATCAGCTACCAGCTAGCTTATGAGCTAGTTTGCCAAACAAAGCCTAAGGGTGTGTTTACTTGTGACTTATTGGTCTTAATGGAGAAACTGGCTTATTCGCGCAGACAAAATTGGGTGTTTACTTATGACTTAATGGGACAGAAACTGGCTTATTCGCACAGTTGGTTTATGGCACTTGTCCCCATTAAGCTGAAAATATGACAATTCTACCCTTAGAAGAAAAAGAACATAAACCCTTTTTAAAAAAACCCTATTCTCTTTTATGTCCAACGCCTATATTGATCTGCGCCTCTTCTCTCTTTCTCGTTCACCGGCGATTACCTCCTCTCCACCGTCGACGGTCTCATCTCCACCGGCGACGGCATCTTCGCCACCGACGACGGCATCTTCTCCACCGGCGACGACTGCAGCTTCTTCCACCGGCGACGACTGCGGCTTCTTCCACCGGCGACGCAACCCCCTTTCTTCTTCGTTTTTTTCTCTTCTTCTCCACCGAAGGTATGCAGTTTTTTCCCTGTTACATTTTTGTTCTATTAATCTGCAAGTTCTATTTTAAGATCCTTGTGGTTTACATTTTTGTTCTATTTTTTTGTTGCTGCTCATTATTGTTCTATTTTGGATGTAGACTTTTTGCACACAACTTGCAGATTCACACAATTTGTATAAACCTGAAAATTGGTGCTCGTTATTGTTCTATTTTTTGTTGATTTATATGTGTTTTTTCTGCTCATTATTGTTCTATTTTTTGTTGATTTATGTGTGTTTTTTCTGCTCAAAATGGTGTGATTATATGTGTTTTTAGGTATGGAACAAACCGGTGAGTCACACCAACAAAAGCGTGTTAGGATAAGTTGGAAAGATCACAATGTTGTGAAAACTTTCCTAGAAATGTGGTAATTGCTTGCTTTGCCATACACAATTTTATTAGAAAATATAATATTCAAGACCAATTGTTTATGGAGTGCAACGAGGACAGCGTATTTAACAACGAAGAAGAAGTCGAAGGAAGTGGAGAAGAAGAACTGGATATATCTCAATGGGGTGCTAACAGCACTCAATATATGGCTACTTTGCGTGATGGAATTGCAAATACTTTGGTTAACAATGTTTAATTTTGAAGTGTTTGTGTTTGAACTTGGATTTTTAAGAACTTTATGAATTTATGTTTTGATTTTTGGATTATATCAATGAATTTATGAATTTATATTTTGATGATTAAATAATTTTGTGTTTCAGATATATAATTTGGCTTAAAAAATAAACAGAATATATAAAACAGCTTATAATTCATACTCAGGGGTAAATCGGTCATTTCTGCTATTCAGACTGTTGATTCAGATAAAAAAGTAAACAACAGCAACAATTTATCCAGACAGAAAAATTTAACCAGACAGACACATTTATCCATACAGGACTTAGGGGCTGTTTACTTGTGACTTATTGGTCTTAATGGGAAAACTGGCTTATTCGCGCAGACAAAATTAGGTGTTTACTTATGACTTAATGGGGGCAGAAGCCGGCTTATTCGCACAGTTAGTTTTTGGCACTTGTCCCCATTCAGACGAAAAAAGGACCATATTACCCCTCCTTTAGAAAAGGACCAAAACCCTACATTCTCATTTCTCTACTTCTCTCTACATTCCAGCTCTCTCTCTCCCGACGACAGCTTTTCTCTCCGGCGGTAGCTCTCTTCTCCGGCGGCAGCAACAGCTCTCTTCTCCGGCGGCAGCAACAGCTCTCTTCTCCGGCGGCAGCAGCAGCTCTCAATCTGATTATTGACACAACAGAATTTTGTGAATTTATGTTTTGATTTATGAATTTATGTTTGAATTTATGAATTTATGCTTTGATTTTTGGATTATATCAATGAATTTATATTTTGATGATTAAAGAATTTTGTGTTTCAGATATATAATTTGTCTTAAAAAAGAAACAGAATATATAAAACAGCTTATAATTCATTCTCAGGGGTAAATCGGTCAATTCTGCTATTCAGACGGTTGATTCAGATAAAAAAGTAAACAACAGCAACAATTTATCCAGACAGAAAAATTTAACCAGACAGACACATTTATCCATACAGGACTTAATGAAAATTTTAGTAAACAGCCCCTTAATGAAATTTTTGGTAAACAGCCCCTAAGTGGTTATATTATTGATGATTAAGATGATGGCAGAGTAAATAAATTGGCCGTGCCTTTTCCAGGCGCCTTATTGGTGCTTTTATAACACACTTGATTTGACAAAACTATTTTCATGCGAAATGACGATTTTGCCCTTTTACACAGAAAGGGTACCATACTACCCTTCACACATTGGCCTCGATATAACTTAGAGTAAATTACATTTTTGGTTCCTGTGGTTTGTTGAAATTTTCTATTTTTGTCTTTATGGTTTTAAAATTACGATTTTAATCCTTATGATTTATAATTCATCATATTTTTCGTTTTTATGATATAATTTTATTGTTATTTTCAAACCTATGGTTTACTATTCATTTCTATTTTAGTTCTTCATACTTAAAAGTAGTGTTTTGGTCAGGGACGAAGCCATGAATTTTTCCAAGGGTGGTCTTCTTTAATAAACAAAAAATATATATACGATAATACGACAATATTATATTCATGCCAAATTTTGATCAAAAAGTAAGCACACATTTTCAAAAGCCGTAACACTAACCTTTACAGATTCAACAATAAATTCGACGCGTTTTCCAGGGTCTGAGGGAAGATCTGCTAAGTTGACTTCCACACGAGTTTGTTTAGAATTATCAACATTACTCGGCTCCGAATCAACGGTTGCTTTTCTTTTTGTTAAAAACTTATCCATAGTAGTTATATATCCTAAACAATTTGCAAATACAACAAGAATCGATAGAAATATACAATTACAATTTATAACTGAATAATTACATAAACAAATGCAAAACAGAGTGTCTATATCAATACCAAATTTCTATATCAAAACCAAATTTCTATAATCAAACACCAAATTTCTATAATCGAAATATCAAATACCAAATTTCTATATCAATACAAATAAGAATCAGAGTGTCAAATTTGCAAATTGCAATTCAAAATTTCACAGTGAAGATAAGAAGATTGAAGAAACATATTGTATTTCTAATTTTCTGATTTCTCATACAATAATCAAATACATTACAACTGAACTACTGAAGTCTGAATAATTACATATTTACATAAACAAAATCAATAGAAAAATATTGTATTTCTCAATTCTCAAACAATTATACAAAACTGAAAAATATTGAAACCCTAGGCTAGAAATTAGAAACTCACAGCAGCAACCATATGATTCAGATTGATTTCGAGAGCAAAAGCCATTAAGCCAAGTGAAAATCGAAGACTGAGATGGAGAACAGAAGCGATCCTCACGTCCAGGGGCGATTTGTCGAAGTCGAACAGAAGCGATGAAGTCGAATAGAAGGCCAGAAGCGAAGAAAGAAGCTTTGATGTTTTTTTTCTATCTGATTCGTATACTATGGACTGAGTCATGAGGGTGGGCCGCTAATTAAAAAGAAGCAGATCTGCAGATGGGCTGGTGACCTGGTGTATTTTGGGCTTTAAAAAAATTAACAAAAAATTTAGAATGTTTGAGGGTGGGCCGGTGCTAATGCTGGGCCAAGCCCAGCTCCGTCCCTGGTTTTGGTCTCAGAGACGAAAATAGAAATGAATTACAAACCATAGGGGCGAAAACCAAAATTTTAAAACCATAGGAACTAAATTCGCAATTTTTAGCAAACCACAGTGACAAAAACGTAATTTCTATAACTTATTTCAAGTGGAATGACCATTTTGACCTTCACACATATTGGCCTTAAGCCCTTAACAAAACTTATTCGATTTCAAAAGGATCATTTTGACCTCTTAATTCAGAAGGGTACCGTTCATACATTGGCCACAACAAAACTTTCTTTCAAGTGAATGACCATTTTGACCTTCTATACAGAAGGGTATAGTATACCCTTCACAATTATTGGTCTAAAGCCCTCAACAAAGCTACTTCCAAGTTCCAAGTGCAATTGACCATTTTGACCTTTTTGTGAGAAAGGTACCCTTCTCACACACATTAGCCTCAACAAAAAATTCTTCCAAATTCATTGACCAACTTTTAGTTAAAAAGCACCCTTCCACACATATTGTGAAATTACTATTTTGACCTTTTAGTCAGAAGGGTACCCTTCACACACATTGGCTTCAAAAAAAACTTGTTCCAAATTCAATGACCTTTTAAAAGGGCACCCTTCATACATAATTACATATTGGCCTCAATCTATATGAAATGACCATTTTGACCTTTTAGTTCACACATATTAGCCTCCATCCATGTAAAATTACCATTTTGCCCTTTTAGTCAGAAGGGACTGAAGGGTACCCTTAAACACAACCCCAGTTCCCTTGAAAGCTTAAAAAGATTCCCTTTTTCTGGGTTCACCCCCACACCTCCACCCTAACACCCCCCCCCCCCCCCTCCGCACCCCCAACCCCAACCAACAATTTTCGCGCCAAAACCTACCATTTATTACTGAAGCGATACTCCCCATTTTTCACTTGGTTTCATACAACAGTGGGAATGATGATGGGTGCTTCCAATTTGATGATGGGCTTAACCCTTGTTCTCGTCGTCTGTCTCGCCGTCGTTCTAGCCTTAGTCTTGGTTCTACTGGCGGAGCTCTACTGCTCCGTCTTGCTCCGCCGCCGTCAACCACCACCCACCACTACCACCACCACCGAAGATCATGCAACCACCATGGACAACAACACCTCACTCAACAACTTCTATGCACACGGTGTTCTTGAAGCTCCAAGAAACATCCTTTACCCTGCAATCTCCGGCGCTGGAGACGACATAGAGAAGCAGCAAGAGGTTCCTCAGTCGCCGGAAAATCAAGAAAATGGGATTATTCGAAAAGGGTGTCCTGGGAACTACTCCGGTCGTAAGGAGGAGGAGGATTTGGTTTACATTTCGAATCCGGTGTTTGACGGTGAGAATGGACGGCGGAGCAGGGCGGGGAATACTCCGTTTGAGACGCCGGAGACGTCGCCGTCACGGCTGGAGACGGAGGGTTCGTCTGGCGATGATGATGAGAGAGATGGTGTGACGTCATCGAAGGCGGTGGTGACGCCGATGAAGAAGCTGCCGGCGGAGGTGAAAGGTGGCGGTGGAGATTTGGATGAAGTTTCTTCTTCGTCTTCTTCTGAAACTCTTTCTCTTTCTTGGTGAAAGATAACCATTTTTTAATGTGAACTTTTGGCATTTTTTGGTTTATTTCTTGATTTTTAAGCCGTGGTTAGAAATTGTTAGAACTAACATGTATTTGTTATTTATAATATTCGATCTTATTTTGGAGTTATTAACCTAAATAGCCACTTCACACCATCATTTTCAACTTTTAACCACCTAGTTTAGTTTTTTACTAAAATGACCACCATCTCGCAAATCTAACACCACAAGGCAACTTTTACTTGCGGTGTCAGATTTTTCTGACGCACTCCAAAAAAGTATGATTTTACGTTTTCGCTTGCGGGGCAAAAAACTCGCGGTTTTATCTTATTTATTTAAGGAGTTATTAACCTAAATAGCCACTTTGAAGAAGAACCTGATGAAGACGAATCAGATGAAGACCGTAAACCCCAAACACTTAAATAAATCAGATAAAACCGCAAGTTTGCGCCCCACAAGCAACGCCCCGCAGGTCCGCAAGCAGTGGCGGAGCCAGAAATTGGTACGAGGGGGAGCCTCAATTAAAATAAATAAAAAAATAAAAATCAATATTATCTTTTTGTAATACAAAAAGAACGATATAAAATTGATTAAATACCGACCTTTATAGATTTAATAGTGAATTGATTTCTACAACTTATGTTAATAACTATCAGAATTATTCATACATGACATAAATGATTAATCCATAAATGGTAAATGTTAAATGTTAAACTACTTAACAAATAACAATTATAAATTAATAATATATAAATGGGTAATCCTAATTCCTAAAACCGAATCACTTGAATTATGAACTAGTCACTCAACAACTTAATAACAAAATAGAATCAATACTTCAATTTTTTGAATTTATGTCATAAAAATTAGATAGACTATATTTTTTTCTGATTTTTTGCTCTAAAATTAGCAATTATAAAATTTAAATTCATCGAAAACAATGTCAATCTAGTAGTAATCAATTGTAAAGCTAATATGAACCAAATAAAATAAAACTGAACTAGATGAGATAAACATTTAAATATATAAATTGGGCTAAATTGTAATGGTTCTAAATTTGAAGGTAATTTTTAAAAGTTGATCAAAGTATAAGGACTTGAGTGTACAATTTACTTTTTTTACTCATGAATCATCATCATCCTTACCAATGCTTCCACCGCCTCACGTATTCCGGTGTGTTTTTCCTTTGACAAACTACTGCACATGTTCTGAAATTACCGTATCATTTTTTTTATAAAACATCCAGGAGGAGCAGCTGCTCCCTCTCGCTATAACGTGGCTTCGCCATTGTCCGCAAGTTTGCGACCCGCAAGCGAAAACATAAAATCATACTTTTTTGGAGTGCGTCAGAAAAAGCTGACACCTCAAGTAAAAGTTGCCTTACGGTGACAGATTAGCGGGATGTTGGTCATTTTGGTAAAAAACTAAATTAGGTGGTTAAAAGTTGAAGATGATGGTGTGAAGTGGCTATTTAGGTTAATAACTCCTTATTTTGGTAAAAATAAATTGATTGTCAACAACCCTAACTCGTTTCATCTACGGACAGAAATCGTTTATCCCAAATTCTCACGTCCACTCATGTGTTGTCTATTATGTGAATACACATTATTAGAGAAAAGAGCGTGCATTTGAATAAAAGTTTGAGTTTTCAATTAGAAGTTGAGGTTAATGTAAGAATCTTATGAAATGACTAATAACCGTTGAATAGGGACGAAACATGTAATTTTGAAACAACATATTTTTATCCCTCACACAGAACGATTGCCAATGGCAAGCGGAGTGGAGGGAATCAAGCCTGAATCCCATGGAATTCGAATCTATATTAGACGGAGCTATACTCATCATATAACTTAGTTTCGAGCATTTTTACTTGATTTTTTAAAATAAAAAAAAATAGAGATTTTGGACATATTTTTTTATCTAAAAAATCCCTTAAAATAAAGAAAACATGACTGATATTGTGAAATTTTCTAAATTTAAAAAACTTGTTAAATAATTGTATTATATTCTATTAATAAAAAACTTTAACATTTAAATCTATAAAATATTTTAATAATATAGTTTTTAAAAATGGAAAAAACAATTCGAATTAGAAGCTCAATTTTTGAAAAGCTATTTTTTATATCTTTTCAGCCACTTTTATATGCTTTTATTTCATTTTTTTTTCTTTCTTATATATTAAAATTGAGTAATTTTAAGGGAAATTAATTAAAATGCCACAAGTTTGAAAGTGAGTTACCAAAATACCCTAAAAAATTAATTTCTTACCAAAATGCCTTTTTTCAGCGGAGGGAGCCCTCTATAGCGGGCATGGACTGAAAGTGTAAAATTTTGCAAGATTATTTACACTTTCAGTCCCCATAGCGGGCCATCGCGGGCCTCGATCGCGGGGGCCAGGGACTGAAAGTGTAAATATATCTTGCAAAAAATTTCACAATTGGTCCCTGCCCGCGACCGCGGGCTCTTATCGCGGAAAAAAAGGCATTTTGTTAAGAAATTAATTTTTTGGGGTATTTTGGTAAGTCCCTTTCAAACTTGTGGCATTTTAATTAATTTCCCTAATTTTAATATGTTATCTTGGGTTGTTTTTAAGTTTATCTACTGGTTTTTTAATTTTTCTAAAATGAAATGTTACTAGATTATTAAAACATATTCAATAGATTTTCAATAAAAAAAATTAAAATTCAAAATTCTAAAAAAATCAATGCCTACAATTTCTCCATTATAAAATAACATAATACTAATTACACTATTAAAATATTTAACCTTATGACGTGTAGCTCAGTTGACAATTGGATGAGGAGACTTGCCCAATAACTAACAGGTCCTGGGTTCGAGTTCAGACCCCCCGTTAGCCACAACCGCTGAGTGAGCCTCAAAATGCCCCCTCATACGGATGCCCGAGTAGGCAGGGTCAGGTATGGGATCGATCAGGGTTGTCGATATCAATCTTTTTGCCCAAAAACTATTAAAATATTTAATATATTTAATAATATATTATCTTTCATAAACTTATGTATTTTGTGTATTACAATATTTATTATATTATTAAAATATTCATATATTTAATAAAATATTACTCATATCTTCTAAATATCTAGTTAATAAGTTTTCTTATAGATGTGAATATAATAGATTTTTTTTTTCATAACTATTACTCCTTATGAATTGTAGAATAAAGATAATTTGTGGAGAATTTACTAGAATAAAAGATTTGTTCAAAGTACATTTTCTCTATTTTAGAAAATATGTTGGAATGCACTTACCAAATTACTAATTTATTAGCTAAGGACATCAGTACCCCATGGAGGGCATCTTTCAAAGATTCCACTCCACATCAGCGCCACATCAGCTTTTCTTCTATCTCTCACTCGATCCCTCACGATCCTTAAACACCCGTACCCCATTCCCTCAAACCCTTTTGCCATCTCATTTATTTTAATTCATTTATTTATACATTTAATTATTTAACAAAATAAAAATATTTATATATTTTTTAATAAATAAAAATAAGATAAATAATTAAAATTAAAATTCATATCATTCATTAAAAATTAAAATTACAAAATACAAAACACGACCAATCATGAAATTGTCTAATTTGCTCTTTTCTCCACGTTTGCTTGGCGGCTTCCTTTGGTCTCGGATTTGATGGTTCCGGGTTAGATTGTTGTGTCGGGATAGATTGTGGTGTGTTCGGGGTAGAAGGTTGGGTTCATGATGAAAGAGGTGTGTAAAATAAGAGATTGAGAGAGTTTGAGAGGTGTGTAAAATAAGAGGTTGAGAGAATTTGAGAGAGTTTGAGAGGTGTGTAAAATAAGAGGTTGAGAGAATTTGAGAGAGTTTGAGAGGTGTGAGAAATAAGAGGTTGAGGGTTAAATATATAGGTGAGAAAATAGAGCCGTTCAACGGCTATTTTATTAAAAATTGAATAATTTTTTTTTTAATAATCCTCGGGATGGATCGGGATCCCATCCCCGAAAACCATCCCGCCCCGCATGCCATCCCGAGCCGTAGCCCAACCCCGCTCCTTCCCCGCTGCCACCTCACCCATCCCTCACCCATCCCGAGCCCCGCTACGGAAGGCCTTAACAACCTTCCTTTCAGCTAAGAAAAAAATTACCATTAACCGTTTAATGATATTCACAACTTATTTGTTTAGCAGTTTAATTATACATTACTGTTTGATAATGACTTAATAAACTATAAAATGACTTATTCAATAAACTTTTATGAAGAAATTTTATATACAAAATCAAGTTTTTTTCCTAACTAGAACAGTTAAAAACACGTTCTTTCCGTCTATAAAAAAATCTTCTCAATCTATACAGATAAATAAATCTACACAGACAAATTTATCTACATAAAACTTAATAAAAAAATCAATCAAATAGCCTTCGGATAAATATAACTTTACTAAGACCATCTTCAATGGGTCATTAAATCTTACACTAAACATTAAATTTAGTGTAAATAACACTATTCACATCTCGAATGTGGTCTCTATTTTTCACAGTTAATTTAGTGTAATGAATAGTATTACACTAAATTTAGTGTAACACTATTCATTTATACTATTTTTTACGGTACTTTTAATTTTGGTGTAAAAAATAGTGTTACCCATTGAAGAAGATTTACTATTAATACAAAAATTTACACTACTTTTAAAATTTGATGTAAAAAATATAATGTAACCCATCATAGATGTCTTAGAAAACAAACATGTTTTCTTCCTGCTTGTGTGTAAAGGATGTCTTTGCTAGTACATTTTTTTTGTCTTTTTTTGGAAGTATGGTATTGGTAACCTTTGGGTAGGTTGATTTAAATATTAATTTAAACAAATAAAATTTTCATTAAATTAATTACGGATTAATTAAAAAAATGAAATGGACCAACAAAACAATCTGACATAAAGTGCTTTATGTTTGCGATCAAAACCTTTAAAGAAATGGTTTATAGAAAAAAAACAAGGGAAATTAATTAAAATGCCAAAAGTCAATCATCAACTTATCAAAATGTTACAAAAACTTCGTGGTTTATCAAAATGCCCTAATGGCCCGCGATGGAGCCCGCGCTCGCAGGATAGGGCTGACGTGGCACGACCTTTGGCCAAAAGTGCCCCGCGGAGCCCCTCAACTTTGGCCGCGGTGCACATTTTACCCCTGCCCGCGATCGCAGCCCGCGATAGACCAAAATTTTACAGTTTTGGTCCCTGAAAATTTACACTTTTGGTCCCTGAAAATTTACACTTTCAGCCCCTGTACTTAGACGAATCTTGCATGCTTTTACTGTTTTTTTCCACAATTATTGTACTTTGAAGACCGATTTGTGGTTCAAATTCACTGGCATGTTTGAGATTTCATCCATAAATATCAGTAATATGCAATTCACAATTCACACTTGTTCTTGCTTTCTTTCTTGATTTCTCTCTTGTTTTCTTTCTTTGAATTGCTTTCTCTCTTGATTTCTCTTCTCTCATTTCATCCACAAATGTCATCGTCATCAAACCCTAAGTCTACTCCTGAAAAAATGTCACCTCAAATCGAGGTCGCCATAGCAAAAAAGAAAAAGGAGATAGATGAACTAACATAAGAGTGGAAAAAAATGATGGACAGGAAGGCAGTCCATTTGAGAAAGATCGAAGAGGAAGACAGAGAGATCAAAAGGATGAAAGGGGATATAAAAGCTCGGGAGGCTCGTGTTCGTCGAGAACAAGAAGCAATTCACCATATTCTGCAAGACTTCGCAATTATTCAAGCGAAGGTAAACGAGAAGCAAGCTTGGATTGATGAAACTAAATCAATTTTTAAGTAGGTGGTGGTTGTTTTAGTTGTTTTGTATTTTTTTAATGTGTTGTTGTTTGTATTTTTTTGTTGTTTTTTTTACATCATGTAAGGTCAAGTCAGAGGTTACCTCAACTCATTTGCTAAAGTGTGTCCGGGTTGTGGTACACAATGGCCATACGTGGTTGCAAAAGCAGAAGCCGTTGAAGAAGGGTCAGAAAGATTGAAGATGAAGAGCATGTTGGATGGAATACAAACTAACTGTGTTATCAATGTTCATTTAAAAGCATATGTATATGTGTATATATAATATGAATATATATATCATTTACAAACTAGCTGTGTTATCAATGTTCATTTAAAAGCATATGTATGTGTGTATATATAATATGAATATATATATATCATTTACAAACTAGTTGTGTTATCAATGTTCATTTAAAAGCATATGTATGTGTGTATATATAATATGAATATATATATATCATTTACAAACTAGCTGTGTTATCAATGTTCATTTAGAAGCATATGTATGTGTGTATATATAATATGAATATATATATCATTTACAAACTAACTGTGTTATCAATGTTCATTTAGAAGCATATGTATGTGTGTATATATATAATATGAATATATATCATTTACAAACTAGCCGTGTTATCAATGTTCATTTAAAAGCATAAGTATGTGTGTATATATATATAATGTGAATATATATATATCATTTACAAACTAGTTGTGTTATCAATGTTCATTTAGAAGCATATGTACGTGTGTATATATATAATATGAATATATATCATTTACAAACTAGTTGTGTTATCAATGTTCATTTAAAAGCATATGTATGTGTGTATATATATAAGGGAAATTAATTAAAATGCCAAAAGTCCAACTTCGAGTTACCAAAATGCCACAAATCTCTCTCAGTTTACCAAAATGGCACAAAAGCCTGCGATGGGCCCCGCGATCGCGGGCCCCAGGCCCACGTGGCACAAAGTTTAGGGCAAAAGCCCCGCGGAGCCCCCCAAGTTTGCCCGTGTTGGCAAGTTTGTAAAAAAAATTAGTTAAAAATGCCAAATGATATATTCATGAAGCCAAATTATATATTCATGAAGCCAAAATATATATATATATATATATATATATATATATATATATATATATATATATATATATATATATATATATATATATATTCATGAAGCCAATTTTACAAAATCATGAAGCTAGGTATGGTTTGTACGAGTTTGTACAAACTAACTAGTTTGTATTTGATACCCAACCTATATATATTTAATTGTGTCCAAAGTTCCCTAAAAACCATTTTTTTGTATACAAATGGAAGATATCTATCTTCCATGAGGTTGTTTTCAATTAGGATGAGAACAATTTTGAGACGTATTAGATGAAGAAAACATGTCTCTTGAATGACATGCATTACTTAAAATCTGATGTCAAATTAGCATTTTGCTCTTAACACATTGTTGTGTAAAATATAGGATTCTGCATTATACCTTTGCTCTATTATAGCCTAAAGATAGAAGGGAATAGGTTAAAATCGCATTTTCAAGGAAATTCTTTCTATTACAAAAGCATATGTGTGTGTCAAACTGTCAATGTGTATGCATGTATGTGTATTTCTGATAAATTTAGGAATTGTTCCTTCATTTGTGGACTTTAGTTTTGAAGTTGATTTCTACAGTAGGGTAGAACATCCTTAAAAGACTTCTTTAACTTGCACCAATCCCATATAGTAATTACAATCTTGACATTGATGGATCGCAAACCATTCACAAATATCACCACTTGAAGTTATATCAAGAGGATGAATCTGGTTTCATGTATGTTAAGAAATTCATGGTTGTGGAATCATATGTTGGTTTTGGATGCATATATCTGCTACAGTCTCATTTAACACGGTTGAAATTCACATTTTTTACATGGTCTTACTAAAAACCATTTATGGTTTTTACTAAACTTTGTACACATTTAAATATATATATATATATATATATATGGTATATATAATTAACTCTTAGTGGGTTTATGTTCTCCTATATGAGAGCTTCGAAACGATATATAATGCGTCCAAAACGAAGTATGTGTGAATGAGATATTGATGCTCAAAGTTGAGTAATTGGATGAATTTAGCAAAAACCAAGTTGGGTGTGGGAAGGTGTCCCACATAGGAAGAGAGAGTAAAAATTCAATGGTTTATAAGGAAAGAAGTGTGAGGAGTTGACAAGCTCCTTGCATGGTTTTACTCCAACACCTACCCGTGCGCAGGGAGGGTGCCGATTGACGATTTCGTAAGCTAAAATCGTCGAACTTGTGTGTGAGCACGACCTGCGGACACGAATGCAGCTCCAAAATCTCGTGCTCACGCAGCTCGTTTTTGCTAAAATTTCTTTTGGCCACCAGTTTTTTTTTTCGAGCTGCAGTTTGCGACCAAAAAAACAAAAAGGACCAAAAATGTAATTTCTGCCCTACCGCGGGCCCATCGCGGGCCGCGAAGGACCAAACTTGCCAACACGGGCAAAGTTGGGGGGCTCCGCGGGGCTTTTGGCCGAAACAGTTTGCCACGTGGGTCTGGGGCCCACGATCGCGGGGCCCATCGCGGGCTTTTGTGGCATTTTGGTAAACCTGGAGAGATTTGTGGCATTTTGGTAACTTGAGGTCAAACTTGTGGCATTTTAATTAATTTCCCTATATATAATATGAATATATATCATTTACAAACTAGCTGTGTTATCAATGTTCATTTAAAAGCATATGTATGTGTGTATATATAATATGAATATATATATATATATATATATATATCTTTTACAAATCAGCGTTTAGATCAACAGTATCATATGTGTTTGTTCCATATGGTTCAAGCTGTGACGGGCCCGGGGTGTGACTGACTGAATGTCTCCTTGGCACGGTTGAAGGGGCGGGATTTGGACACTCTCCACGAGTGTGTCCTACGCATTGGCACCGAGTACATCTTCGTTGTATCGAACTTTCACCACGTGATGGACGTCGATCGTTCTTTCTCGGTCTCCCGGCTCTGTTCTTATCCATTAAAGGTGGATAGCATGGCGGAAGCGGGTCTGGTGGATACACCCATGCTGCAGGGGGTCCAGCTGGGTTTATTACCTCCACGTATGTTTTCCGGTAATATTCGGACGTGAAGAAAGGTACAGCCAAGTCGCTGCAATCTGTACAACCCATATATCTTGCTGCAGCGATGGCATGGTCGCACGGTAACCCAGATTTATCCCATTCGCGACACGAACAAAGATGGTCTTCCATATTCACAATCGCGTTAAGATAGTCATCATGCACCTCGTACTTCCCATATCCGATTGCTCTTACCGGCCATGTCGGCGCACGACGCGCCCTGTACTGAACGATCTTCTTCGCCGTTGGTGTGAGTGCATTTTGCATCTCACCTCCTTTTAGGCGTCGAATTTGGTACCACTCTTGTTGAAAGGCCCGAAAGTAGTCCATAAGATTAACAATCGGACATCTACGCGCAAAACGGGAGAGTGCATTCACAGACTCTGCACTATTCGAGGTCAGAATGTCTCTCCGTTGTCCAGGAAAATGGGCCGCGGACCACCTCTCCGGTCCAGCTTCGTCAAAGACTTTGGCTGCTTCGTCGGCACTATATCGTAGCATATTCATGTACTTGTTAAACTCCCGATCCGTATATGCTCTGCATGCCGCCCAATAGACATCCTTGTTGGTCGTAATACGTTTGTCCTTGGATTTGGCGTTCATCTCCAAATGTCGACAGCATATGGCGTGAGGGGCGTTTGGGTAGATGGCAGAGATTGCGGCGCTTATGGAAGGAGCCCTGTCAGACATAAACACCAACCCTTGCGGGTCTCCGATAGCTTGTCTCAACATGGACATAAACCAAGTCCACTCGTCCCCGGTTTCGGACTTGCCTACGCCGAAAGCTACTTGAACGATGGAGTTATCCCCGTCCATGGCAACCGCCAGGAACATCATACCCAAGTAACGGCCCTTTAAATGGGTTGCGTCTATTATCAGGACACGACGTAGATTTGCCACAAATGTGCGGATCTGCAAAAACATAGGTGGTTTTTCTTTGTAAATGTTATAGTTTATAATGTGTAAACATATGACGTGTTAAAATACGTACCGCGGGTCCAAGGGCCCCGAAGCACATCTCAAACCGTCGACGTGAATCGGTCCGTAGCTGCGTGACAGTACCAGGGTTCTGCAGCTGCAAATTATATAAATATGTCGGGAGTCGTTCATACGACTCCTCGAACGTGCCTCTCACCATAAACAATGCATGGCATCGCGCACGCCAAGCTTGGTGGTAATCAATCGTGACGCCGAACTGCTGGTGAACATCGTGGACGATGTCCTTTGGACGCAATGACCTACTAACATCAAGAAATTTGTTTTTCAGTATCGCACCCAAAGTCTTTTTGCCGGCTTGTTTGTGGTGGGGATTCAGTTGCGTCCTCGTACAAGTGTGTACGTCGTGCAACTTTCTAATCATGAACGCCCCTTCTTTGCCACCCGTGTCAATCGCGTACATCCTCCAGTCACAGTTTTTTCTGGCACATTCAACTATGTATCTAGTTTTGTCAGATTTCGACGTGCGCCTTTCGAAACCCTCTTCCAAGAACTTAAGTCCGACCTGACTTGCCAAGAGATCCTTCGACTCGAATATCTGACCTACATGTAACATTTCACTGCGAATATAAGGTGTAGGTTCGTAGGTTTGTGTCTGGGTATGGGAGTTTGGAAGAATAGGGGGCATATCAAAAAAGTCATTTATCTGACTACATGATTTTCTACTAGGGGTATATTCTTCGTGATCATCACTATCGGTGTCTGATCTGTCTATTTCAGAATTACCCGTTCTGAAAACGTGGGTTTCGTCATTAGCAACTCCAGCAGTACGCCCTTCGTGTGGTTGTGGTGGTTGTTGTTGTTGCGTCTCCGGAATACAGTCGTTAAGACCATATGAATGATCTAAATGAACCGTTGGGGCGTCGGACGCCTGAAATTGAGAATCAGACTGCTCTATTTGGAGGTCTTCGTCGTCACCGTCGTCGTCGTCGTCGTTTTTGTCGGGATACACAAAAAGTAATGGGGTCCTTTCTGAATCGACTGCAAAGTGCAGAAAAGTAGAGATATCCCCATCGTTGGATAAATCCACAAATGACCTATCGCCATTTTTAAACACTAACTTGCAAACAACAGAAGGGTTGATTCCACATTTTTGCATGACGTATGCAAGAAATTTTTGATAAGTATAGTTTACTGGCACTTTTACACCATGCTTAGATTTATAAGCAAAATTCCACTCATTGTTATCTTGTCCCATTCACCATCAAAACAGAAATATAGCTTAGCTTTTGCAACAGATGAACTCATTTTTTCAGTAGTATCTCAAACACAAAATATTGTAGAAAGAAATCAAGAAAGAAGTATGAAATCGGTGTGTGGATTATGGATTGCATTTTACATCTATTTATCAATTTAACAACCAACATTGATGACAACCAATCTCTCATTTCATCCACAAACTGGTATTCCAAAAACACTGATTTAACATTGATGAAAACATGCAAATGAATTTGAACCACAAATCGGTCTTCAAAGTACAATAATTGTGGAAAAAACAGTAAAAGCATACAAGATTCGTCTAAGTACAGGGGCTGAAAGTGTAAATTTTCAGGGACCAAAAGTGTAAATTTTAAGGGACCAAAACTGTAAAATTTTGGTCCATCGCGGGCTGCGATCGCGGGCAGGGGCCAAATGTGCACCGCGGCCAAAGTCGAGGGGCTCCGCGGGGCACTTTTGGCCAAATGTCGTGCCACGTCAGCCCTATCCCGCGATCGCGGGCTCCATCGCGGGCCATTAGGGCAATTTGGTAAACCGCAAAATTTTTGTGGCATTTTGGTAAGTTTGGTCAAACTTTTGGCATTTTAATTAATTTCCCAAAAAACAAAATAGTAAATAATAAATATATTAATTTAAGGGAAATTAATTAAAATGCCAAAAGTCAAACATCTTCTTACCAAAATGCCACAAATCTCTCTCATGTTACAAAAATGCCCCAAAAAACCGCGGTGGGCCCCGTGATCGCGGGCCCCAGGCCCACGTGGCACCAAACTTCGCCCAAATAGCCTGCGTTGGTCCCTCAAGAATGCCCGCGGTCCATCTTTTCCCCCTCAAGAATGCCCGTGTTGACAGTTTTAGTCCCTGCCCGTTAATGTTTTTTTAAATTTGCAACAAACTTCAGGGACCAAACTGTAAATTCAAAAAGTAGCGGGTTAGCCCGCGATCGCGGGATCCCAACGCGGGCAGGGACCAAAATTGTAAACACGAGAATTCTTGAGGGGGCAAAGCTGGACCGCGGGCATTCTTGAGGGACCAACGCGGGCTATTTGGGCAAAGTTTGGTGACACGTGGGCCTGGGGCCCGCGATCGCGGGGCCCACCGTGGTTTTTTGTGCCATTTTTGTAACATGGGAGAGATTTGTGGCATTTTGGTAACACACGGTCAAACTTTTGGCATTTTAATTAATTTCCCTTAATTTAATTACTATATAGTATTAGGCCGTGCGTACCGCCATCGGGTACCACGGCCGGGTTCACACCGGGTTGGGGGCGGGTAGCAGGGTAGGTGGTACGGGGTAGCGGGTTCAGTGGGTCGCGGGTAAGGGTGGGTTCGGGAACCCGGTGTAAGGAGGGTATGATAATACTGTGTACGGGGTAGCGGGTTCAGAGGGTATGATAGGTAGCGGTACTCCGCTTTAGGGTAAGGAGGGTAGGAAAGAGAAAAGCTGACGTGGCATCAGGGTTCAGAGGGTATGATAGGAAGCGGTACTCATGGTCTTAGGGTGCGTTTGATACGCAGACATAATAGGACAGGACAATGTGGGACAGAACAAAACAGGACTGGACAGAATAGTTGTTCCACGTTTGGTAAAACAAAACTGAATAAAACATAACAGGTAACATTGACCAATTTACCCTTGCTAAATTTAAAGAATGAATAAAATATGAAATAGAAGGTTTAGTTGGTGTTTTAGAAGAGAATTAGATTTTATTTTGAAGTTATATTGGTAAAAAATAAGTCTGTTCTATGGGGTGGGGTGTGGGGTGGAACAAGCATGTTCCAGTTTGTTCCACCTTGTTCTATGGGGTGGGGTGGAACAAGCATGTTCCAGTTTGTTCCACCTTGTTTCAGTGTGTTCCACATAAAGGTCCTGACAAACGTGAGACAGTGAACTCTGTTCTATTCTGTTCTGTCATGTCATGTCATGTCATGTCATGTCATGTCCAGTGTACCAAGCGCACCCTAAAAGACGAATAAGTCCTTTGGAAGGAGATGGCCATAGGATCCTCGTTTTAAGGAAAACAATGTTTATGAAATTAAATAATAAAATAGAAATTATATAGAAAATTCTAGTATGAATTGTCTTTGTCTACTTGTCTAATAACGACATTTCCAATTGCAAACAGATTTTAGACTTTTTTTTATATATAAATAAACTCTTTTAACACTTTCTTTTTTTATTATCTGTTTCGTGTTTTTTAGGGTGTGTTTGGTACATAGACAGAATAGAACAGAACATGATGGGACAAGACAGAACAAAACATGACGGGACATGACAGAACAAAACATGACAGAATAGTTGTTCACATTTGGTAGACAGAACTGGACAGAACAGAACATAAAAGATTAGATAAAGTACAATAAATAAAATTTAAATAATGAGTAAAATATAACGTGTATTTGATGTTTAAGAATAGAATTAGATTTTATTTTGAGTTTATATTGGTAAAACATAACTATGTTCCACATTGTTCCATTGGATAAGGGTGGAACATGTGTGTTCCACATTAAAGTCATGTCAAACATGGGACAGGGATCCCTATATGTTCTATCATGTTCTGTCAAGTGTACCAAACGCACCCTTAGGGCCGTTTACCTGATCACTTATCCGGGTAAGTGCTTACCGGTAAAATCCAACACTATCACTTATTTCCCGAGTAAGATTTTAGTCCACCAAAATGGCATCGTATGCAACAATATAGCCGGTAAGCTCTAACCGTGGTAAGAGCCGTCGCACTCACTTACCGGGCAAGACTCTCAGTCCTTGCTTCCGCTCTTACCGGGTAAGATTCTTAGTCTTTGCCATATTCATTCAGTAAGCTAATGTGATTTGGTAAGCACTTACCCAGGTAAGCGTTTTGTAAGCGACCCCTTAGTTTTGATTTTATATATTTTTTTCAATACCAAATTCTTTTAGAGTAAATTATAAAAATTGTCTCATAGGATTATTGGCTTACTAGTACCCGAAAAAGACGTTTTTGGAATTTTTTACTAATTAATTTGAATCAATGACATTATATGTATATTACATATATCTTGCCACATTCAATGGGTACAAGTTTCCTCGTCATCAAAAGGCGTTGTTTTTGGATAATGTATTATCTATGTTTGTTGTGTTGTTTCCGGTATGAAGTACATTCACAATATATGGTTTTGAATATTAAACATTATCAATGTTTGAGTGTTTTGGATAACATAGTTTTATCAGTGTTTTCATTTTTTGTATATTAAACCTTGCTGGCATTTGTGTGAGTGTTAGAATTTTGGTTTCTTGTCAAAATGGATGTTTTGGGCACTAAGTTTTCATCACGAAAATTGTGGGTTTTGAGGAAAATGTTTTTTGGAAAGAGTATCTCAGGCACAGTCTGGACTAATCCCTGACAATTTTGAAACTTAAAGATGTCTTATCAATGTTGAGGACGTCTGGAATCGAACCCTGGGTAGATAGGATATTCCACCACATCACCCAGTGCGATCAACCACTGCGCTAAAAGCTAACATTTTCCGCAAAAAATTTAGTATAAAAGCTAACATTTTTTGCGGAAAATGTTAGCTTTTATACTAAATAGATTTCATTTGGGAAATTATGATCTAAATAGTAATATTTTTTTTTATTTTTAGTTTTACATTTTATATCAAAGATAAAAACTACTTGAGTTCAATAGGCTTAAAGTCTAAATTTTTTATTGTCGACTTGTGCATAGGTCCTTGTTAGAGAACGGTAGCAACATCACCGTGAAGAGTCGAATGTTGGTTAGAGGCACAAGAAAAAATTATATATTTGGGACGTTTTTCGTACTTTTGGGATAACGACTGTTATTGGGTTTTCTCGACATTTGTCCCTAACCTATACCTCTGTAACAACCCGGTTTATACACCGGATATGTTTAGACGGCGGTTCAGGATGAGCAGACAACTATTCGAACGAATAGTTGAAGATTTAGAAGAAGAGTATCCGTATTTTACACTTCGGGTGGACGCCAGTTGCAAACAAGGTTTTTCTCCGATACAAAAGTGTACTTCCGCTATTCGGCAATGGCGTATGGAGTAGCTGCCGACTCACTTGACGAGTACTAGAGGATAGGAGACAAAACGTCACGAGATTGTCTGTACAAATTCTGCACAGGTATTATTGAACTCTATGGTAAAAAATATTTACGCAAGCCTACTTATGTTGATATTCAGAAGTTGTACACCGCGCATGAAGCTAAACACGGATTTCCCGGCATGCTCGGCAGCATAGACTGTACTCATTGGGCGTGGGCAAATTGTCCGGTAGCATGGCGAGGTCAATTCATGAGAGGTGATCATGAGCACCCGACAATCATGCTAGAAGCAGTGGCCTCCCATGATCTATGGATCTGACACGCATACTTTGGTGTTGCCGGTTCCAACAACGACATCAATGTTCTCAATCAATCGCCCATCTTCAACGATCTATATGATAGAAAAGCACCCGAGTGCCCTTTTGAGGTGAATGAAGTCACCTACAACCACAGATATTATCTAGCGGATGGGATATATCCGGAATGGGCTACTTTCGTAAAATCATTTACGTGCCCACATGACCCTAAACGACAAAAGTTCAAGTCCGCGCAAGAATCGGCACGTAAAGATGTTGAACGAGCTTTTGGCGTGCTTAAACAACGTTGGCATATACTTCATAACCCGGCACACGGATGGCATCCGACAAGATTGGGAAACATTATGTACGCTTGTGTCATATTACACAATATGATACTCGAAGACGAAGACCATGCCATTTGTGGTGGCGATGAAAACGACCTTTTCACGGATGACATCGAAACACAAATCAGTGAGGAACAACGCGCGGCAAATGTTCGAGAAGTCAAAAATCGGGACACTCATAATAACCTTCGGTCGGATTTGGTCGAACATATTTGGCGTAGTTCCCAACAATGACGACGAGTAGATTTTTAATATTTTGTAATTTTTAAATTTATTTTTTAATTTTTAATTTTTTAATGAACGATATGAATTTTTATTTTTATTATTTATCTTATTTTTATTTATTAAAAAATATATAAATATTTTTATTTTGTTAAATAATTAAATGTATAAATAAAAATATTAAAAAAGATGAGGTGGCAAGTGGGTTCATTGGGTAGTGGTACTCCACTTTTGGGTAAGGATTGGGTAAGGCCATCCGTACCCGGGCTCGAGATGCCTTCGGGCTCAGTGGGGGTGGGCTACGGGCCTTGCGGGCTCAGCGGGGCGGGATGGATTCCGAGGATGGGATCCCGATTCATCCCGAAGGTTTATTAAAAAAAATTATTTAATTTTTAAAAATAATGTCGTTGAACGGCTCTTTTTAAACAAAAATAAATAAATTTTTTTCTCAATTTAATCCCACTATATATTTAACCCTCAACCTCTTATTTTTCACACCTCTCAAACTCTCTAAAATTCTCTCAACCTCTTATTTTTCACACCTCTCAAACTCTCTCAAATTCTCTCAACCTCTTATTTTTCATACCTCTCAAACTCTCTCAAATTCTCTCAACCTCTTATTTTTCACACCTCTCTCATCATGAATCCAAACAGAACACCTACATCCCCTCGTAACCGACCGAATACACCACAATCGCAAGAAGATCAAGAGTTTGGTTTCCAAGCGTTTACACAACAAGGTTATCGTCCGCAATGGTCGCAACAAATTCCGCCACAATGGTCGCAACAAAATCCGCCACAATATCCGCAACAATTTCCCCAACAATTTCACCAACAATTTCCTTACCAATTTACACGTCCCGGTTTGATTGAACAAGGTTTTACTCCGGCCAACTACAATCTTCCTTCACCCGCAATCAATCTCGACGACGACATTGTTCCGGAAACCCAACCTTCTACCCCGAACACACCACAATCTATCCCGAGACAACAATCTAACCCGAAACCATCAAATCCGAGACCAACGAAAGCCGCCAAACAAACGTGGAGTAAAGGCGAGGAACTCGCGTTAGTGTCGGCGTGGGTTGACGTTTCGGAGGACCCCGTTATCGGTAACGCACAAAGCGGTGGTAATTATTTTTATTGTTATTATTATTATTATTATTATTATTATTATTATTATTATTATTGTTATACTTAATTTTACATAAATGTAGGAAGTTTTTGGGCCCGAATCGGGCATGTGTTCTTTACTCGCTTGGGTCGTGAACCAGGTTATAGATCAACCCATCAACTCAATAGCAAGTTCAACGACCTCAATAAAAGAATTAATTGGTTTGGCGGCATCTACAACAACTTGCTCAATAATAGATCAAGCGGGATGAGTGAGGCCGATATATCCCGAACGGCACACGAACGGTATCTAGCACGCCATAAAGTTGCTTTCACTCACGAACAAGCTTGGGACGTCCTAAAAAAATGTCCAAAATGGGGAGCCGTTCCAACGATGACGACAACTTCATCGCGGGGTTCAAAACGTACCCAACCTTCCGATGATGACGATGACGAGCAAATTCAACGACCCATCGGGAGAAACAAGGCAAAAAAAACATCAACGAGTAATACGTCCGGGACGAATATGGACGAAAGTGTTACTCAGTTGTTGACGACGTTCAACGACAAGATTGATGATACAATGGAATACAAAATGAAAAAACTCGATCTCGAAATCGAACGCTCAAAACTCGAACGACATAGGTTGGAACAAGAACTCGAAATCGAACGCTCAAACCGATTTGAGAAAGACTTCGAGTTTTTCATGACCCCGCATGATCACCTTACGGGAAACGCTTTGAGGGTTACTTTAGCGAGAAAAGAGCAAATTCAAAAATTTCATAATTGGTAGTGTTTTGTATTTTGTAATTTTTATTTTTAATGAATGGTATGAATTTTTATTTTTATTTTTATTATTTATCTTATTTTTATTTATTAAAAAATATATAAATATTTTTATTTTGTTAAATAATTAAATGTATAAATAAAAGAATTAAAATAAATGAGGTGGCAAAAGGGTTTGAGGGAATGGGGTAAGGCCATCCGTACCCCATTCGGAATGGGGCTCGGGATGGCTCGGTAAGGGCTACGGCGGGTGCGGGTTCAGCGGGGCGGGATGGAATCCGGGCTCCCCATCCCGGTTCATCCCGAAGGGTTTTTAAAAAAAAAATTTAATTTTTAAAAATCAAGCCGTTCAACGGCTCTTTGTAAAAAAAAAATTCTCAATTTAATCCCACTATATATTTAACCCTCAACCTCTTATTACTCACACCTCTCAACCTCTTATTTTTCACACCTCTCAAATTCTCTCAACCTCTTATTTCTCACACCTCTCAAACTCTCTCAAATTCTCTCAACCTCTTATTTTTCACACCTCTCTCATCATGAATCCAAACACAACACCTACATCCCGTCGTAACCGACCGAATACACCACAATCGCAAGAAGATCAAGAGCTTGGTTTCCAAGCGTTTACACAACAAGGTTATCATCCGCAATTTTCGCAACAAATTCCGCCACAATGGTCGCAACAAAATCCGCCACAATATCCGCAACAATTTCCCCAACAATTTCCCCAACAATTTCACCAACAATTTCCTTACCAATTTACACGTCCCGGGTTGATTGAACAAGGTTTTACTCCGGCCAACTTCAATCTCGACGACGACATTGTTCCGGAAACCCAACCTTCTACCCCGAACACACCACAATCTATCCCGACACAACAATCTAACCCGGAACCATCAAATCCGAGACCAACGAAAGCCGCCAAACAAACGTGGAGTAAAGCCGAGGAACTCGCGTTAGTGTCGGCGTGGGTTGACGTTTCGGAGGACCTCGTGGTCGGTAACGCACAAAGCGGTGGCAATTATTTTTATTGTTATTATTATTATTATTATTATACTTAATTTTACATAAATGTAGGAAGTTTTTGGGGCCGAATCGGGCATGTGTTCTTTACTCGCATGGGTCGTGAACCAGGTTATAGATCAACCCATTAACTCAATAGGAAGTTCAACGACCTCAATAAAAGAGTTAATTCGTTTGGCGGCATCTACAACAACTTGCTCAATAATAGATCAAGCGGGATGAGTGAGGCCGATATATCCCGAACGGCACACGAACGGTATCTAGCACGCCATAAAGTTGCTTTCACTCACGAACAAGCTTGGGACGTCCTAAAAAATGTCCAAAATGGGGAGTCGTTCCAACGATGACGACAACTTCATCGCGGGGTTCAAAACGTACCCAACCTTCCGATGATGACGATGACGAGCAAATTCAACGACCCATCGGGAGAAACAAGGCAAAAAAATCATCAACGAGTAATACGTCCGGGGCGAATACGGACGAAAGTGTTACTCAGTTGTTGACGACGTTCAACGACAAGATTGATGATACAATGGAATACAAAATGAAAAAACTCGATCTCGAAATCGAACGCTCAAAACTCGAACGACATAGGTTGGAACAAGAACTCGAAATCGAACGCTCAAAACGATTTGAGAAAGACTTCGAGTTTTTCATGACCCCGCATGATCACCTTACGGGAAACGCTTTGAGGGTTACTTTAGCGAGAAAAGAGCAAATTCAAAAATTTCATAATTGGTAGTGTTTTGTATTTTGTAATTTTTATTTTTAATGAATGGTATGAATTTTTATTTTTATTATATATCTTATTTTTATTTATTAAAAAATATATAAATATTTTTATTTTGTTAAATAATTAAATGTATAAATAAAAGAATTAAAATAAATGAGGTGGCAAAAGGGTTTGAGGGAATGGGGTAAGGGTGTTTAGGCCATCCGTACCCGGTTCGGGATGAGCTCGGGATGGGATGCGGGTTCAGCGGGGATGGGATACGGGAGGAGCGGGATCAGCGGTGCGGGATGGGATGCGGGTTCCCCATCCCGTTTCATCCCGAAGAAAATGTGAGGAGGAGAGGTGGGTCCCAGGTGAGAAATGAGAGGGAGTGGGTTAGGGAATGGGGTAAGGGTGTTTAGGGATTGTTAGGGATTGAGTGAGGGATGAGAGAAAAGCTGATGTGGCGCTGATGTGGAGTGGAATATTTGAAAGATTCTTTCCATGGGGTACTGATGGCCTTAGGTCATCCGTAGCGCATGAAAGATAGCATGCGGGATGGGTGATGTGGCAGCGGGATGGCTGCGGGGATGGGGTACGGGGCGGGATCATTTGCGGGAAGGGATCGAATGCGGGGATGGGATCCCGATTCATCCCGAGGATTATTAAAAAAAAAATAATTACTTTTTTATAAACTAGCCGTTGAACGGCTATAATTTCTCACCCTATATATTTAACCCTCAACCTCTTATTTCTCACACCTCTCAACCTCTTATTTTTCACACCTCTCAAATTCTCTCAACCTCTTATTTCTCACACCTCTCAAACTCTCTCAAATTCTCTCAACCTCTTATTTTTCACACCTCTCTCATCATGAATTCAAACAGAACACATACATCCCGTCGTAACCGACCGAATACACCACAATCGCAAGAAGATCAAGAGCTTGGTTTCCAAGCGTTTACACAACAAGGTTATCATCCGCAATTTTCGCAACAAATTCCGCCACAATGGTCGCAACAAAATCCGCCACAATATCCGCAACAATTTCACCAACAATTTCACCAACAAATTCCTTACCAATTTACACGTCCCGGGTTGATTGAACAAGGTTTTACTCCGGCCAACTTCAATCTCGACGACGACATTGTTCCGGAAACCCAACCTTCTACCCCGAACACACCACAATCTATCCCGGCACAACAATCTAACCCGGAACCATCAAATCCGAGACCAAAGAAAGCCGCCAAACAAACGTGGAGTAAAGCCGAGGAACTCGCGTTAGTGTCGGCGTGGGTTGACGTTTCGGAGGACCCCGTGGTCGGTAACGCACAAAGCGGTGGTAATAATTTTTATTTTTATTATTTATCTTATTTTTATTTATTAAAAAATATATAAATATTTTTATTTTGTTAAATAATTAAATGTATAAATAAAAGAATTAAAATAAATGAGGTGGCAAAAGGGTTTGAGGGAATGGGGTACGGGTGTTTAGGGATCGTGAGGGATCGAGTGAGGGATGGAAGAAAAGCTGATGTGGCGCTGATGTGGAGTGGAATCTTTGAAAGATGCCCTCCATGGGGTACTGATGGCCTTAGGGATTGTTAGGGATTGAGTGAGGGATGGGAGAAAAGCTGATGTGGCGCTAATGTGGAGCTGGAATCTTTGAAAGATTCCTGGATGGGGTACTGATGGCCTAAGGGTGTTTAGGGATTGAGTGAGGGATTGAGAAAAGCTGATGTGGCGCTGATGTGGAGCTGGAATCTTTGAAAGATAGAGGGATGTGGTACTGATGGCCTTATCACTCAATCCCTAAACACCCTTACCTCATTCCCTCAAACCCTTTTGCCACCTCATTTATTTTAATTCTTTTATTTATACATTTAATTATTTAACAAAATAAAAATATGAGTTAAATACGAATTTGGTCCCTGTGGTTTACAAATATTAACGGCTAAGGTCCCTTAAAGATTTTTTTAACGATGAACGTCCCTTAACTTTCCATTTCATAACATGTAGAGTCCCTGTGGTTTACAAAGTTAGTTAACTTTAAGGGACCTTAGCCGTTAATATTTGTAAACCACAGGGACCTTAGCCGTTAATATTTGTAAACCACAGGGACTCTACATGTTATGAAATGGAAAGTTAAGGGACGTTCATCGTTAAAAAAATCTTTAAGGGACCTTAGCCGTTAATATTTGTAAACCACAGGGACCAAATTCGTATTTAACTCTAAAAATATTTATATATTTTTTAATAAATAAAAATAAGATAAATAATAAAAATTAAAATTCATATCATTCATTAAAAATAAAAATTACAAAATAAATTTAAAATCCGTTAAATAATATACGTGCTTGTAGGTGGCTCCATTCACCTCAAAAGGGCACTCGGGTGCTTTTCCATCATATACATCGTTGAGGATGGGCGACTGATTGAGAACATTGATGTCGTTGTTGGAACCGGCAACACCAAAGTATGCGTGCCAGATCCATAGATCTTGAGAGGCCACTGCTTCTAGCATGATTGTCGGGTGCTCATGATCACCTCTCATGAATTGACCTCGCCATGCATTCGGACAATTTGCCCACGCCCAATGAGTACAGTCTATGCTGCCGAGCATGCATTCAACAACTCGTCGGTGTCTACGGATGATGATGATGCGGTTGGTGAACCGGGTTGTGGCGAATCCATATTGTTTAAAATATAGAGAATGGAAGAGTGTTTGAGAGAGTTTGAGAGGTGTGAAAAATAAGAGGTTGAGAGAATTTGAGAGAGTTTGAGAGGTGTGAAAAATAAGAGGTTGAGAGAATTTTAGAGGTGTGAGAAATAAGAGGTTGAGGGTTAAATATATTGTGGGATTAAATTGAGATTTTTTTTTTTTTTTTACAAAGAGTCGTTCAACGGCATGATTTTTAAAAATTAAATTAAATAAATTTTTTTTTTAAAAACCCTTCGGGATGAAACGGGATGGGGAACCCGGATTCCATCCCTTCCCGCCGAACCCGCTTGAGCCGTAGCCCATCCCCGCCATCCCGCAGTCCATCCCGAGCCCCATCCCAAGCTGGGTACTGATGGCCTAAGGAGGGTAGGAAAGAGAAAAACTGATGTGGCGCTGAGGTGGCAAGTGGGTTCATTGGGCACGGGTACTCATGGCCTTAGTTTGCCATTTCAGGTAATCAAATACTGATCTTTAGAAATGAATTTAAATTAGTAGCTTTTCTTTGGTTTTTTTTCCAAGAATTTAGGGTATTACAATATTGGTTATCAATATAAAAAGAACTTTTTAATGGGAAAAACATGAAAAAATTGTATTGCGAAGAAATATCAAGGGACATGAAAGGGTATTCTAGGCTTTGCTTAGACTAATCCCTGACACTGATTGACTACTAAGCATGCAGCCTTGAGATAATTCCTCAGTGGCCACAAGTTGCCAACGCCTGGATTCGAACCCGGGGTAGATGGGTTTCTGAGCCACATCCTCCCAAGGCCTTAACCAGTACGCCACAAGCCTTGTGGTTAACTTAATAAGACTCCCAACTTATTGTTCTAACTGATAATAACTTAATGATTTAAAAAGTGGTTTACAATCCAGATCTAAAGATACACTCTACTATGGCTCACTAAATACAATAACTTCACTCTTATAAGTCGGTAGCATCAACGTTCTCCGTAAACTCCTCGTTTTACCAAATTGCTAACAAAATTGGGAACCGGTAGATAATTATGAGTGAGCACGGAAGTGGCTTTCTGGTTGTTCCCTATCTGGATCGTCTTCTTCCTCTTCTTTGTTTTCTTCGTCTTCCTCTTCTTCATCTTCTGCAGGGGGGTCATATGGCAATGGGGGCGGTAATGGTGTTTTCATTGGGCTGAATTGAGGAAATATATCGGGCCTTCTGCCTGGTTTCGGTCTCTCCCATTCCTGCAAGATCATATCACAATTTGCTTAACGGGTTTTCATTTTGATATATATAACGAGTGGGATTGTACGTAAACCTGGTAGATGATGCTTCATTTCATAATTCATATATAATGAAAGAATCATGTTAGGATCTGTCATGTCAAAGGATCGTGTGAGAAGTTGAGGTTAACGGGAGAAGCGTGAGGAGTGGATCTGAACCGTTGACCGTTTTTGATCAAATGTCCTCGCATGAATTGCGGCTTAGGAGGGAATTGATCTGGTGCATCTCGGTGCATCTCATCCTAATGTGAGGTAGGCAGATGAAAGATTTGTGGAAGGTTTTAGGGTTAAATTTTGACAAGGGTAGTTTAGTAATTTATCAACCTGGTCTCATCTTCCTGATTCTTGTTCCACAAATAGGTTGTGGGACAAAAATGATGTCCCACTCAACCATGGCGTGTCAGTATAATGTCATGCCAAACATGGGACATGTTTTTGTACTATCTTGTTCTGCGTACCAAACACACCCTTACTGCGTTCAAGACCATGATTTGATATAGCGGTTATTGCGGTCATAAAAGCAGAATAATATAGCGGTTCATATAATAAATACACATATTTATACACCTATATATACAACACTTAGGGGCTGTTTGTTTTTGAAAAAATACCTCTTAAAACCTCTTAAGTCTGAAAATTAAGAGGTTTTCAGATTTAAGACTGTTTGTTTTATTTTTAGAAAAAAGTCTGAAAACCTCTTAATGTCCTCTGAAATTTTAGAGGTGCAGCATCACTTAATTCCTCTTTTTTTTAAGGATTCAATTTCTTCCGCCTCCTCCTCAATTGCATGCATGGTTGATGGGTATGGATGTGTGTGTTATCAAATAGTGGTCTCTTTCAAGTTGGAATTTTAAAACATAATATTTTTATTCAATTAAGATGTTTATCATTTTATAAAAACAAACAGTCTTAATATTTCAGATTTCAGACTTCAGCACCACCTCTTACTTTGTAGATGTAAAATCAGATTTCAGACTTCAGACCTCTTAAAAAACAAACAGCACCTTAGCATTCAAATGCACCCCCTATAGATCATGCAACCTATGCAACCCACTTATCCAACATCCATTTTTTCCTTTTTTTTTCTTTTTTGGTTTTCTTTAAATTAGGGGTAGTTACAACCGTCAAATGGTAACCGTTGATGATCAAAGAGACGCTCCTGATTTGGTTGCAAAGGTTGCATGAATACAATGCATTGCATAATAACCCATCCCTGCTAATATATTATACATGTAATACATATATTATATCTACTACTAAGCCCAACCAGCAATTGACGATTTCACGCCACAATTTGATATACAAAAAGTGGTGGAATCAGGGCAAAGTGTGCCGCTAGGCAACCACTATTACCAATGACCGCTAACCGTGTTACCACCGTTTATACGAAATTCCAGTGGAAGTGATGAATAATTCAAGATAGAAATAGCCTCTTTTATTAACAATATTAACCAGAAAACATGCTTAAACCATATAACTCAAATTGATTTTTAATCATATAAACATTCTTGAAAGCTCATTCGATTGAATACGAATGATAGGAACAACTTTTCTGGCTCTAACTTTCTAACTTTTTTTTGGGTAACCGTGGGTTTCCAGGCCCGCTTACGCGCAGCTAATCCCCAGAAGAAATCATATTTTGGAGACATGGAGTATAAGAACATTATGGGTTACCCTTACACTTAATGAGAGTAAATGTTGTACACTGAGTGATTCAGAGCTGGAATTTTACTATAAATCGAACGATTCCACTAGAAGAAGAATGATTATAGTGTCCGACTTTCAAGAGCCTGTGAATGTGATTGTTGATCCTTCTGTTAGCAACTTAGGGGTTGTTTACTTGCAACTTAGTGAGCTTAATGGTCTGGGTGGTTATTCACTCACCCATACATGAGTGTTTCTTTATGGCTTAATCGTTAAGCCATTAAACTAAAATGGCTATATGTAATAAGCCAAAACCCCTCACTTGCCCCCATTAAGCCACCTGAAACAAATTAATACCAGAAATGCCCAAAATATAATCCGACCATCTCTTTGCCTCCCTCAAACCCATTGATCTCCTGTCCCTCAAACAGACAGATTTATGCATACAGACATCTTAACCCATACAGGGCTTAATGTAAAACAAATAAACAACCCCTTAGCATTTAACCACCATAACCGATCCTTGTAAAGCTCTAGGACTACATCAAGATGCTAAGTGATTATTGTTGATGGTTTATGACCGTGTCGTGTTCATGATGCATAATTGTCCTTAATATTTGCATATCAGAGATCTTCATTGATTCAATCTTCGGTTTTTTAACCCTATCGATACAATTGTACAAACAACAAACATCCATACTGATTCCACAGCATCTAACCTACAAAAACTATTCATGAACCCTAAGCTTGCACACCCAATAACTTTATTTTAACTCTAGAAAGTAAATAAATGGACAATTTATGATCACCACTAGCGACACACAAGTAATAGACTGAAGAACATACTGGTCTAACTCTAATATTGATCTAACTTCAATTTACACCCAAAATCTGAATTGGATGGACGGAAATGTTGATAATTATCATATTTCAGATGCAAAAAACCTAAATTGAACACTTATTCATGCAGAGCTTGAACTAATAGATTCACAGTTGCAAATTCCCCTTTTAATATCATATATAGTAAAGAATTCGATACTTTATTCTACAACTTTCGAGATAATTAGGTCAATTTAATCAACAATTCTGCCTCTAATCACCAAGTAATCGACTGAAGAACATACAACATAATTTAGCTAGAGCATGGCATCAGTTAATTGGAACCTGTTAAGACCCATAAAGCTATAAATGTTAAGACACATACTCCTTCTGTAGCAGTATGGTCCAAATCTGATACCTCATTGTTGCTTTATTCCTACCTCTAGCTATTGATAAGGTTGCTTCTTCCTTACTCCTACCTCTAGCTATTGTTAACGGATGCCCCTATTATTAAGAGATGACTCATAGTATTATTTAGTAGCTTTTCCTTCTTTATGTTTTGGCTATGAATGTAACAGAAAATATTATTCATTATCTTGTAATATTCATCATGTTATTCATATGAAGAATAATATTCGTCATCTTGTAACCAATATTAACCATCGGATAAAGAATATTATTCATTTTCTCATAAATTTCTTCATAACGCTAAACATCCAATTGAAATACAAACACAGAGAATAAAAGGAGATGCTCACAACAGGGAAATCGAGAGGGTTACGGCGAGTCAATTTCTCTTCGTCAGGTGCCATACAAACAAGTTTCACGGCCGACGCCGATTTCATCCTCCGAGCCGGAGAGTGACTTAGAAACCTTGAAATCGATGACCTAGATGACGACGATGACGACAATCTGGAAGTCGCCATAACTAGTGATCGTGGAGGCGGTGGTTTTGAAATCAAAACAGGCGAGAAGGAATGCACGGAGGTAGAAATCATCGCCATATCTTGTTGTGCTGTTTTTAAGGGATTTCGTTCAGAAAATGAAGTGAAGATAAGGAATCCGCCGGAGAGAGCAGCAGCGACGCCGCCACCACCAACCGCCTTTGATTCACACGTGAATTTCGTTTTTCGAGTTTGGTGTGGTTTTGAGTCCCCGTTTAAAAAAAGGACCCTTTTGAAAATCATTTTTTTAAGTAAAAAGATGTTGGAAAAATAATATTTTAAGGTGCTTTTTGGCTGTTGTTTAATAGTTTAGTGCAAAATGATTAAGAGGGTGTTTGGGAGTGTGTTTTAAAAGGGCTTATTGACTTATTGGCTTCTCAAGAAGCCAATAAGTTAAAAAGGGTGTTTGGGAAATGCAAAAGTGCTTTTGAAACAGCTTTTGGATTTGCATACAAACGTGATTTTTCATAAGTCACATAATCCTGACTTTTGGATTAGAAAATGACTTTTGGATAGTAAAATTACAGAAATGCCCCTCATCCTAATGGATTAGTTTTTTTTTTCTCAATTGACTTTGGATTAGTTTTTTTTTTCTCAATTGACTTTTGATAGCAAAATCGTATTTTTAGACAATATTTTTTTTGTATAGATATTTTAAAAATAAGGAAAAATGGTTAAATAACAAGGCATGTCCTTTTTGGTCATTTTACAAGTATAAGCTAAGCCAAACACTTTTTAAAAAATAACTTATTAACTTATTGACTTTTATAATCTCAAAAGCTAATCCAAACACTTTTTTAAAAACTCATTTTCCAAAAGCAATAAGTCAATAAGCACTTTTGGCCAAAAGCACTTTTGGACTAAAAAGCACTCCCAAACACCCTCTAAGAAGTCAGAATAATTAAGATGCTTTTATGATATAGTGCAAAATAAAATATGACTGTTTAGTATTTGTTTAGAATGAAATCAGGGTGCCAAATGGTTAATGGTGGCCCAAGATGCTAAATCATTAAGGGGGTGTTTGGCAGTTGCTGAATGGCTTGGTGCATAATGATTAAGTGGTCAGAATGATTAAGAGGCTCTTATGATATAGTTCAAAGTAAAAAATGATTGTTTTATAATTGTTTAGAATGAAATCAGAGCGCTTAATGGTCAAGGGAGGTCCAGGATACAAAATCATTCAGAGGGTTTTAGAACCATTAAGAGACAGACTATTTTTTTGCCAAACAAGATTCACCTCTTATTGATTCAGAGGTTGCCTCTTAATGGAACCATTAAGAGGTAAACAAACAACCTTTAAGAGGGTTTTGAAACCATTAAGAGGTAGATTTTTTTTTTGCCAAACAAGATTCACCTCTGAACGATTCAGAGGTTGTCTCTTAATGGAACTATTAAGAGGTAAACAAACAGCCCCTAAGTTGAGAGTAAATTATTTGGTCGATTTTAATGATTATTTCAATTAGGAGTTTTCGGAAGGGAAATTGGCTAAAATAGGCAAAGTAAGAGCATCTCCAGTTGCTTTAAAATAAAGAAAATTGGACTTTTGTTCTCTAAATTATTTGACTAGCTTCTCTATATTGTTCTTTAAAATAGAGAAAAACTAACAAAAACTCCAAGTTTGGAGAATTCTCTAAAAGTTGATATATCGAGAGAGAATTTACTTTTTTATTTATTCCCACCAATAGGGTTAAGTTATTTTTAGTTTTATACAAATTCTTTTTAAAAAATGTATTGGGATTATAAATTTACATAATATAATGGATGTTGAAATCTCTAAAATAGAGAATCCATTTTGGTTAAATGTAGTTCTTTTTAGAGATTTTAACGTTTGAATCTCTATTTTAGAAAAATATAGAGAATTCGTTGGAGATGCTCTAACCTTTTAAATTGGTCTTTTAGTTAATTTTCTTTCGTTTTTGCATCAATGTCACTACTTTTGCAGTGGACACATCCGTAATATTACGGACCTACTAAACGACAAATTTTTTTCAATAAACCTTGCTACCTCTGCAATGACACATTCACAATATTGCGTTAAACCCAAATTATAAGTCGTGAGAACATGTTAGATCCGCAACTGACAAGTGTCAAGATCGCAATTGACATGTCCGTAATTGTAGACCTGGCTCTGTAATTGCGCACCTGATACGACATTCACGACCGACACAAGTGGCGCATCTGCCGAAATTCTTGGATATTTTTGTCGTTTAGTTGGGTCCGCAATATTGCAGAGGTAATGACATTCGTTCAAAAATGAGAGAAAATTGGCTTGGAGACCAATTTGGAAGGTTTCTTTGCCTATTTAAGTCAATCTCCCTTTTCAAAAACATCGTTGGATCATTTGAAGTTAAGCTAGATTGTTTTTGGCGGTTTAAGCAGTCTAATAGACCGATATGGTCTGCGGTTTGAATGCTTTTTTGAGCAGTATGGATCGTGTTGGGTCACCAAAGATTTGAAATTAACTCACTGATGTCTCTCCTAGATCTTACTTAGAATATTTTAGAATGGTTCTTTAAGATGACTTGTACAAGATAGCAATTGTTTGGTGAAGTCGAAGATCAACCGAAACCAAGCTTGAAGATATTCTCATTGTGGAAATAAGAATAACCTTCTCAAACAATCAACAAGTCATCATCCACCGATGGCCCTCAAACATCGGTGGACATCTCCCACCGACCATCCATTGATCGGCCAACTCAAGATCCACCGATGGTTGTGTCACACATCAGTGGACATCCTTCACCGATCCTTCCGATGATCGGCCAAATATGAGTCCCACCGATGTGACCTTTAAATCGGTGGGATCTCAAGTATCTTCGCAGATATTCTCAATTGGAATTTCCAAGGCACTCATATCGGTGGAACACTATCAGTAGAAGTGCATTGGAAAACACATCAGGAAGATCTTCTATTTTTGGAAAATATCTAGTGGTAGGTAAAAGTGAACTTTTGGCGCTTTATCCACTTTTAGATAACGTCTCAATCAGCATGGGTATTCTTCCTGGTTCCAAGGAAAAAGGTGATAAGGACACATCAACTTTTCAGAGATCAACACCTTCTAGCCAATCTCCTGATGACAAGTGTCCTAAGCATTTAATGCTCATCACACTATAAAAGGATGAAGAAGCTCCCATACAAACTACGCTTACTGGAAGTTTTTCTCAGTGCAAGAATTTTTATTTTGCTCAAGAATTTTATAGCTTTGTTCTAAGTGTTCTAAGTTGTTTTGTTTTAGTATACTTTGTGAAAGATTGTTAGAATAGTTTATCTGTTCTTTTCCGCAACAGTCTTTAGATTCTATGTGTAATTCTTGTTGAAAGTTTTTCAATAATAGAATTAAAATTGTGAAAAATTTGAGTATTGTATTCAACCCCCTCTCCCTCCCCCCCTTCTACAATACTGGTTAAGCCATCTGGGACTAACAAGTGATATCAGAGCAGAAAGTTTAATTCATAAACTTGATCTGCGATGGCTGCCTCTTCCTCTTCAACAATTGAAAACTCTTTTGAAAACAACTTTTCTGAAAATGACTCCATAGCCAAACCTCATAAGTTTTACCTTAACAACTTTTCTCTTTGGAAAAGCCGTATGATGTTGTTCATGGAAGGAGTGGATACTAGATATCCAACCATTCTCAAAGAGGGACCTATTATCCCTAGAGTCTGGGCTCGCTATGAAACGCAGAGGACTGGTAAAGAAACCATTGATAAGGAGGACTCTAGTGACTCCGATGATTCTGATGAGCTTTCTGACAAAGAGAAGTCCAAAGCTACTGGTCGTTACATCCTCAAAAACCCAAAGAAATATACGGATGAGGAAAAACCTTTGGTTTCTCTTGATTCTAAGCTCAGGGCAATTATTGCTCTTTATCTTCCTGATGAGATCTATCATTCTCTGGTTAACTTTGAAACTGCTAAAGAGATGTGGACCACTCTGTGTGTGCTGTACGAAGGTACAGATGAAGTGAAGAAGAGCAGAAAGATTGGTCTCATTAAAAAGTATGAACTCTTTGCTCATGTAAAAGGTGAATCTCTTCCTAGCTACTATAATCGTTTCAACTCTCTTCTAAATGATCTGAAGTTATTGGGCAGAGTCTATGATAATGAGGAAGTCTTATGCAAGTTCATGGATTATCTCCCTGAATTTTGGGAGAATATATGCACTTGTATCAAGACTACCAAGGACCTTGAGTACATGCCCTTAACTGTCTTGTATGGAACTCTTTTCAACTTTGAACAAACCAAGTTAGAAAGGAAATCTTTCATCAAAGAGATAAAGGGCTCTTCTATAGCCCTTGTCAGTGAAAATTCTAAGAAACCTCAAAGTGTTCCTCGAATCACCTATCCTTCATCAGACTCTGACAATGACAGCCAAAACAACTCTACTCACCAAACGGAGGCATATCTAAGTGATGCTGATGATGAAGGTGAGGAATTTTCGATTGAGCAGTTGTCTGATGAAATGGCTATGATGGCTGGTTTCAAGAACAAGTCTCGTCCTTTTAACAAATCTAGAAATTTCAGAAAACCTTCTTCTTCCACAAGAACTCCCTCTTCTGATAAGTTTAATGAGGAGTGTTTCAACTGTGGTAAGAAAGGACATTTTGCTTCTGAGTGCAGAAGCAAGCGCGTTGCAAAATCTAGGACCACATCCTCTGACAAGTATTCTTCTAAGTATGAGAAACCCAAAAACAACTCCTTCAAATCAACCTTTTCCAAGAAAGATACTCAATCCTCTTCCCAAGATCATCAAGAACGTGCTGAGAAGTACAAGGCTAAGTACAAGAAACAGAAAGAAAGAAGTGAGGGTCTCCTCAGAAAAGGAAAGGGGCTTATGGCAGAAATACACAATTGGGATCAAGAAGAAACTTCTGACAGTGATTCTCCCAACATGTGTTTCATGGCCATATCTGAAGACATGGAAGATTCTGAAAATGCTGTCTCTCCAATGGCTCTAGTGTCAACTGGGTGCTCAACATCATACTCTCAGGTACATCCCTTTAATGATATGACTGACATTGAAAAGATTGATGTATATGAATCCTTAACTAAAGACTTCTATACTGTCAAGGATGGCAAGAAAAGAAAATATGCTCAAGTGAAAAATCTCACCTCTCAACTTGAAATGTGTATGTCTAAACTTGAAAAGTTTGGGGAAATCAAAGTTGATCTTGAGGATCTGAAAACCATAAATCACATGATTTCAAAAGAGAAAAACAAGCTTTTTAAGAAATTGAAAAGAGAACAAGAAACCGTTAGAAAATGGACATGTTCTTCAAAAAATCTTGAGAAAATCTTTCAAGACCAAATCTCTGGCGAAAATAAATTTGGTTTAGGCTATTTGAAACCTCTTCTCTTGCTCTTGCTCTTGCCTCTACCTCTAGTGGGTGGGATGATGCCTCAGAGTCAAGTTCTTGTGACTCTATTTCTTTAAACTCAGATGATTTAAATGAAGCTTTAAAATTCGGAATGTTTATAAAAGCTAAAGATTCATCTTCTGTCCAAACCTCTGACAAACAAGACTCAAATGATGTTTCTAAACCTATTCATGATTTTTTAAAGAATTAGTCATTGATGAAGTTTCTTCTCCTGATTCTTCAAAATCAAAGATTTTCAAAAGAGACAATGCAACCAATCTTTCTTTAAAAAGAAAATCTTCAGACCTTGGAAAAGACCATTTCAAAAGTTTTTCAAGAAATCCTTCCACCAACTGTGCTCCCACAACTTCTGGTAATGGGATTTTAAGTTTTCCTCCCCTCATCTCTTCCTTTGGTCCTAAAGCTATTCAAGTTAATGTCATAGGAAAAGGAAAAGGAAAAGGAAAAGAAAAATTGCAAAACCCCAAAAAGACATTTATCTATAGAAAATGTTACAATTGTGGTGACACCTTTCATCTTGCAAAGGATTGTCCCAAGGAAAGAATTGACCGAACCAAAGCTAAGGAACTTGTCTCTAACCCCAAAGGACCCACCACCAAATGGGTACCTAGGAACTAATCTGTGTGTGCATGCAGGTCTTTGAGCACCATCAAATCTGGTATTTGGATAGTGGGTGCTCACGTCACATGACGGGAAATAAATCTCTTCTCATTTACTATGTGTCTGAAAAGGGTCCATCTGTAACTTTTGGAGACAATTCTAGAGGCTACACCAAAGGATATGGAACTCTCACCAACGGATCTGTCACCTTCAATAAAGTGGCATTTGTTGAAGGCCTTATGCATAATCTTCTAAGTATCAGCCAACTTTGTGACTTAGGATATAAAGTTATCTTTGAACTTTGTATCTGTACTGTTGTTGACAAAAACATGAAAGTGGTTCTCTCTGGGAAAAGAATGGAAAATGTCTATATCATTGATATGGGACAAAATAATAATTCATCCAATGTATGCTTTGTGTCAGATGACACAGCCAAAAGGAACTGGTTGTGGCATAAACGTCTATCTCATCTCAACTTCAAAATTCTCCACAAAATTTCAAACAAAGAGCTGGTGACTGGGATGCCAAAGTTAAACTTTGTCAAAGAAAAGTTGTGTGATGCATGTGAAAAAGGAAAGCTCACTAAAACTTCCTTCAAGACCAATCAATGCTCTTCCATCACTGTTCCACTACAAATGTTGCACATGGATCTATGTGGACCAGTCAACACTCCCAGCCTAGGTGGCAAAAGGTACATTCTTGTAATTGTTGATGAATTTACTAGATATACTTGGGTCTCTTTTCTCAGGTATAAAAGTGATGCAACTCAAGAAATCATCAACTTTGTCAAGAAAAATGAAGTTCTGAATGGACAACTTGTACGATCGGTGAGAAGTGATAATGGCACTGAATTCAGAAACAGTGCTCTTGAAGACTTCTTCAATGAAAAAGGAATTTCTCAAAATTTCTCTGCTGTCAGGACTCCTCAGCAGAATGGAGTCGTGGAAAGGAAAAACAGAACTATATATGAGGCTGCAAGATCTATGCTAAGTGAATCAAATCTTCCCACCTATTTTTGGGCTGAAGCTGTTAACACTACTTGCTTTACCCAAAATAGGTCGGTGATCTCCAAAAGGCATGATAAGACCCCTTATGAAGTGTTCCATGGCAGAAAACCAAATATAGGTTTTCTTCATGTCTTTGGCTATGTGTGCTTCATCTTGAATGATCGTGACAATCTTGGGAAATTTGATCCCAAAGCTGATGAAGGAATCTTTGTTGGATACCGTTTGAGCAAAATTTCACAGGTCTCGACCACGACCAGAGAAGGTAAGACACATGTTATGAGCTATACCTTGTATTAAGATAAGGTCCCGACGAAGACCCAAAGAACCTCCGTCGTCCCTCCTAAAAGGTAAGTCAAGAGTTCCTTACGACACTCGACCTCGACGTCGCCCGTTCCGCACGACCGTCGCATAAAACCGTGCGACCTCGACCGACTAACGCGTTATATGAACTGTTATATTTGTTCAGTGATTAATGCAGGAGTCAAAGTCATTTATGGACAACGGCTATAACCGACGAAATCAGTTATGAGCATCTAAACTCACATTGAAGACGACGGCCGTTACAACAATCATCAAAGATCTTAATGATTCAATTAAAGTCATCCGAAGACTATAAAATCCTGGCTCAATCATCAGTTCAAGACATCTGATCGACATCGAATAATACAGAGAGAAAGAAAGAACAATAGCAGCGAACAACAGAAGCAAACGCAAACACTCGAAGAATATTCATTCGAAGCAAAGAGATTATTCATAGAAGATCGCTCTCGACGCTCGACATTCACTTTCGACCAACAGTTTATACATAGTTTTCACACACGACACACACTGTTTTTACATTTCAGACACTTGTACTTTACATTTCGAAGTTTTTCCTTCATTTGTTGTAAAGCCCGTGTCCCGGTATGTTTATTAATTAAATTTTAATTATTTAAAGTGTTTACCTTTAATTGTTTTTGGTTAGTGGTTTGGTGTCAAAAAGGACCAAAAATGTTAGCTTACGTGTCTTTTGTTATAGATTGTGAGATGAGGTATAGTTGAGGTGCTATTTGTGCATTTCTTGGAAACTTGTGCATGAGTCTCGACCCATGACCGAAACCCCCTTTCTGGTTTCTTTTTTTTCCTTGTGTTTCAAGCAAAGCCAAACAACCTCCAAACCCTACAATCCTCTTTTCTCCCTTTTTGTCCTGTGGTGCGGCTGTGAGAAAGAAACGAGAAGAGAGCGAGATAGAGGAGAACCAAGAGAGAGAGTGATCGCGAGAAAGAGAGGGACGAGAAGAAGGAACACAGCGGCAACCGTCGCCGCCGCTGCTGCTGTCGCCGGAGGGCGCCACCACCCTGGTGTAACGACCCGGTTTCCCAAACATGCTTCAATTAACATACATTGCATAACTTCATTACATTCATAATAAAAGATACATAATAAACCACAAACGGTCCCTTCGGTCTCGAAACTACAAAATACATTAAGCTTCCTAATCAACGCCCATCAAAAGCTCCTTACACTTAATCCTTTCCTTTGCCGATCCTTAACCTGGAAAACATATTTTTGAAAACAAAATGAGGGTTAGACCAAACGGGTCTAGTGAGTTAATCCCGATCCTTTCCAAAATCATTATAAAACCTTTTATGTAAATCCTTTGTATCAAAATAGTTTAGATAAACCTTTGGTAATTCTTTCGTAAAATATAAACATACCACACGTATTTAAATACCAATCCAGACTCGTGCATCGTGTACATCTCATTCACCTTATTCCTCCACAAATGGCCATATTAGTTGGTAGCAAGCCAACTAATAAATCAACAACCGGTCCGCTCACCGGAACCCGGCTACCTGTCGGTCCGCACACCGGAACCCGACTACTCACCGGTCCGCACCCCGGAACCCGGCTACACACCGGTCCGCACACCGGAACCCGACACAAGTGCACTCGTGTAGTGCAAAGCTTATATAAATACAATATATATCTCATTACATCATATTGTCATTTATATACACATAATCATATTCCTACCACATAATCATCTCATATATATATACACATACTCACATACATATATAAACACATATATGTATTCCAGTTGAAAACGTTTTAAAGCAAAACTCACCTCGATCGCATATCCATAAACACTTCCAAGCTTTTCTCCAAAAGATTCAGTCTATCAATCCCAATCCACAGAGTCTGCAAATAGATTTAATACAAATATCCCCTTACTAACTGATCACATAAAACATACTAGAAGACCAAGTACTCTAGATAACTCAAATCCTCAAAAGTGACCAAAACAGCTAAAGTATCCGGACAACCCAAACAACCCGGACAAAACCACCTTTTCCGGACAACACGACTTTTCCGGACAACCTCAGTAATCCGGACAGCAAGACTAATCCGGACAACACGACTTATCCGGACAACACAAGGAATCCGGATGCCATCCGGTCTCTAAATTATCCGGAAACCACAATCAAATCGTCCGGACTCTATCAACAACTTACCCGGACACCACCCAAGAATATACCCGGACACTACTAACAAAAACCATCCGGACACCTTCATACTGTGTCCGGACACCTCTGTCGGTTTCATCAAATTCGACCCAGAATCCGTCTAAAGTTTATAACAGTTCGATTCTGCTAATTCTAAACCGATAGAAACAATCTACTAACCATTAAGAACATAAAACATAACAGAAACATACCTTAATTTTTACTTCCAAGTATTCAAATTTGAAGCCCTAACTCTTTCTTCCTTTTTCCTTCTTTTGCTCTCCAAGACACACACACTTCACACACTGCACATCTGATTTTTTTTTTGAAATATCTTAATTGCTTTTAGATAATATCTACCAAAATTTACCCCTTTAACCCTATTCTATTCTTTAATGACCACAACCCCCTTTTAACTTATAAATCTACCTAACTTACCTAAAATAGAAACTTTTAGGTTAAATAATTTAACGGAATAATATTTTTAACTAACGGACTTACCCGGGGTATTACAACATCTCCCCCTTAAAAGAATTCCGTCCCGGAATTCGGTTAGGCAATAAATGAGGGTAATCAATTACCATAAATCGCTTTCCAACTTAAACAACACACTATTCTCAATATTACCAAAACATCAATAATTTTTAATTCCACACAAAAATTCCGCCCCTTTAAAACCGCGATAACCGCCAACTTATTAATACTAACCACTTTATTTGAACTTTACGCACATCTTCCGCAATTTACTCAATTAATCCATCCTACAAAGTCGATCCAAATCTTAACATAACCACACTCGAAATTCTTTGCCGAATCACCCAATAAACAAATCCCACGAAGATTCAAAATAACCCGTTAGTTCACTTATATCACTAAAGTAAATAACTTATACTCAAATGAAACTCATCCGAATAACACAACATTAAATGCTTACTCGAAACATTTACTACACTAATACTACTTTTAACTCCATCAGCATTTCACGACAAACGTCTTGTTCTATACTTTACAAAACTAACTTGACAACCTAATTATGCTCTTTCCAGATAAAACTTGCTTAGCAATTACAACCTATTTCTTATACTCTTCCAAATAGAACTCATATTAAAACATAGTTTCCAATAACAATACAATGTCTTAACATAATTGCAAAACTCGATGAGAAATCAAAGACTTACACATCTACCTTAACTTACAATGCCAATTTCTCATTTGTACAAATACTACACCACTATCATACCCAGGTAATAATACCATAAAATCCTTATGACAACTTTTAGCCGCAATCAACAAATTACGTCTTCATTGCATCAATCAATATATCAACAATTAAGATAAAGTCTAAAACCACTCTTTAACTTAAACAACTCCATAAAGAAAGTTCATCACACGACCATCAAAATATTTATTGATCAAAGCTTTCTTCCCACTAATCATAACACTTAATAATATAAATCCCTTTTACAACTTAAATCCGTCAATCCAATCCGGTGTTTTCTAACGGTACAACCTTACTTGCTTCGGCTAAGCCCTTCCACAAAATCGACACTGGAAAGGCCGAAAGAACTCTCACTATGCGTAACCCTTCAATACCAAGGCGCATACTAATAATTTAGTACCCTTCTAACTACAACAACTCTTACTCCAAGAAGAAAACCCGAGTGATACAAACAAGGTATATTATCTAAGATTAATCATACCAATATCATTCACACATCTAGACTCCAGGTTCACCTCATCCTACTACCCTTGCTGTGACAGAATCTCCACTAGTCATGACGAGTCGCCTCGCGAATGCACAGACGCATACAGTGTGAAATCAGATAGACATTCGAACGAAAGATTCTATCCCACGACGGTTAGACTCAAACAAGAGCTGCGCAATAGAACTAAATCAAACATTCTAAGGTTATTTAGTTCCTACTGTATACCACTTATAAAGCATTCACTTAACAACCTATCAGGACTAGCATAAATTCCTACTAGCAAGCAATAGTCATGCAACAAAGTGTAATAAGCACCAGGCAATCTAGCATGCATACTCCTATGTTCTAGAAAGTAATAAATTACACTAAGTACTCTACCTTTTCCCTTGGCATCGGTTGACTGTACACACTGCGCCTTCGATCACCGTCCTATCAATCCAACACTCCTAAAATAACGACATTCCACTCCCCAATAGATTACAAAAAAACAACTTGGAGTATCACCTTAACCCGTAGTTGAACTCTTCTCCATAGGTCATTCCCAACTCTACCGTCACTTCTCTAATCCAAAATATATCTAATACAGACAACACTTTCCTGCATTAATTACACCGACCCCAAACCTTAGATTACAATTGACTTTCCATACTCGTCACCACATCACTCTCGTATTAATACCACGTTCTATCCAATGATCCTTCACCCCGATCATTACATTCGACTATTTTCTTCTACTCTCTTCTCAACATAAAACACGTTTCCCCAAGGATAGCTCACTAGGAGGTGCTTACTTTAGATCGATCCTATGAGCTAGCTTTCTTTCACCTCCAAACCAATCGTACACACCCAATTCCCACAATTACTATACTTAACCAATAATTTCACCACTCCTCATATAAGGAATTTAATCGAGTTAATCTGAAATCACATTCATTGCTCGAAACAACCACACACTTTTCATTTTTCAAATATCGTTAACATATTCTTTTAAAACGATAATAAACAAATTGGATCCACACTATACACCCATCCCCAAAATATAACATCCATAAAAACATCTTTATAACAAAATCAGTACATCTTTAATTTACCTCGTGCCTCTTTCAGCACAAAATATGTCATTGTGCCTCTTTCCACGTACAATATTTCACCGTGCCTCTTTCAGCACCAAGTATCTCATCATGCCTCTTTCAGCACAAAATTATATATTTTCATATATCACAAATTATCTAACACATTTGAAATTTTATTCATAAATTTTAACATTTGGGGGCATAAACTAGCGTTTGAACTAATGATTTATACACAACGCCACACTCTACACTTTCACAAAAAAAAATTCAAAATTCTAACATGCACCTTCAATTTGAAAATTGCTAACAATTGCAAGTGTTAGATCATCCATTCCAAATTAAACTACCAACCACCTTCGTTCTTATACTATAATTAATAATAATAATATTTTTTTACCACCTTGAACAATCATTCAAATTCAAACACATATAATAACGGGTTATCACCTTGATCACTAATAGTTTTTCCTTACTAATCATTCCCAAAAATACTCTCCACCTTCTAGTTTCTATTATCCTTGATTTCTCACTTAAATTTATCCCAAGCAATATCATAATGAATAAGCATACTAAGTTCGATATCATCCAAAATATTTGTTACATTCTTACTAAATTAGAACCAACCTCTTTTCACACCAAATGCTTCCAAACCTACGCTCTTACTAAGCCTTATCAAAAATAATTCATACATCCTTAATATAAAATTTGTTAACAAACGAAAACTTTAAATCAATCACCCGACAATCTCTTCTTTCATCATAACTACTTATTCCAATATATACCGAATTACCAAGGATCACTCATCATTACCTAATCGAAAGTTTTAACAAAATCAAATTCCCACACCACAATATACTTACTATACTAAGTTTAAACAAACGGTTCCACTACAATCCACCATTACTATAATCAACTATTTAAACACCCAAGATCATTACAAGCCGTACTTAATGATATATAATTCACTTAAGTTTGTTCCACAAAGGAAAATCATCGTCATTTACATCACCTCACATAACCGACAAATCATTACTAACCATAATGACAATCCCATAATCATGTTAATTCCATTATAACTCCTTCTTTGGATATGACTCATACCTCGAGCATTTGAGATCATTTCATTAATATTACTCATTCTAGGATTTTCTTCCCCGATGCTGAACTAGCCATCCTATCAATTCATAATCATATATAGATATTCATGTAAACACATACCCAATATAATAAGGTGTTCCAGTTCAAACATGTACCTGTAAGATCATGATTACACTGGCCAAGCGTAATTTGAAATCACCTTACATGATGTTCTTTCTACCTTTTATATTTATCATCCCAAGGTTCTAAAATATTATGGACATCCTACTTCACATGCAGTTTAAGTCTAGGTATAAATCCAAATACCTAAATCCCTTAAACCGGGCTCTGATACCATTTGTAACGACCCGGTTTCCCAAACATGCTTCAATTAACATACATTGCATAACTTCATTACATTCATAATAAAAGATACATAATAAACCACAAACGGTCCCTTCGGTCTCGAAACTACAAAATACATTAAGCTTCCTAATCAACGCCCATCAAAAGCTCCTTACACTTAATCCTTTCCTTTGCCGATCTTTAACCTGGAAAACATATTTTTGAAAACAAAATGAGGGTTAGACCAAACGGGTCTAGTGAGTTAATCCCGATCCTTTCCAAAATCATTATAAAACCTTTTATGTAAATCCTTTGTATCAAAATAGTTTAGATAAACCTTTGGTAATTCTTTCGTAAAATATAAACATACCACACGTATTTAAATACCAATCCAGACTCGTGCATCGTGTACATCTCATTCACCTTATTCCTCCACAAATGGCCATATTAGTTGGTAGCAAGCCAACTAATAAATCAACAACCGGTCCGCTCACCGGAACCCGGCTACCTGTCGGTCCGCACACCGGAACCCGACTACTCACCGGTCCGCACCCCGGAACCCGGCTACACACCGGTCCGCACACCGGAACCCGGCACAAGTGCACTCGTATAGTGCAAAGCTTATATAAATACAATATATATCTCATTACATCATATTGTCATTTATATACACATAATCATATTCCTACCACATAATCATCTCATATATATATACACATACTCACATACATATATAAACACATATATGTATTCCAGTTGAAAACGTTTTAAAGCAAAACTCACCTCGATCGCATATCCATAAACACTTCCAAGCTTTTCTCCAAAAGATTCAGTCTATCAATCCCAATCCAATTGTCAGATAAAGGTGGCATTTTGTCATTTTATCTATTCTCAGATAAGGTCTTTTTCTGGTACGACTGTCCTCCTGGTTTCTTGGATAAGTTAAAAAGGAGATATCAGCTTTTCAGAAGTCAACCTCTACAATGAATGGAGGAGTGACAAGTGTCCCAAGCATTAAATGATGCATGGACTATAAATAGAGGTGAAGACTCTCCATGCAAATCACGGCTTCTGAAGATAACTAAGTGCAAGCTCCTTTCTTACTGAAACTACATCTTGTGTCTAAGTTTCCAATTTGTTCTAAGTGTTTTTCAGTTTACTTTGTGTTAGATTGTTAGAATAGTTTAATTGTTCTCTTCCGCAACAATCTCTTGTTTTCTATGTGTAATTCTTATTGAAAGATTTTCAATATATTGAATTAAAACTTGTGAAAAATCTGAGTATTGTATTCAACCCCCCCTTCTACAATACTTGTTGAGCCATTTTGGGACCAACAGAAACAAGCTATCTACGTATGTCGAAGAACATCAAAGTTTTATCATCAAAGCACATATATTATTATTATTACATGTAAGTATTTCATTTGAGTACTACTTCAAGTACAATGTATTATTCATTCTTTCTATTTTGTAGTTTTGTGATTTATTGCTACCTTAATTCTCATTTTTATGTCACTTTTCCGGAATGTAACCCACAATGCTAAAAAAACATTTGAGTATTGATTATTTTGATATTACATTATTACTCGCATGAGACAACAAATCTTCGTTTTTATATTCGTTTCTTGATTTGATTCGAGTGTACATTTGAAAAATCCATGTTATACTAAAACGTAAACCGACTAACATTCTTCAAATTTGTTTTCTTGACCTCCAATTATTTTGAATTATGTTAAAAGTTAGGTCGATTTCATTTTGTGAAATTTTTTTTGCTTCATTAACTTATAAGTTTCAACATCAACTTTTTGCTACAATTTAACGAGATTGATATCACTGTTAACAATGTATCCAAGACAATCAATTTAGAAAATGAAGTTGATGAATCACATTTAAAAAAGAAAGTGAAAACGGATTGACAATGCTATGTAATCGTGTTCACGTGACTCATGCATCAATACAAACTTTGACCCAAACTACCAACAAATTAAGGAATTGATCATAACGGAGAAAAAAAATATCGGAAGAAAAGTCAATGACTAAACAAAAAAATGTGGATTCTTGATAAAAATATCTCTTAGAATCTAAAGAATTCTACGTTTTTTGTTATAATAATTTAATAATATTGATAAATATAAACACTTTATTACACTTTTTACGTCATGTTTTTTTTAAAAGATGATTACAATTGTTGAAATAATCATATTATTTGTTTTTTATATAAAGATTCTTTAAATTACCTATTTTAATGATGATACAAAAATTTAATAATGTAATTTTATTTGGTAATTGTTGAAACAATTTGTATGTGTGTTGTTTCCGTTTAAATAAGTATAGAAGATTTATTCTAATCTAAATGTTTTTAATTTTTATTTATTGTAGTCTCGAGCCTTGGTTATCTGATATCTTCTACTATTTTGTACTTTGTTTTATTTTTCAATTTATGTTATTTTTTGTAATGATTTATTTTAAACGACGTTCATTAATGTTATATATAAATATTTAAATTTTAGTTATTACTAATAATTTATCCAACATATTTCATAATTCTATTAACTAAATAATTTTAAAGTCGATCAATATTTAAAATAAATCATTGTATAATTATTTGCAACATATTCCATATCTATGAAAATAATAACAACAATTTTCATAGTTTTGTTAACATAAAATTTGATCATCGTGCAACGCACGATGTCAAACACTAGTATTTCTTAAAAACCATTTCAAAAGTTAAACCCCGTTCAAATCGAAATCCATTTATGACTTGGACTTCTCTATTTAAAACCCATAGGGATGTCTATTTTGGATATAATCACGTTTTTGTATCCCTTGATTGTGGGAACGGTAGTTCATGTATTTTTCTTATTTAAATGCAATTGGTTAATATTAATAAAGCATATTTGAACGGTTGTCGATTTCAGTTATAATTGAATATTCAATCATGATTGTTTGTTTCGATTAGATCGTTCAACCCTTTACAACACACCTTAAATTTACATATACGTTTCTAAATATTTTTTTCAATAACTCACATATAAATCTTTTCTTCTTACATTCTTATATTATTTAGAGTAAATTACATAAATCGTCCCTGATGTTTGGTCCCTTTTTGGATATGGTCCCTATTTCGAAAAAATTACACAGACCGTCCCTGAGGTTAGACAAACCGCACGAAATTGGTCCCTCCCTCTAACAGAATCTGTTAACCCCGTTAAGTCAAGGGGTATTTTGGTCTTTTTACATTTATTTTTGTCTTTATTCTAAAAGAAAAGTAAAAAACAAATAATTAAATTAAAAAATAACCCCCCCACCCTCCTTCTTCTTCATCACGACACCCCCACCTCCGGCCACCACCAACAACCACCCCTTCCTCACCTTTCTTCTTCCTCACTCTATACATGTAAACCCCATGTATATATACATGTATATACCAAGGCAAATTTGGAGGCGCTCCAACCATGTGAGCTTTGCACTGCTCAAATATTTGTCAAGGCTACCATATGTCACAAACTCCTCAACAAGGATCTTCTCATTATTCTCATCACAGAAGCCAATAAAAGAGACAATATTTGCATGTCTATACGAAGAAAGCACTCCGATCTCATTTAGGAAAAGTTTTTCTGCACGCCGAATTCGATATCCTTGATCAAGATTCTGAACTCCATGGTCAAGAAAGGGTGTGATCCGAACGCAAGTAGTTTCAACCCCATTTTTAAAGAAATCTTGAAAGCCCGCGATGTGAATGGTGCTCATAGATTGTTTGGGAGGATGAAGGAGATGAAATGTAAGCCGAATACAGTAACTTCTAACGTGTTGATGAGAGGTTGACTCTGGTCAAATTCGCCATCTTGCTTAGCTCTCTTGGAAGATTGCCTTGTAGAGAGTTGTTGTAAATCATGAGCTGTTCTAGTGATCTCAGGTACCCAAAAGTCGCCGGAATTCCACCGGTGAGACTGTTATCTGCAAGGTCTATGATGGTGAGCTGATGACAATTACCAAAAGTGGCCGAAATCTCGCCGGAGAACAGTTTCCGATCTCCAACGGAATCCTTCCGGATAGCTGATTCTCATACAGATACAAAATCTGAAAGTAAAAGAGAAGATTTAGAAGAAAATGGTTTTTGCAGCGGGTAAAAACAAAAGCTTATTACCCCAATCAGTTTCTTCTTCGCTTAATCTCCTAAAATCCCATGTGATCCTACCTGCAACAAGAAAATGCCCGTTTCCGCCCATTAAGCTCCATTCAGGCCGCTTCTGTAGCCAATCAACGAGATCAAGAGACGCAGCATCCCTTGTGGAGATATTATACCCCCAAAGATATCTTGCGATATCGAACCCTGCGTAAAAAGGCACAAAGATTGCTGCAGCAAGTGACGAATCGTTGGTTAAGCACTCGTATTGTTTCATCCGGTTACTGAAGATAACATCCACTGCAAACTGGTTTGTAGTGTACCATCCTTTTTCCAAAAATACCCCTTCGGTATTCTCCAATGGAGGTCCAACTCCAGCATTCGTAGTGAACTTACACATGTTGGTCCATTTGCTAAGACTCCTACACTGCTTAAGCATATCCTCATTGAACCTGGAAGGAAGATCATGAACGTAAACAGGTCTTTTTGGGTAAGAAGAAGAAACCGATTGGAGGTGGCCAGAGGTGGTGGCCGGAAGTGGGGAAGAAGAGAGGTGAGGAAGGGGGTGGGCGGTTTGTCAAAACATGCACACACAGGTATATATACAAGTATATATACATGGGGTTTACATGTATAGAGTGAGGAAGAAGAAAGGTGAGGAAGGGGCGGTTGCAGGTGGTGGCCGGAGGTGGTGGGTGGAGGTGGGGGGTCGTGAGGAAGAAGAAGGAGGGTGGGTGGGGGGGGGGGGGTAGTGGGTGTAGGGGGGGGGTTAATTTTAATTTAATTATTTGTTTTTTACTTTTCTTTTAGAATAAAGACAAAAATAAATGTAAAAAGACCAAAATACCCCTTGACTTAACGGGGTTAACAGATTCTGTTAGAGGGAGGGACCAATTTCGTGCAGTTTGTCTAACCTCAGGGACGATCCGTGTAATTTTTTCGAAATAGGGACCATATCCAAAAAGAGACCAAACATCAGGGACGATTTATGTAATTTACTCTATTATTTATTTAAACTTTACAAAAATAAATAAATCAATTGGGGTTATTTTTGGAATAAAAAATTTTCCATTTCATTTATATCAAATGATTTTGCAATCTTCCTTCATTTCACAGCAAAATTCAAACATAAAAAAAAATGGTATCATCATCTTCACATCTCCTCCCTCAATTATCTTCCTTCCACAACCCTAAACTCACCATCAATTTCACCAATTCATCACAAACCCTAGCTTTCAACACCACCACCACTTATAATTATAAACCCCTCTTCAAAAGCCCCAAATTTCTAGGGTTTAAAACTCATTCTCGCAACCTAATTTGCCGTGGAATTAAAGAACCAGCTAAGGACACGAAAGTAAGTTTGGATTTAGAAGGTGGCGGCGGCGGCGGTGGCGGAGACGGCGGTGGAGACGGCGGAGATGGGAATGAAGAGAAGAAAGGGGGGTTTTTACCAGATTGGGTGGATTTCACTTCCGATGATGCGAAAACGGTGTTTGCAGCGCTTGCGGTTTCACTTGCGTTTCGATCGTTTATAGCCGAGCCTAGATTCATTCCTTCATTATCTATGTATCCTACATTTGATGTTGGGGATAGAATCGTTGCTGAAAAGGTAGAATTTTTGTTCAATTTATGTTTCAAATTTCTTGTTTTTTTGAGTAATTTGATCCTTCCCAAAATAAATTTCTACAATGAAAAAGGAACACAGATTTAGGGGGTGTTTGGGATTGCTTTTTTTTTTTTTACTTATTTGCTTATTGCTTTTATTCACTGCTTAGTGTTTGGAAAAGTGCTTCTGACTTTTCCCCATCACAAATAAGTTGGTTTGATAAGTTAATCCATTCTAACTTATTTGTCCAAATTATATTTTTACCCCCAACTCTTTTTTATCGTGACATAAGTTGATAAACACTTTTAAAAATAAGCATAAGTTGTTTCAAATAACCAATCCCAAACACCCCCTTAGGAGTATAATCAATTAAAGTACAATTTTAACCTTAATTTTAGAGAGCAGATCACATAATTAGGGGTAGAATGGGAAAGTAGACATTTACTTTTGAATGTCGACACTTATTTTGGGACAAACAAAAATAGCAACGTAGACACTTAATAATTTTGATGTTGAAACCTTGTGATCACAAAGAACATTAAATATGGAATTTTTAAGCTTTTCAGGGAAAAATATGAATAGCTTCAAACTTTATAGTTAACACTATATATAGCAATGTTGGTTAAAAAATTACAACAAGTATTATGCCAAATTTGCATTCGAAAGTAATTAAAGGGATGTTTGGTTGGTTTTCCATTAAGTTTTGTATGGATAAAGTTGTACGTGTGGATTAATTTGTCTGCATAGATCGGAAAGTTTTTTGTTTGGGAGGGTTTCTTGATAGATGAAATGAGCATTTTTTTTAATTGGGAAGAGTAGGTTTGAAAAAAAACATGCGTTTCTGCATAAAGCTAAGGGAAGCTTATTGAATAAGCTACTTTCTATATCATTAAACTACTACCAAACATACCGAATAAGTTGTGAAGTACACCCTAAGCTTGAGTTGAAGTGTAGCTCTTTGATTGGAAATGATATTTAGTGCTACGGTTAATGGTATCGAGTGCATGGAACAAACATCTATATCTTGAATCTGCTTTTTTTTGCAATGATAGTTGTGGGAAACAATAAAAATGGAAGAATTTCATTGTAACAAAATTGGGATTATAAGACGCCAACAATTTGTTGGTGTCCCAATAGACTGCTTTATGGGACTTGAGTTTACAAGTATACACAATGAAACGTCATGTCTAAAGGTGTTGTAATAAGTTTATAGGACACATATGGGTGTTTCAATAATTATCTAGGACACCTTTTATACAAAGCGTTGTATTAGCTACTATAGGACTCTTTTGTGAAATGTCCTATGAACACGTATTTTTATAGTACAATTGCTTTTATAGGACATTTTTTCAAATAGTGTCCTATAAAATAGCTAATACGACATCTTTTTTATATAAAAATGTTCTAAAAATTTCGTTACGTTGCGCAAAAAAAACGTCTATAGATAATACGTTTTATTATTTGGTCCTATAAATTAAGTCTTATAAAACAATCTATTAGGACGCTTAAACACTTCTGGCATCCTAAATTTTTTACAAAGCTTGTCTTGTCTCCATGAATTTTGTTTCACCTAGAAAAAATATGTATTTTTGTCCCACTCGGTTATTTAATATAGGGTGTAGTTTTATTCCCATAATTATCACATGCATATTTTTTTTCGTTTTTAATGTGCAAAATGCTCTTATCAACGATTTCTGTAGATGATTAATATGTTTCCCGTTTGAAAATTTCTTGATTGTGATCGTTGTTTTCAGGTTAGTTACTATTTTAGAAAGCCGTGCCCAAATGATATCGTGATTTTTAAAAGCCCTCCGGTTCTCCAAGAGGTCGGATACACCGATGATGATGTCTTCATTAAACGAGTCGTTGCAAAGGCCGGGGATTTGGTGGAGGTGTGTTTCTTGATTTATTTCTATAGATATAATAACGTAATATAGGTCATATCTTGTGCTTTCATGTATCATGTATGCTTGCGTTTTGATGTTTGTAGGATCTAAATATTCCCCGCGTACTTGCTAAATTTAGAAAATTCCAACTCACAAATCTCTCATTGCACTTTGACACGAGTTTGATCACTTCAAGAAAGTTCATAGTGTAATATTGCTAGAAGGCCAAAACTATGAAACATTTATCGGACCTGAGAAAATAAACCAAACCGAACAAACACAGTATATCCCACACAAAAATAAAAGATGTACGCAAACCTGCCTCTCGTTAGGTCTCGTTAGGACAGGTCTGTGTGCATCCCTGACCCCACCTCTAGGTGGGATATATATATATATAGAGAGAGAGGCTCACTATTTTGTAAACTTTTTTTCGTGTAAACTTTGGAATTCATAGATTTTCTTGATGAAATTGTTTATTTTGATGAAATTGTTTCATATCATTTATTTCTTGATAAAATTGTTTCATATATTTGTTTTTTTTATGTAGTTTCATATATTTTTTTCATTCCTATGAAACTGTTTCATATATTTTCTTAGTTTGATGAAACTTTGTCGTTTTTACATAAAAAACACAAATATATGAAACAATTTCATCATCAAACGAATGATATGAAACATTTTCATCAAAATAAACAATTTCATGAAACAATTTCATCAAGAAAATCTATGAAATTGAAAGTTTACACACATTTAGTGGTTTACAATTTATTATTCCTCTATATATATATCCCACACATATATTGAGATATAGGGTTTGGGGTAAGATGTATGCACACGAGGACAAGTATGCTTACATCCCTGACCCAACCTCTGGGTGGTATATATATATATATATATATATAGATGAAGGATCGTGTGAGAAGTTGACGTTAACTTGAAAAGTGGATCTGAACCGTTGATCACTTTTAATCTCATTCCCTCCCATGGATTACGCTTTAGAAGGGAATTGATCCGGTGTGCATCTATTTCTCATCCAACGGTTGATAACCACTTCTCACACTTCTCATGTTAACCTCAACTTCTCACCGGAACCCAACCCTATATATATATATATATATATATTCCACACATATATAGGGTGTGAGGGTAAGATGTACGCAAACTTGTCAGGTGTGCCTACATATTCTGACCCCACCTCCGGGTTGGGATATACTGGGCTTGTTTGGTTTAAAATTGTTTGTTAAAATAGCTGTTTTGAACTCCAATCATAACAGATTTCCTCATATGAATACCACATGATCAAAACTTTTAATGATCTAAAAGCAATTTTGGCTCGTTTTTGCGAACTTTTCCTTCGCAGGTACACGATGGGAAGCTAATAGTAAATGGGGTGGCCAGAAACGAGGATTTCACTTTCGAAGCGCCCAAATATGAAATGAATCCAATTGTATGTTTAAACTTTTTCATGTTCTAATCACGTTTTTCGTCATCCATGAAACCCTAATCTTGAAACCGTGGTTAAATCTGCTGCATTTATTACATGTTGCAGCGAGTACCCGAAAATTCCGTTTTTGTGATGGGGGACAATCGTAATAACAGCTACGATTCACACGTATGGTAAGTTTTCACAGATTTGTTTACCATCGGATCCGTTTTATCACTTTATGGAAAAGCTTATATCTTTTCACAATAATTTGAACCCTACATTATGCGAAATTTGTTTTATTTTTCTTGAAATTCTGCAAAACGGACCGATTTTGACCCAAAAAGCGCGGAGAATAATCTGTTTTTTCATTTGGGCAAAAAAATAAATTTTATATGTTGTATCCATTTTGATCGGTAACATACTGATTTTGTAACATTTGATGATGTGGATGCCAAGTTTATCGTCCATTTTGCCGTAACCTTTTCATAAACCTTTCCTAAACGGGTATCCACCTTATCAGATGTTACAAATTTAACAGGTTAACCATAAAAAAATGGGTATAAAAATACATGGATTAGGAGAAAAAAATTCATTACACCGAACAACGACTAAACCAAAGTTTATTGCATTTCGATGCATTTTACTCTTTTTCATTTTCACAAATTTTTATCCAAAGTATTTTTCGGGATTTTTTAAAAAATCAACGGTTTGATCGGATTTAGGGGGGCCCTACCTTCGAAAAACATAATCGGGAGATCCGTATTGCGGTATTGGCCGCCAGCGAGGATTGGCAGCACGATTTTGCCGTCGGGTTGTGCCGCCGATAAGGCGGAGAACATCAGCAGTGGTTTAGAATCTCAACAGGATTCCAGTAGTTCTTTAGCAGCATCTCAATAGGGATTGCATTTGGGATTTAAACCATTTTTCTTTTTGATTGTAAACAGGTTCTCAAATCACTCATTAAGTTCATATTTATCTGCTGCAAAAATGTATTATAATTGCTTACCCATTTTCTCTGTTCATCTCATTTTCATCTCTCAACCAATCACAACTTAAAAAATTGTTTTCTAAAAAATTTGTTGTCTGTTACGGTTAGAAGTGTCAAATTTGATGAGAAACATGAGAAGTGGTTATTAACCGTTTGATGTGAAATGGATCAATTCTTTTTTAAGCCGCAATTCATGGAAATGTATTTTATTAAAGTTGAACAGCGGTTTAAAAGTATTTCTCACACTTCTCACCAAAAATAACACTTCTCGTGATCCTATGTTTGGTGTAAAAATTAGTATGCGACTAGGATATGATTGAGGGCTTTGTTTGTTAGCATCCTGTAAGCTTGTAGGGAGGAACATTATGTAGAAAGCCAAGTTTTTTTTTAACTGTTCATGTCAAATTAAAAGCCTAAAGATATTTTATAATTTTTTACCTGCCTACATCGCACTCGTCTTTCCGGTTCTTTTTGGTCAAGTCTGTGTACCATACACACCCTAATGGCTTGCTTGATTGGTTATGATTATTTGAAACTGGATGGGTCAAGGGACCGGTTATCGGTTAAAAGGCTTTGTGTCAAATTAAAACCTCAAGGAATCCATACGTACCCTAATGATGCCATATTTTATTATTTTATCACAGATAAAATCAACAAAAATATCGAATAAATGTAAACGAAAGTGCTTGAAACTACGAAAAATGAAAGAGATACACATTATTTTCATTTATATGAACACGAATTGGGAGTAAAATCGATAACTTTGTTGTTCAGAGGGTCGATTTCCATGACACACAAAACTTGGCGACGATGTTTTGTTTTCACCAATTTCCCCACCAAATTGGCTTGTGAGTGGATCTCGAACTCTAACTTCAATGGAACACTACCATTGTTATCCGACCTGACTAACCCTGCTCCGGCTCCATACAGAGGAACCCTACGACCTTCAAGGTTGACCAACACCGTCCTCTGGGTTTTCTTCGGTTGATAATATTTTATAAACTGATAAAATGCATGCAATAGTATTGTGAATAGATAAAAGAATTATTTTAGGAATGAATTGAACGAAATTAGGGTTTGGAAAAGGTAGCTCACTTGACCACTTCCGACCATGACCTGCGAATAGAAGAGATTCAAAGAAGTCGAGGAGACATGGATGCCGAAAAATGTTGCAGGATTTTGTATGTTCATTTTCACTGTACAATTTACCGTCAATAACTTGGTTGGAACTCCTGTTTGATCTGATCCTTCTCCGTAATAGAAATTGTTTACCCTCCAACTCTACAAGACCAATATGTTGATAATTCATGTCACGAGTATAAAGCGGTTATTTTATGGCCCACAAAAAACTTAGTCGAGATATGAATAAGTTGGCTCGAAAATGATCACGGTTAGCCAAAAGGGCAAAAAGGTAATTTCCACATCAAGTTATTATGTGACAAGAGAGAGATAAAAAATGTGATCTGGGTCCCAACCCAATGCAACAAAGATGATACACACAAATGAAAATGATGCGAAAATAAAAAGAAAATGATTTAAATGCAAATATTTTATTTCTTTTTAAGAAAAATGAACTAAAATATAATGAACTTTGTTTTGATTCATATTTACTGTAACGAACGGTTTCTTTTTAAGTAAACAATGTAATACATATTCGAATATTCCTATTTTGTATTCATTTATCTAAAAAATGGATTTTCAATATACTTAACATTAGTTGATTATGACAGGAGAGGGATAATAAATTGTAAACCTTTAAATGTGTGTAAACTATGTAAACTTTGGATTTCATAGGTTTTCTTGATGAAATTGTTTATTTTGATGAAAGTGTTTCATATCATTCGTTTCATGATGAAATTGTTTCATATATTTGTGTTTTTTATGTAAAAACGACAAAGCTTCATCAAACTGAAAAATATATGAAACGGTTTCATAGGAATGAAAAAAATATATATATGAAACTACATAAAAACACAAATATATTAAACAATTTCATCAAAACATGAATGATATGAAACCATTTTATCAAAATAAACAATTTCATCAAGAAAACCTATGAAATCCAAAATTTACATGAAAAAAAGTTTACAAAAAAGTTTCGTCCTAATGTTCGTCCATTTCTCAACCAAGATTTGATACCCACTTTTCACATTTTTCACAAAATTTGACACTTGAGACCCGAACCAACCCTACTAATATTATACATATATATTATTTATATTTATATTTATATTTTTAGTTATATAGAGAGTTTTTAATTACCTTCATTTGAAGTTGAAGTTTGTAAGGCCTACTGGCACCCCAAGTGATGAAACAAACGGCTGAAAATATCATCAGAAACCCCATCAAAACCAGCGTAATACGACACCGTCGCATGAACATTTCATCACCACGGAAATCCCCATCGGAATAACCTCCATCTTCCTCATCAATCACACTGAACAACGGCGGCCATCCTTTATGATGATGATGATGATTCTTCTTCCTAAATATATGGTGGTTATGGTGCTTTCCACCTGATGAAATCCCGCGATAAGGTCCAGAAATCCGACTAGCGGCGGACGACGGCCGTGATTGAGAAGGATGCGATGGCGATTCCATCGGCGAAGTGTACGTCGGAGTCGTTTGACTGTTGATTGACGATTTATTATCCACATCGTCATGCGAATCACGAGATGGACTTTGAACGTAGTAATACGACGTCGTCCGATGCTGCTTTGGCGACGCCGATGACGACGATGTGCTTCCACCTAAACTCGTCACATCTGATTCCGACGTTGTGTGAATCATTTCTCAATTCTTCAGGAAAAACTAAACAAAAAAAATCGAGAATCGAAAACAAGTTTCTGATAGATTTTGAGGTAATTGTTACCGATTTCTTCAGGAAAACAACACAAAAACAAAATCGAGAATCGTAAACAAGTTTCTGATAGATTTTGAAGTAATTGTCACCGATTTCTCAGGAAAACAAAACAAAAACAAAATTGAGAATCGAAAACTAGTTTATGATAGATTTTGACGTAATTGTTACCGATTTCTTCAGGAAAACAAAACAAAAACAAAATCGAGAATCGAAACCAAGTTTCTGATAGATTTTGAAGTAATTGTTACCGATTTCTTCAGGAAAACAAAACGAAAACAAAATCGAGGATCGAAAACAAGTTTCTGATAGATTTTGAGGTAATTGTTACCGATCTAGGATTGATCTGATGATAAATCTGAGCTTCCGGTGGCCGGATTTAATGGCGGATGATCGGAGAAATGGAAATTGAGCGATAAATCTCGATTTGGAAGTGAGATTTAAAGTAGAGGAGAGGTGCTTAAAGGAACGATAATGGCGGAAATGGAAAGAGACTGTTTCATGTGAGAGTAAATATAGGAGAAGAGATGTTGAAGGTGACGGATTTTTGTGTACGGTCGGGACTCGGGATTTTGGAACCTTCCACAACTTATGTAAGTGAGTTATATCAATGGGCCTGGGCTTGGGCCCAAGCCCAAGATTATATGCATAGTATCAATATGTGGCCCGATCTTTAAAATAAATAAAAAATAATTATTATATATTTAAAATAAATAAATTCACATGCTAAAATATTTATTTATTTAAAATAAATAAATGAATAAATCCTGTGACAAAAAAAACACTTATTTTTTTAACAAAAAAATATACTTAGGGGTTGTTTGTTTTTTTGAAAAAACCTCTTAATACCTCTGAAGTCTGAATCGGTCAGACGTTTTTACGTTCAGACCGTTTTGTTTTTTTTTCAGATTTCAGAGACTCTTAAGTCTGAAATACGTATGAATTTAGAAGAGATAACATAATGTCTTATAACCTCTTAAAGGACCATCTCTTATTAATGCCATAAACAATTCAATTGTGTTGGGTTCAATTGTGGTAACCAGGTATGCATGTATATTCTAAGAGGTTTGTTTATATTGTTCTGTATAAATTAAGTTGTTTGAAAAATGGAAGATCGATGAGTTTGAGAGAGGCAAAATAGAGGGTTGAATTGACATTTATGGTATTAAGCTGTTTAAAGTGGCTTAATCATGACAATTGACAAGTGGGAGGTCCTGATCCTGACTTATTCAATACAACCATGTTGGCTCAATGGATGAAGCCGTAAATGAACACTTCTCTATACCTCAATGAATAAATTGTTCAGACCATTAAGTTCGTTAAAATGTAAGTAAACAACCTTTAAGTCAATTTATATGTTTGACTAAGACCATCCGCATCAGTGCAAGACCAAAGTCCTTTCTAAAATGTCACATCAATTTTGCAATAACATATCTCCTACATCAATGCAAGACCAAACTCCATTGCCAATATTATAATATAATGTAATAAACTAATGAAACAAAAATATATAATAAACCAATATTATAAAAATAATAATATTAATTTATTAAGTTTAGTGGGTCCCACATCTTACAAGACTTTGTCAATTTAGCAAGTGTAAGAGTATTTTGCAAGACCTTGCTATCTACGTGACAAGCCATGTCATCTTGCTAATATGGATGATCTAAAGAATAGAAGTCAAAAGATCAAAAAATGTCAAAATATAATCGTTAAGAGCATCTCCAACAACTATTCTAAAAGTTTTCTAAAATAGAGTAAAAAAAATTCAAAATCTCTAAAAAAATTGCATCCAACTCCTATTTTTGCAACTATAGTATTAATTATCTTATTAAAATATTCAATTTATTTAATTATATTATTAAAATATTCAATATATGAAAAGTTGGGAGAAAAAGAGTTTGCTTTTTGGGAGTAATGATTAGTTTTGGAGGGAAACCATCTATTTAGAGATTTCTTTAAATTTAGAGATTTTTACAATCTCTCTCATATTTTCTCTATTTTAGCTGGCATAAAGGATACTGATAGCATAGCTGTTGGAGCAACAAAAATGTTAAAGTTCCATTTTTTTCATTTTAGTATAGTTGTTGAAGATGCTGTAACCAGCTCAAAACTTATTTCACTCAATAACATAAATATGGATATATATTTTTCTACGGTTGATTACCAAATATAAAACGATGTTTTAAAATTGAGTGTAAAAATGCTAAATGTTATGCCAAAAAGCTTATGTATATTATTTGACACGGAATATTTTCAACTAAATTTATTAATTTATTTCATTTACTCATAATTAATAATGGTTATTTTTAGTGAATTAGATAATATACTACTTTCAAATACTGTCCAAAAATAGTATTACTTCTAAATAATATGTAGACATTATAAACACAACTGAAAAACATCCACAACAGTAGTTTTAAAAAACCACTTGGGTTGTGGTGTACTGGTAAAGCCCTTGGGGGATGTATTGGAAGCTCATCTACCCAGGGTTCACAAATCCTGGCACTGCCAAAGCCCTTGTGGCCATGGAGGTTCACCTGCGATGACTCCATGCCATTCGTGGTCGCCCGATGATTAGTCGGTGCGCGTAAGCTGGTCCGGAAACCCACGGGTACCAAAAAAAACAGTAGTTTTAAAAAAGAATTCTTGCTAAAACAAGCATAGTAATGTTTTTTAAAAGGGAAACCAACTCAGTATATCTTATTTAAGGCGGATTAAAAGTCTGCAAAATCATAGGTTGACCCGGATAGAATGTCAATTGTGTTGATTTGGAGAATAAAATATATTTTTTTCAAATAGAATCGACATTGATCTTTAAATAAAATATTTGTTTTAAAAAGGAAACCAACTCAGTATTGTTGGGTCACTTAAGATTTGAAGATGACCTCAGTCTCTCAATTTTACACAGTTCATACTTAGAATAATTTCTAGGTTCTTTACAAGCAGTTTAATTGTATAAAAATGTTCGGTGAAGTCGAAGATCAACCGAAGAAACAAAGTAGAAGTATATCTTCAAGGCGGATTGAAGATATATTTCTCAACCAAAGATTAAGCTGCTACTTGGGACGTCCTAAGGTTTTAGGCCAGTACAAGGTCCTAAGGTTTTAGGCCAGTACAAGGTCCTAAGGTTTCAGGACAGTACAAGGTCCTAAGGTTTCAGGCCAGTACACTTGAAGAGCAAGGAAAATCTTGAAGACTTGATCGGTAGGATCTCTTGAAGATGTTGAAGACATGATATGCAGGATCTGGATCTCCTGAAGATGTTAAAGACTTGATCTCCAGGATCTCCTAGACTTGATCTCCAGGATCTCCTAGACTTGATCTGAAGAATCTCTTGAAGATGTTGAAGATATGATCGGCAGGATATGTTGAAGTCATGATCGGCAGGATATCTCAAATATCCTTGAAGACATCCTAGGCCAACAGTTTACAGCAGGTATATTCTGCTCTATCTGCAAAATATTTGAGATATCTTGCAATGACAGAGACATAATCCAAGGATCAGAAAAAGAGGTCTTTGGATTTTGTTGGACAACCTAAGGGGGGGGGTAAGGTTGTATTTAAAATCTTTTTCTTTCAAAAAATCTTTGAACAAATAAATACAGTACAAACAATACAGTAAAAATAAAGCAGAGTATAAACAAATAAATATACAACAATTATATAAACAGATATAATTTAAATGCACAGCGGAAATGTAAAGAGATAAGGGAAAGAGAATACTTGACAACGAGATTTTTAAAGTGGTTCACCAAACACAAAGTTGGCTAGTCCACCTCGAGAAAATAACACTTCTCGGAGATCCAATACGAAACGTGTTCTTTACGGTAGAAACACAAACCTTAATACAACAAACGCGAAACACTCTTCTTTGAGAGATTAATGTGGATCACTCACTCTAATTCAAACACTTACAAGAGGGTATAAATTTTAATATGAATAATCACTCTTGAATAAGGTTTATCACTTGGATATTTTTAGAGAGTTTGATCACTTGAGTTGTGTTGCTGATTCAACTAATCGTGAGATTTTAATCTGCTATCAACTCAAGATTTCTTGCTCAAAAAATTAATTTATCAGTTTAAGTGATTTAGTGTGAGTAAGAAAGCAGCAGAATAATAATCAAATGCTGAGGGAGAACTTAATGCTGAAGTTGGTGTAGAGTTGAATGCTGCTGGAGGCTTGTATTTATACTGCAAGAAAAACTGACTTGAGAATTTCGCGGTATACCGCCGAACCTTCGCGGTATACCTGCGTCAGAAAAAAGGTACTGCAGGGAGAAGGTCAACCTGCAAAACTCAACGGCATAATGTACCCGCGGTATACCGCGTTGCACATGGCGGTATACCGCCTGAAGAAATTTCCTGACAAAAGAAGCTTCTCATGCAGAACAGTTGATGGGAAACAGTACCCGCGGTATACCGCGAATACCTTGGCGGTATACCGCCTAAAATTCTGTCCAATGAGAGCATGGCAACGCAGGTAACTTCGGCTGATCACAAACTTGCAACAGTAACAGTAGCAGACAGCATATATATATCAGAGATTTATATATAAAAGATATTATATATATATTTGATTCAAATATATTTATATAGATACGAAATATCCAAGTGATAAAATATTTTAGGGTGTTTATCATTTTAAAATAAAATGACGAAACTCTTCAGACTTGGATTCTTCAGATAAAAAATTTATCGAGATCATTTAAATATCTGCACACTCAGATAAAATATTAGATAACAAAATAATGCGGTGTGTTTTGTAATCATCAAAATAAATATGGAGATGTGATTTTATGTGTACCAAAAATATATCACAATATTTAAAGCTGGGTACACTTGCACCAACAATCTCCCCCTTTTTGATGATGACAAACACAACGCTAAACACGAGAGCATACTCGGTTTCTCTCCCCCTTTTGTCGAAGCAAAAAGGGTTTAAGAAAACCGCTTATGCTCCCCCTCGAAAGATGCTCCCCCTCAAAATATGAAATATTTGAGAGTTAGTATTTATCAAGGGTTATACTCAAGCATGCCTAAACCAAGTCTTAATTTAAAGAACGCTTTTTTGTTTAGAGCTTTAGTAAAAATATCGGCCAAATTATCTTCCGAATCAACCTTTTCAAGCACGATTTTGCCTTTTTGAACATTATCTCGTAAAAAGTGATGTCTCAATTCAATATGTTTGGTACGAGAATGTAAAACGGGATTTTTACTTAAGTTTATGGCACTTGAGTTATCACACATAATTGGAATTTTGGTTAGGTGTACCTCAAAATCGGTAAGTGTGTGTTTCATCCATAGGACTTGAGCACATGCTCTTGCGGCGGCTACATATTCCGCTTCGGTGGTAGACAAAGCTACGGATTGTTGTTTCTTAGAGAACCAAGATACAAGTGAGAGACCTATAAAGGCACATACCCCACTAGTACTTTTTCGGTCAACAATAGATCCACCAAGATCGGAATCGGCGAAGCATGTTACTTCTAACTCGGGTTTCTTTGCGTACCATAAGCCAAGATTAGTAGTACCTCGTAAATATCGAAAAATACGCTTGACAGCTTCATAGTGAGATTGTTTAGGTGAAGATTGAAAACGAGCACATAAACATACACTAAACATAATATCAGGTCTACTAGCAGTTAAATATAATAAACTACCAATCATACCACGATAAATCTTTTCATTAAAATCGTTTCCCTCCTCGTCACGAGATAATTGCAAATTTGTGGTCATTGGAGTTTCAACGGGTTTGACATTTTCAAAGTTAAACTTTTTCAACATATCTTTACAATATTTAGATTGACTAATAAAAATACCAGTTTCACATTGTTTTATTTGCAATCCTAAGAAGTATTTTAACTCTCCCATCATGCTCATTTCAAATTCGCTAGTCATTTTCGCAGAAAATTCATTACACAATTTTTCATTAGTGGAACCAAAAATAATATCATCAACATATACTTGCACAACCACAATATCATTTTGAACATATTTCACAAATAAAGTATTATCTATTTTACCCATAATATAACCACTAACAATTAAAAAGGTTTTTAATCTATCATACCACGCACGCGGAGCCTGCTTTAAACCATAAAGCGCCTTTTTCAATTTATAAACATGTGTCGGGTTTTCAAAACTTTCAAAACCGGGAGGTTGAGAAACGTATACCTCCTCATTTATAATACCATTTAAGAAAGCACTTTTAACATCCATTTGAAATAACTTAAAATCTTTAGCATTTGCAAAAGCGAGAAGCATTCGAATAGACTCCAACCTTGCAACCGGTGCAAAGGTTTCGTCATAATCTATACCTTCTTGTTGACTGTACCCCTTGGCAACTAAACGTGCCTTGTTTCGTGTGACTCCACCGTTCTCGTCTACCTTGTTACGGAAGACCCATCTTGTGCCAATAATGGTTTGACTACTAGGGCTAGGCACTAAGTCCCACACATCATTCCTAGTAAATTGGTTTAACTCATCTTGCATGGCCAATATCCAATCCTCATCGCCTAAAGCTTCATCTATGGTTTTAGGTTCTATGGTTGAGATAAAGGCATGGAAAGCACAATGGGTAAGGATTTGTGATCTAGTTGTCCTTTGGTTTAGGTCACCTATAATTTGATCTACGGGATGTCCTCGAGCGGTTCTAAGGTTAGGATCATCTATACCTTGTGGAATAAAGCACGGAGGGGCATCACTAGATTCAATATTATTTGTGGAAGGTTGGGTACCTAAATCCAAGGTACTAAGTTGTTGGGCTAAGACATCTCCTTCACGGATATTATCATTTGCTAAGGATGCACTCGGTTTGGGAGGACTCTCGTCAAAACTAACATTAAGGGATTCTTCCACTACCATGGTCTCCTTATTTAGGATTCTATAGGCTTTGCTATTCCAAGAATAACCTAGGAACACTCCCTCATAGGCTTTGGGGTCAAATTTGGTTAGGTAAGATTTGGTGTTTAAAATGAAACATTTACAACCAAAAACTTTTAGGTGAGCTAGGGAAGGTTTTCTACCTCGGTAAAGTTCATAGGGTGTCTTATTTAGGATACCTCTAATTAGGACACGGTTAAGCACATAGGTCGCGGTAGCAACGGCATCACACCAAAACTTTTGGGGAACTTGATGTTCGTTTAGCATAGTTCTACTCATTTCTTGCAACGTTCGATTTTTCCTTTCAACAACCCCGTTTGACTGAGGAGTTCGAGGAGCCGAAAAGTTATGAGTTATACCATGTTTATCACAAAAGGCACCAAATTGTACATCATTATCGAATTCTCGTCCATGGTCCGTACGTATGGAAACAATCGTACAACCTTGTTGGTTTTGAATTCGTTTTCCCAAAATTTTAAACTTTTCAAAAGCCTCATTTTTATGTCTCAAAAATAAAGTCCAAGTATAACGGGAATAATCATCCACAATAACCAAAGTATAAAAATTTCCTCCAAAACTTTGAATAGCCATCGGGCCAAAAAGATCCATATGTAAAAGTTCTAAAACTCTTTGAGTAGAAATAACATTTTTTGATTTATGAGAAACGTGATGTTGTTTGCCGACACGACAAGCATCACAAAAATGATTATCAAACTTTAATTTTGGCAGGTCACTCACAAGCTCCTTATTTTTTAAGTTTTGCATTAATCTTAGATTAGCGTGACCTAAACGCCTATGCCATAAAGTAGAAACATCATTAATAGAAGATAAGCATACATTATCAGATACAACAGTTTTACAAATATATAAATTTCCTTTTACAAAGCCATTTAAAAGAACTTTGCCATTTTTTATGATTTTGCACGAGTCTTCTTCGAAGACAACAGTTGTATTATTTTTACACAATTGGCGAACACTTAACAAATTAAAATGTAAATTATCAACATGATTAACATTTAGAAATTGAACATTATTGCAAGAGACTGTACCTCTACCAATTATATTTCCTTTGGAGTTTCCTCCAAAAATTACCTGTCCACCATCACATGACTTATATGATGAAAAGAGATTATTGTTTCCGGTCATGTGACGTGTGCAACCACTATCGAGTATCCAGTCCATATCAAGATCAATCTACAATAATGAAGATATAACTTTTATGGTCCCCATTTCTCGTGGGTCCTTGACAATTAGTTTCAAAAGTCAACCAACATACATATATATAATGTCAAACAGAATATATATATATATAATACATTACACAATATATAATACATCAAACCATATTAATAAATATATATAACACATTAAACAAACATAATATATATATATAAGAATTAAAAGAATTAAATAAAATGTATATATATATGTGCAGTACGTATGTATATATATATATGAATAGTATTATATATTACTTATATATATAACATATACAACAGAATATATTTAAACTATATATATATATATAACACATTTAAAACCATAAACGCATACCACCGGGATTATCATTACTAAACATTCCTTTTGGAATCCATTTATTTACCATTTTAATTTTGCGATTATATTTATCATATACATAAAAACAAGCATTTACATTCGCATTATTATTAGGTTTAGAATATTTATCATGGTACATGCGAGCATACGGTTTTCTCGTATTATAATTTACATTATTTATTTTACGCACATATGGAGGTTTTTGCACATATTGATTTCTTGTATTTACTTTAGGTGATTCATAAAATCTTTTGATGGGTATACAAGAACATTTATCAACACAAGTATTGGAACCAATGCCTTTTCTACATTTTATACGGTTAGGCATATTAAGCATGTTAAGAACCTTTTTATTACTACTTTCAAAAGCTTTAGCTAGCATGTTATCTTTTTCATATGAAGCACATTTAGCCTTTAAGCATGTAATCTCATTCTCAAGAATATCACATTTTGTACAAATAATATTTTCATGTGATTTTTTATTTAGGCATGCAATTTCTCTATTTAAAACATCACAAGATTTACAAAAATCTTTTTCTCCTAATTTAGTTTCTAATTTAGCAATTATATCCATATCATTTTCAGATTTTTGTTTAACATTTTTTATTTCCTTTTTACATGCATTTACAGTTTCTTTTAACATAGCATTCTCATCTTGGTAACGATTTGCAAGAGCGGCCATTTTATGAAACGATTCATATAGTTCTTCAAGATTATTTTCATTATCATTTTCATAATCACTATCGTAATCTGAGTAAGAAGATTTTACCTCGTCGTCGCTATCGGCCATAAGACAAATGGCTTGATAGTCATCTTCTTCTTCACTCTCGCTCCACGCGCCTCCAATGAAGGCTTTCTCCTTCTTCTTTTGGAATTTGTTCTTTTTCGGACATTCATTGGCGTAGTGGTCTTTGTCACCACATGAGTAGCAAAAGCCTCTCTTTGGCTTAGCTTTATCGTCTTCACTCGAGTCGCCATTTTTCTTAACTTTTTCGTCTCGTTTATGGAACTTACGACTTCGATTATCACCACCACGACGGTAGTTACCGTTTCTTTGAAATCTGCCATTGTTAGAAAATTTATTATTATTATTAAGAAATTTGGAAAAGTTTCTTACCAACATGGCGACTTCATCGAGAGTTTCGGATGGATCTTTCGAGGAGCTAGCTTTCTCCTTTTTCTTCTCATCTTTTGGTGTTGAGACATTGAGAGCGATTGATTTCTTTTTAACTTGCTCCCGATCTTTGTTTCTTTTAAGTGCAATTTCATGCACTTTAAGATTACCGATTAAGTCATCTATCTTCATTATGGAGAGGTCACGGGAGTCTTCTAAAGATGTTATCTTTTGCATCCACTCCGAAGGAAGAGCTCTTAGGATTTTCCTTATATAGTCCTCGTTAGGATAAGTGCGATCCAAACCTTTCAAAGTAGTCACAATAAGGTTAAATCTTTTAAACATTGAGTCAATTGACTCATCTTGTTTCATTTCGAATAGTTCATAATCGTGAACTAAAATATTTACTTTACTAGATTTAACCTCCGTGTTTCCACGATGAGTATTATTTAAACTTTCCCATATTTGATTTGCAGTTTTATATGTATATACTCTTTCGATTTCGTCAGTTGTTAAAGCAGCATATAATATATTCTTAGCTTCAAAGTTTAAACAAAAATGGGCTTCATCAGAAGTAGTCCAGTCATCTAGGGGTTTATCAATATAAACATCATCTTTCACAATGGTGGGTTTAAAATTCCCTTTTTCTATGATGTTCCAAATCTTTTGATTTTTGCCACGCACGTGACATTCAAATAGCTCGGCCCAAATGCCAAACTTTTCAGTATCTATCAAAGGAGGTTTTGAAAACACGATATTAGTTTGTTGAGCCATTTAGAAGAATAAGAGAAAAATATGCAGAATATTTTTTGAAAGACCTGCTCTGATACCAAATGTTGGACAACCTAAGGGGGGGGGGGGTAAGGTTGTATTTAAAATCTTTTTCTTTCAAAAAATCTTTGAACAAATAAATACAGTACAAACAATACAGTAAAAATAAAGCAGAGTATAAACAAATAAATATACAACAATTATATAAACAGATATAATTTAAATGCACAGCGGAAATGTAAAGAGATAAGGGAAAGAGAATACTTGACAACGAGATTTTTAAAGTGGTTCACCAAACACAAAGTTGGCTAGTCCACCTCGAGAAAATAACACTTCTCGGAGATCCAATACGAAACGTGTTCTTTACGGTAGAAACACAAACCTTAATACAACAAACGCGAAACACTCTTCTTTGAGAGATTAATGTGGATCACTCACTCTAATTCAAACACTTACAAGAGGGTATAAATTTTAATATGAATAATCACTCTTGAATAAGGTTTATCACTTGGATATTTTTAGAGAGTTTGATCACTTGAGTTGTGTTGCTGATTCAACTAATCGTGAGATTTTAATCTGCTATCAACTCAAGATTTCTTGCTCAAAAAATTAATTTATCAGTTTAAGTGATTTAGTGTGAGTAAGAAAGCAGCAGAATAATAATCAAATGCTGAGGGAGAACTTAATGCTGAAGTTGGTGTAGAGTTGAATGCTGCTGGAGGCTTGTATTTATACTGCAAGAAAAACTGACTTGAGAATTTCGCGGTATACCGCCGAACCTTCGCGGTATACCTGCGTCAGAAAAAAGGTACTGCAGGGAGAAGGTCAACCTGCAAAACTCAACGGCATAATGTACCCGCGGTATACCGCGTTGCACATGGCGGTATACCGCCTGAAGAAATTTCCTGACAAAAGAAGCTTCTCATGCAGAACAGTTGATGGGAAACAGTACCCGCGGTATACCGCGAATACCTTGGCGGTATACCGCCTAAAATTCTGTCCAATGAGAGCATGGCAACGCAGGTAACTTCGGCTGATCACAAACTTGCAACAGTAACAGTAGCAGACAGCATATATATATCAGAGATTTATATATAAAAGATATTATATATATATTTGATTCAAATATATTTATATAGATACGAAATATCCAAGTGATAAAATATTTTAGGGTGTTTATCATTTTAAAATAAAATGACGAAACTCTTCAGACTTGGATTCTTCAGATAAAAAATTTATCGAGATCATTTAAATATCTGCACACTCAGATAAAATATTAGATAACAAAATAATGCGGTGTGTTTTGTAATCATCAAAATAAATATGGAGATGTGATTTTATGTGTACCAAAAATATATCACAATATTTAAAGCTGGGTACACTTGCACCAACAGATTTGTTATCTCTTTCAAGAAAGTTCAGATTCAACAAAAGGTCAACGCTTCAAGACAACACATACAAAGACAAAAGTACGTCCCAGTATTTTTCAGAAGAGCTGCTTCCATCCTGCCATCCAAGTGCTGCTTGACAAGTGTCCATGCATTCAATGCATGAGGCACTATATAAAGAGATCTTCTTCAACCTTGCAACCAACCAGTTTTTACAGACTCTCAAGCTTTCAAGTGCTGGCCTTTCTCTCTCAAGAAGTTCATTTGTTTTCTTAGTGTGTTACAATTGTTCTTCATTCTCTGTGTGACTGTGTGTTAGATTGTTTGAGTAGATTTTATCTGTTCTGTTCCGCAACAATCAATAGTTTCTGTGTGTAATTCTTATTTGAAGTTTTTCAATAAAAGAATTAAATTAAGTGAAAAATTTTGTGTATTGTATTCAACCCCCCCTTCTACAATACTTGTTTACCATTGCTAATCAATAGTTGGGACCAACAAGTGGTATCAGAGCAGGTCAGTTTAATCTAATAAACTTGATCTGCAATGGCTTCATCTTCTTCCTTAAACAATATTTCTTCTCAAAACTCAAATGCTGGATCATACGACAATGGCTCCATAGCCAAACCACCAAAGTTTAACCCTAATAACTTCTCTCTGTGGAAAAGTCGTATGATGCTCTTCTTAGAAGGAGTTGACAGCAGATATCCCACCATACTCCATGAAGGACCTCTTGTCCCTAAAGTTTGGGATAGTTTTAATGCTAAAAATAAACATGAGGATGGTGACGAGTCTTCTTCTGATGAGGAAGAACGAACACCTGCTACTGGGAGATACATTGTAAAGGACCCCAGTAAGTACAATGATAAAGATAAACGTCTTGTAGCTCTTGACACTAAAGTCAGAGCCATCATTGCCCTCTCTTTGCCTGATGAGGTTTATCATTCTCTTGTAAATTTTTCTACTGCTAAGGAAATGTGGTCCACTCTATGTGTTATTTATGAAGGTACGTCTGAAATGAAAAAGAGCAGGAAGATTGCTCTTGTTAGAAAATATGAACTCTTCTCTTATGAAAAAGGAGAATCTCTTTCAGGCTACTATAATCGCTTTAACAGTCTTCTCAATGATCTTAAATTGTTGGGTCGCATGTATGATAATGAGGAAGTCTTGTGCAAGTTTATGGATTGTCTTCCTGATTTTTGGGAAAACATCTGCACTTGCATAAAGACAACCAAGGATCTTGATCACATGCCTCTTACTTCTCTTTATGGAACTCTTTTCAACTATGAGCAGACTAAGCTGCAAAGGAAGTCTATCATCACAGATATAAGGGGCTCTTCTCTAGCTCTCTTAAGTGACTCTTCCAAAAGAACTATGTGTACTCCAAGAATCACCTACCCATCCGACTCTGACCATGATAGTCAAGGAGATCCCAATGAGCATTCAGAAGCATATCTTAGTGATGCTGATGATGAATGTGAGGAAACTTCTGTTGACAAATTATCAGATGGAATGGCCAGGATGGATGGGTATTCTAAATCCAAATCTCACTTTTCTTCTGGAAAATCTAAGTTTAGTCGAAAACCCTCCTTGTTAGGACAACCTTAGGGGGGGTAAAGGTTGTATTTAAAAATATTTCACAAATAAAAATTCTCTTATCAAAATCAACAATAAATATTGCATGCACAACAAATATATAAATAAAATTAAGTGCACAACGGGAATATAAAGAGATAAGGGTAGAGAATGTTGATACCGACACCGAGATTTAAAGTGGTTCACCACCAACTGGCTGGCTAGTCCACTTGCCGAGACACTTCTCGACACACTGATTCACTATAAGTGTTCTTTATGGTAGAACACAAACCTTGATACAATGATAATAAAATCTCTTGCTTTTGCTCGAGAACGTGAATCACTCACACTATTCAAATACTTACAAGAGAATATATCTCACAATATTAATCACTCTTGTATAAGTATAACACTTGGATTTGTGAGAGATTGATCACTCAAAAAATTATAACTTGATTAAGTTATTAAATGAGATGAGGAGCTGAGTAATCCTTTTTGAGCTAGGTATTCAATGTCTGTGAGTCTTAACATAAATGCTGAGAAGCTGCATGTATTTAAGCTGGACGTGGCAACGGTCAAAAGTTCACCGCGGTATACCGCCTATATGGGCGCGGTATACCGCCCAGAAAAGGTGATCCTGACAAAAGGAAGTCAACCTGCAAAAGCAACCTGCAACATGGTGTAGCAGAGCCGCGGTATACCGCCATACACCACGCGGTATACCGCCTGACAAAGTGGCTGACCAAAAGTAAGTCAACCTGCAAAAGCCTGCAACTCGTAACAGTGCCGCGGTATACCGCCGAGCATCACGCGGTATACCGCCTGAAAAAGGTGCCTGCGTCAGGGGTGACCATAGCTTAAAAAGGCAACTGAGTTCTTTTTCCTTACTTCCAAAAACATCAGCACATTCCTTTTGGCTAAATTTTGAAAGATTGATTTTTAAGGATAAAATCTTTTCTAAATAGATAAATCAGGGATTTTATTAATTTAAGAAATAGTTGGGTTAGGTTTTTGAAATATCCAAGTGGTATATTATTTTAGGGTGTTTATCATTATGAGATATATATAAATAATGACGACATAAACACCAGACTTGGACTCTTCAGATAAAATCTTCATGTTGTCCAATTAACTGCACACTTGGATAAGATTGTTAGAAAAACAATAATACGGTGTGTTTGGTATCATCAAAATAAATATATAGAGATGTGGCACACTTGCACCAACAATCTCCCCCTTTTTGATGATGACAAACACAACCGCTAAACACGAGAGCATACTCGGTTTCTCTCCCCCTTTTGTCGAAGCAAAAAGGGTTAAGAAAGACGCTATGCTCCCCCTCGAGAGATGCTCCCCCTCAAAATATGCATATAAGTGAGAGTAGCATTATCTCATGGGTTATACTCAAGCATGCCTAAACCAAGTCTTAATTTAAAGAACGATTTTTTGTTTAGGGCTTTAGTAAAAATATCGGCCAAATTGTCTTCGGAATCAACTTTTTCAAGCACGATGTGGCCTTTTTGAACATTATCTCGTAGAAAATGATGTCGCAACTCAATATGTTTGGTACGAGAATGTAAAACGGGATTTTTACTTAGGTTTATAGCACTTGAGTTATCACACATAATTGGAATTTTGGATTGACGTACCTCAAAGTCGGTAAGTGTGTGCTTCATCCATAGAACTTGAGCACACGCTCTCGCGGCGGCTACATATTCCGCTTCGGTAGTGGATAAGGCTACGGAATGTTGTTTCTTGGAAAACCAAGACACAAGCGAGAGACCTATAAAGGCACATACTCCACTAGTGCTTTTTCGATCAACCATCGAGCCACCAAGATCGGAATCGGTGAAGCAAGTTACTTCTAGCTCGGGTTGTTTTGGATACCATAGTCCAAGATTCGTAGTCCCTCTAAGATATCTAAAAATACGCTTGACGGCTTCATAGTGAGATTGTTTAGGCGAAGATTGAAAGCGAGCACATAAACACACACTATACATGATATCAGGTCTACTAGCAGTTAAATACAATAAGCTACCAATCATGCCACGATAAATCTTTTCATTAAAATCGGTTCCCTCTTCGTCACTAGATAATTTTAGATTAGTGGTCATCGGAGTTTCAACAGGTTTGACATTTTCAAAATTAAACTTTTTCAACATGTCTTTACAGTATTTTGACTGACTTATAAAAGTACCATTTTCACTTTGTTTTATTTGCAATCCTAAGAAGAATTTTAATTCTCCCATCATGCTCATTTCAAATTCATTAGTCATTTTTGTAGCAAATTCATTACAAAGATTTTCATTTGTAGAACCAAAGATAATATCATCAACATACACTTGCACAACCACAATATCATTTTGAGCATATTTGACAAACAAAGTATTATCTATTTTACCCATAATATAACCACTTGTAATTAAAAAGGATTTTAATCTATCATACCACGCACGCGGAGCTTGCTTTAAACCATAAAGCGCCTTTTTTAATTTATAAACATGCGTCGGATTTTCAAAATTTTCAAAGCCGGGAGGTTGGGAAACATATACCTCCTCATTTATAAAACCATTTAGGAAGGCACTTTTGACATCCATTTGATATAATTTAAAATTTTTAGCATTTGCAAAAGCGAGAAGCATTCGAATAGACTCTAACCTTGCAACTGGTGCAAAGGTTTCATCATAATCGATACCTTCTTGTTGATTGTACCCCTTGGCAACTAAACGTGCCTTGTTTCGGGTGACTTCACCGTTTTCGTCTACCTTGTTACGAAAGACCCATCGTGTTCCAATAATGGTTTGACCGCTAGGGCAAGGAACTAAGTCCCACACATCATTCCTAGTAAACTGGTTTAACTCTTCTTGCATGGCCATTATCCAATCCTCATCACCTAAAGCTTCTTCTATGTTTTTAGGTTCTATGGCTGAGATAAAGGCGTGAAAGGCACAAAGGGTATGGATTTGTGATCTAGTCGTTCTTTGGTTTAGGTCACCTATGATTTGATCTATGGGATGGCCTCTAGATGTTCTAAGGTTAGGATCATCTACTCCTTGTGGAACATAACATGGAGGGGCATCACTAGATTCTACATTTGTAAAAGATTGGGTACCTAAGTCCAAGGTTCTAAGATGTTGGGCTAGTGCATCTCCTTCACAACCATTATCATTTACTAAGGGTGCACTAGGTTTAGGAGGACTTTCATCAAAGCTTACATTTAGGGATTCTTCTACAACCATGGTCTCTTTATTAAGGACTCTATAGGCTTTGCTATTCCAAGAATAACCAAGGAATACTCCCTCATAGGCTTTTGGGTCAAATTTGGTCAAATAAGATTTGGTGTCTAAAATAAAACATTTACAACCAAATACCTTAAGATGGGCTAAGGAAGGCTTTCTACCACGTAGGATCTCATAAGGGGTCTTATTTAGGATACTCCTAATTAGCACACGATTGAGGACATAGGTCGCGGTAGCTACGGCATCACACCAAAACTTTTGGGGAACTTGATGTTCATTGAGCATAGTCCTACTCATTTCTTGTAGGGTTCTATTTTTCCTCTCCACAACCCCATTAGATTGAGGAGTGCGAGGAGCAGAAAAATTGTGCGTTATACCATATTTGTCGCAAAACGCACCAAATTGAGTTTCATTATCGAATTCGCGTCCATGGTCCGTACGAATCGAAACAATCGTGCAACCTTGTTGGTTTTGAATTCGTTTTCCCAAAATCTTAAATTTTTGAAAAGCTTCATTTTTATGTTTTAAAAATAAAGTCCACGTATAACGGGAAAAATCATCTACAATTACTAGAGTGTAATAATTTCCTCCAAAACTTTGAATGGCCATAGGGCCAAAAAGATCCATGTGTAAAAGTTCTAAAACTCTTTTAGTTGAAATCACATTTTTTGATTTATGAGAAACATGAGTTTGTTTGCCGACACGACATGCATCACAAAAATGATTATCAAATTTTAATTTTGGAAGGTTACTCACAAGCTCCTTATTTTTCAAATTTTGAATTAATCTAAGGTTAGCGTGACCTAAACGTCTATGCCACAAAGTCGAATTATCATATACGGAAGATAAACAAACATTTTCAATTACATCAGTTTTACAAACATAAAGATTTCCTTTTATAACCCCATTTAAAAGAACTTTACCATTTTTCAGAATTTTGCAAGAGTTTTCTTCAAAAACAACAATTATACCATTTTTGCACAGTTGACGAACACTTAGCAAGTTAAATTTCAAATTATCAACATGCGTAACATCTAAAAAAGTAACATTGTTGCAAGAAATTGTACCTTTCCCAATTACCTTTCCTTTGGAGTTTCCTCCAAAAATTACTAGTCCACCATCACATGACTCATATGATGAAAAAAGATTATGGTTTCCGGTCATGTGACGTGTGCATCCACTATCAAGAATCCAATCCATATCAAGATTTATCTACAACATTTAAAGTACAACTTTTATGGTCCCCACATCTTATGGGTCCTTGACAATTAGTTTCAATGTCAACCAACATGCATATATATAAAGTCAAACAGAATATATATATATAATACATTACACAATATTAATATATATATATAATACATCAAACAATATTAATATATATATAAAACACACAAAGTATATATATATATGTAGTGCGTAGGTATATATATATAAACAGTACATATATATAAACAATATAAAAGTACATATACTATTATATTACTTATATATAATATATACAATAAATTATATTCAAATTATATATATAATATGTAACACATTTAAAGCCATAAACGCATGCCACCGGGATTATCAACACTAAAGGAGCCTTTAGGAATCCACTTTGGTACCATTTTAATTTTACGATCATATTTATCAAAGACGTAAAAAGGAGCATGCATATTCACCCTATTTTTTGGTCTAGAAAATTTACTATTATACATGCATGCATAAGATTTCCTAGACTTATAATTCACATTATTTATGTTGGACATATATGCGGATTTTTGCACATACGGTTTTCTCATTTCAACATTTTTAGGTGGTTCAAAATATCTTTTGATAGGCATACATAAGCACTTATCTTTACACATATCGGAACCAACGCCTTTTCTACAATTAGTGCTATTTGACATATTTAACATTTTAAGCACTTTCTCATTGCTACTTTGAAAGGCATGTGCTAACAAATTATCTTTTTCATGTTTATCACATTTTTCTTTTAAACATGCATTTTCCTTTTTAAGCACATCACAATTAGCACATAAATCATTTTCAACTATTCTTTTCTCAAGGCATGCAATTTCTTTATTTAAAATGTCACAAGAATTGCAAACATATTTTTCACTTAATTTATTTTCTAAATTTATGATTTTTTCATTATCGCATGCAATTTTTTGTTTGCTATTATGAATTTCCTTTTTACTTAATAATAATTCTTCCTTTAGTTTTGCGTTCTCATCTTTATAATTATTTGTAAGCATAACCATTTTTTGAAAGGCATCATTTAACATATCAAGATCATCATCATCATTACTTTCATCATCGCTAGAGTAATTTGAGTAACACGAGTTTACCTCATCGTCGCCTTCCGCCATGAGACAAGTGGCTTCATACTCATTTTCATCTTCACTTGCGCTCCACGCGCCTCCAACGAAGGCTTTCTCCTTCTTGAGTTTAGGTTTATTTCTTTTTGGACACTCGTTGGCATAGTGATCTTTGTCTCCACATGAGTAGCAAAAGCCCTTCTTTTTCTTGGCTTCTTCATCATCGCTTGATTCGCCATTTTTATTTATTTTGTCGTTCCGTTTATGGAACTTTCGGCTTCGGTTTTCTCCACCACGGCGATAATCTCCTTTTCTTTGAAACCTATCATTTCTTGAAAACCTTTTGTTAGCTAAAAATTTAGAAAAATTTCTTACCAACATGGCTACATCGTCAAGATGTTCGGGTTGATCCTTTGAGGAGCTAGCTTTCTCCTTCTTTTTCTTCTTCTCCTTCTCGTCACTTGAAGTTGAAGCTTTAAGCGCCAAAGATTTCCTTTTATCATGCTCCCGATCTTTGTTCCTTTTTAGTGCAATTTCATGCACTTTGAGATTTCCAATGAGATCATCTAATTTCATCATTGAGAGGTCACGGGAGTCTTCCAACGATGTGATTTTCGGCATCCACTCCGGAGGAAGCGCTCGAAGAATTTTTCGCACGTAATCTTCGTTTGGATAAGTTCTACCAAGACCTTTCAAGCTCACCATGATAAGGTTAAAACGTTTAAACATTGAGTCGATTGACTCATCTTTTAACATCTCAAACATTTCATAATCATGTACAAGAATATTTATTTTTGAGCTTTTGACTTGAGAATTTCCTCTATGAGTGTTATTTAGATTTTCCCAAATATCGTGAGCAGTTTCACAAGAATAAACACGTTCAATCTCATCTTTAGTAAGTGCCGAAAAAAGAATATTTTTAGCTTCAAAATTTAAGCAAACCCAAGCATCCTCAGCGGCGGACCATTCAGCTACTGGTTTTTCACTAATTACTCCATCTTTGGTTTTGGTGGGTTTATAATCTCCATTTTTAATAATGTCCCAAATTTTTCGACTTTTGCCACGAACGTAGCATTCAAAAAGATTTGCCCAAAGACCAAAATTTTCGGTGTCAATTTGCGGAATTTTTGTAGAGATAATTCCCTCAGAGGTTGCCATTTAAAATAGGAACAAGTTTTAAAAATACAACGATTTTTAAAAGAAACTTGCAACCTGCTCTGATACCAATTGTTAGGACAACCTTAGGGGGGGTAAAGGTTGTATTTAAAAATATTTCACAAATAAAAATTCTCTTATCAAAATCAACAATAAATATTGCATGCACAACAAATATATAAATAAAATTAAGTGCACAACGGGAATATAAAGAGATAAGGGTAGAGAATGTTGATACCGACACCGAGATTTAAAGTGGTTCACCACCAACTGGCTGGCTAGTCCACTTGCCGAGACACTTCTCGACACACTGATTCACTATAAGTGTTCTTTATGGTAGAACACAAACCTTGATACAATGATAATAAAATCTCTTGCTTTTGCTCGAGAACGTGAATCACTCACACTATTCAAATACTTACAAGAGAATATATCTCACAATATTAATCACTCTTGTATAAGTATAACACTTGGATTTGTGAGAGATTGATCACTCAAAAAATTATAACTTGATTAAGTTATTAAATGAGATGAGGAGCTGAGTAATCCTTTTTGAGCTAGGTATTCAATGTCTGTGAGTCTTAACATAAATGCTGAGAAGCTGCATGTATTTAAGCTGGACGTGGCAACGGTCAAAAGTTCACCGCGGTATACCGCCTATATGGGCGCGGTATACCGCCCAGAAAAGGTGATCCTGACAAAAGGAAGTCAACCTGCAAAAGCAACCTGCAACATGGTGTAGCAGAGCCGCGGTATACCGCCATACACCACGCGGTATACCGCCTGACAAAGTGGCTGACCAAAAGTAAGTCAACCTGCAAAAGCCTGCAACTCGTAACAGTGCCGCGGTATACCGCCGAGCATCACGCGGTATACCGCCTGAAAAAGGTGCCTGCGTCAGGGGTGACCATAGCTTAAAAAGGCAACTGAGTTCTTTTTCCTTACTTCCAAAAACATCAGCACATTCCTTTTGGCTAAATTTTGAAAGATTGATTTTTAAGGATAAAATCTTTTCTAAATAGATAAATCAGGGATTTTATTAATTTAAGAAATAGTTGGGTTAGGTTTTTGAAATATCCAAGTGGTATATTATTTTAGGGTGTTTATCATTATGAGATATATATAAATAATGACGACATAAACACCAGGCTTGGACTCTTCAGATAAAATCTTCATGTTGTCCAATTAACTGCACACTTGGATAAGATTGTTAGAAAAACAATAATACGGTGTGTTTGGAATCATCAAAATAAATATATAGAGATGTGGCACACTTGCACCAACACTCCTCTTCTCTCTCCAAACACTCCCCATCAGACAAATCTAATGAGGAATGTTTTAACTGTGGTAAAAAGGGTCATTTTTCTTCTGAGTGTAGAAGTAAACGTTTTGAAAAACCCAGAACTTCTTCCTCAGGCCGATTTTCTTCAAAACCGGGAAGATCCAAATATGATTCTGACCGGGCTGAAAGATACAAAGAAAAATACAAGAGAGAAAAGGAAAGAAACGAAAGACTAGTCAGAAAGGGAAAGGGTCTGCCTGCTAAAACTCATGATCTGGCAGATGAACCCACATCTGAAAGCGAGAAGGACATTTCAAATTTGTGCTTCATGGCCTAGATAAATGACATGGATGATCCTGAAGGTCACCCCTCTCAACTTCTCTAGTACCAGCTAAGTGCTTCTCATCTTCTTCACAGAATTGACAGGTAATCTACCAAAGATGTCTTTACTTCTAATCCTCACCCTTCTTGTTCCATTCAAACACCCTACCTCCCTCCTCCATCCCACTAAAATATTCACACTCACCAAATATTCACTTCTCTCCCTTCTATGTGAATCTTTTGTCTTTTATAAAACCCAAAGAAATTTGAAGAAGGCTTGGCCGATCCATGTTGGGTCACTGTAATGAAAGAAGAACTCTCTCAATTTGAAAGAGGTCTATGTGAAACAACCTCCTGGTCTTGAAGATCACTCTTGAAGATGACTTGAAGACCCACATCTGAAGATTACTTTTGAAGATTGAAGATATTTGCTTTCCTCAAATCTTTCGAAGATCATTGTCAAAATCTTCCAAAAAAAAATCAAAAAAAAAACAAAAAAAGAGAGAGAAAAGAAAAAAAGGAGAGAGAGAGAAAAGAATAATAAAAAAAAGATCAAAAAAAGGAAAGATAAAAAAAATCAAAAAAAAATAATACTGTTTATTATTTTATCAGTTAGACTTTTCAAATGCTGATAATTTATTTGTTACAAGAAAAGTGCATACTCTTCTTTTCTATTCCTCCCTTCCAATACAACCCAACTCTTTTTACTTCACACAACACACACAACTTTTACCTCTCTCAATCCAAGTCACTCTCAATCCTAACCATCCTTTTCTTTACCTATCCATTTTTACTTTTAATCCACACCATCATTTTTCCATCTATACAAAACAACCTACCCTCAAACCTTACCCTATACAAACACAACATACTTCTATCCTACCTTCAACCTTTTTCTTACCTTCACTTTACCACATCCTTACTCCTATACATTTTCCTAAGACCCATATCTCCTCACTCACCTCACAAACTATTTTCTTTTCTTTCCTAACACTCTTACCACCAATTTTGTTTTTTGGCCAACACACATCTCCCACCGACGGCACCACCCTTGTCGGCTGCCTCCCTACCGCCGACAACCGCCGACTGCTGTCTCCTTACCGCCGACACCCCTTGCCGGACCTCTCGGCTGCCGACGCCCCTAACCACCTACGCCGACAGCTGTTGCCGACAAAGCAAACCAAACACCCCTTCTCACCCCCCCTCCCCACCGACGCCTCTCCCCCCCACTCCCCACCGAGCTACAAACCCCAACACCCTTCCCCAATTAATTTTTTTGGGTTACAATTTTTTTACGGTCGAGATTTTTTTGGGTTACAATAGCTATTATAGGTGGTTAATGGTGGACCTAATATTTTTTTGAGCGGGTGTACTTTAAGGTGGATTAAACATCTTCAAAATCATAGATTGACCCGGAGAGAAAGTCCATTGTGTTAATTTGAAGAATAAAATACATTTTTCAAATAGAATCGACCTTGATCTTTAAAAAATATATGTTTGAAAATGAGAGATAAATACTAAAAAACGACGATTATTAAAATGAATTGACACCGAAAAGGAAAATAAATCATAAAATGTAATAATAAAATCAAAATAGGAGAAAGTTTGACAAAAAGTTGCCTTTGACATAATAGTATTAGAGCATCTCCAACAGCTTTCCCAAAAAATTTCCAAAATTTCCAAAAAATTCCAAAATCCCCAAAAAAAAATTACACCCATCTCCAACAGATTCCCCATATTTGGAAAAACACTTGGTAATCATATTTGGAGTATTCTCCAAATTTGGAGAAAATTTTGGGGAAAATCCTATTATCCCCATTTTGGGGAAACTTTTGGGAAAGCTGTTGGAGCTTATTTGTGTTCCAAAATCCCCATTTTGCCCATTTTCTCCAAAATGGGGAAGCTGTTGGAGATGCTCTTAGGTGTTGTTCGGTTCGTTTTCTGTTAAGACCTGAATCCATATGACTGTCTGAGTGTTAACAGATAAGTTGTTGTTCGGTTGTTGTGCTGAATAAACAGTCTGAATGTCAGAAATGACTATTTTACCCCACCGTCTATATTTTGTCCAACTAAAATAACCGTTTGAAAATGTTGACTAGAATTCACTCGCATCATCTAACATCCAAAAACCCAGCAGCCATTCACATTATCGATTCAAGAACAAAAAACTCGATTTCAAGAACAAAATCTCGATTCAGAAAGGGAAAGCGAGAGATCGAGATTCTCCTTGCTGTTGTTGAGATTTTGACTCCAAATCCCAACTGTTCATCTCCATTTCTCTCTCGTCTCCAACTGGTGCCATAGCAGAAAGAAGAAGAACTTACCGACTGAGCGAATAAGCCACAACCGAACAACAAACTATGGTTGAACGAATAAGCCATATAGGCTATACAGCCCATTAAGCCACAACCGAACAGCCCCCTAGTCTATGATTGTACTTGAGGTTGTGAATTTGATCCTTCAAACTATATTTTTGATTTAATATTTTCAGCAATACCACTATAGGGCTTGAGTAAATGCTCTAGGTCAGGCCTGAACTTAAAATTAAAAAATACAAAATTAAATTTTCACTTGAAATAAGATTTTATACATAGAGCACGTTTAACTTCTGTTATAGATTTGGTTTCAAAATATTTAAGGGCACCTCCAAAATCAAGCAGGTACATGGGAGCCCACTCAGCTCCTAAGCGCATCCACACATGTCTTGCAAGATGACATGATATGTCATGTGGCTTGCAAGACAACCATCATCTTACTAAATTAGAAAGGTCTTTCACAAAGTAAATATATTAAACAAAAGCATTTTTTAATTTAATTAATTTGTTTGTTAAACATTAATTATTAATATGTTTATATTATAATTTATTAGTTTAGAAAGGAATTTGGTCTTGCATGTGTGTGGAATGTGTTATTGCAAAGCTAATGTGGCACTTTAGAAAGGAGTATGATCTTGCATGTGTGTAGATGGTCTAATAAGCATGTCATTGGGAGTGACAATTTACATGTTTATTTCTTATAACTAAAACTCCTAAACTTCACATGTGAATTCAAAATGTTGCTCAATATTGAACAAAAATAAGTTTCATATATGTAACTTGAAACTTGAAGCTAGTAGATAACCAGTACCAACATATATCAACATAAAATTAGAGGATAGCATAACAAATGCAATGCAAAATCCATTAAAATCAGACCTTTTCAAACAGGAAAAATCTATCTTTTTATCTATACATAATTCATCTGAAAGCTACATGTATAAAACAAACAACAAAGAAAAATCATACAGCTTTCTATCGATCGACTATTTTCTCTACGCTAATATGCAATCACATTACAACAAACCATTGTTCAATCTAATGGCTCGTAAGAACTCACTCGGTTTACGTTCAGTTGTTTCTCGGTCTGTCCACGTTTACACTTGAGTCCAGTGTCGATAGTAGTATTTGTGGCATCGACATACCCCCGGATACCACAATTTCTGCACCAACAAAAAGTCGCCTTTCCTCGTTAAAGATTTTTTTAATGTATCGAGAAATTTGTTGAAGTCCATTCGTTCCATAAAAACTTGCAATGATTACCTATTTTCAAGGTTATTTTAGACATTTGACATACTCCATCCGTCCCAAAATAAGTGTCCACTTTCAAAAGTAAGTGTCCACCGTTTTTTCAATTCTACTCTAAGTTTGAGATGGATAAATTCATTCTCCAATATCAAGGGTAAAACTGTCAATTAGTTAATTAAAAAGTATTATAATTACACATTTCTAAAATAGTGTTATTGTGGATATTTATTTTGGGATCTAGATGTTTTCTTTTTTAACGAGTAATCAACAATTTTCACCTTTTTTGTAAGAAAAAAAACAACTATAAACTTTAAAAAAATGGTGAAATATTTCCTATAGTGTTAGCAAATTACAAAAGAAAAAAAAAAGGATCGAAAACTCACCGATTCCTTCACGAACAGATAGGTTCGGTCTAATAACGTCCTTCGAATTCACCAAGAAAATATCACCGATGTAAAGATGGTTTGTTGGGACATATACGGAATATAGCTCCTCCTCTCCCGAATAATTCTGTAATCCCGGCAAAATAAAGAGTAATTTGTATAAAAACCAAAAGAAAAAGTTAAGCTTTATAAGGCCCGGTTATGAGAACCATTCTCGGTCCCACATTTTTTTTATTTTCTTTAAATCGATTTTTAACTTATAAAAATTATATTTTGAAGAATTTGGTCAATCAAATACACTAACAAATACGTTTTTATTATAACTGGGTCTATCAAATGCACTAACAAAATACTTACGTTTTAAAAAAATACATTTAATTATAATTGGGTCAATCAAATACACTAACAAATACGTTTTATTTACTGGGTTTGTTTAGTTTATTCCGGGTCTTATTTATTATGTATTGTGTATTTGATTGTCGATCCTTATAAACGGGGCCCACAATACGAAAATCATATAAACGAATGGTAATTTATCCGAATTCTGGTAATTAGGTTTAAGGATTAACCCGAAGAATGACAGATGAAGTAATGAACCCGAATGCGTATTCACCGATACGAGGATGCCTGATGATAGCGACTTCCTTAAATGCTTGTGTGTTCTGATCTGCAATATTAACAAATATCGATGTTTATATTCCGTCCCAAAATAAATTTCCACGATGATAAAGACACGGTTTTTAGAAATTTGTACTCCCTCCGTCCCGAAATAAGTGTCCACATTTCTATTTCAGTTTGTCCCAAATTAGTGGATACTTATTCTCGGACATTGGGAGTAATTATTACACTTTTTAATGAACTAAATGACAATTCTACCCATAATAATAGAGAAAATAATGAATTTATCCATCTCATATTTAAGGCCAGAATTGGAAACTAGACACTTAGGGGCCGTTTACCAAACACTTATTTTGGAACGAACCGAAATAGAAATACGAACACTTATTTTGAGAGGCGAGGGGTATAGCATAAGAAAATTACGAGGAGAGATTGATTACTCCCTCTATTATTAGGGGTAAAATTGTCATTTAGTTCATTAAAAGTGTAATGATCACACTTTTTTTAAAATTGTGCACCTTTTTCCTTGTGGATACTTATTTTGGGACGAAGGGAGTAATTATTACACCTTTCAATGGACTATATGACAATTCTATCCATAATAATTGAGAGAATAATGAATTTATCCATCTCCTAATCAAGGGCAGAAATGGAAACTAGACGACACTTATTTTGGAACAAACTGAAATAGAAATATGGACACTTATTTTGGGAGGCGGGGTTATCACAAGAAAATTATAAGACGGAGAAATTGATTACCCCCTCTATTATTAGGGGTAAAATTGTCATATAGTTCATTAAAAGTGTAATGATTACACTTCTATAAAACTGTGTACCTTTTTCACTGGGATACTTATTTCAGGTCAGAGTGATTATTACACTTTTTAAGGGATTAAATGACAACTCTACCCATAATAATAGAGAGAATAATGAATTTATCCATCTCATAATTAAGAGTAGAATTGGAAACTAGACACTTATTTTGGAACAAACTGAAATAGAAATTTGGACACTTGTTTATTAAGCACTACCAACCTGGAGATATAGCAGCACTAATTTGCTTGGAGGCATTGTAGATATGACGGACAAATGGCATTCGTTTGATGAACCATTCTCCAAGGCTCAGAACGGATGCACCCAACCATGACGACATGAATACGCCAACCAAGAATATGAACATTATGGACGTTATAAACCCGAGACCTAAACAAATCGAAAACAATCAAAGTCACACTCGAGACCGTGAGTAGTAAGACAACTTATTGGCATAAGTTGAAAAATATCAACCATTCAGCCAACTAGTTACTCGACACTTGTCTATGTTTACACTGGCTTTAAACTTCATAAAAACCGAAAAAAACACAAGCATGTGCTCACCGAATATATCTATGCCAAGTTGAACATAGATCGGAGAGAAAAATCCGTCCACAAAATGTATAAACCACCATGTTATGTAGAAAGTAATAGCTATTGGCAATAGAATAACGCTGCATAGAAGGATCAAAAGCATGCGAAAAGTGAGACACGATGTACATCTCCAAGCATCAAAACTAAATCCAAAATAGCTCCAAAAATAAGTGTTGAATTAAGTAGAATGATATGGGTTTGTGAAGGAATCGATTGACTGGTCTTGGTTCAACAAATTATAGCACTCGAGTTCGGTTTACTCCGATTTGTTGGTGAGTTCCATTCCCAATATGTTTGTTAATTTTGTCATAAAAGTAGTTTGTCTCTGGGTTGAGTTAACGTTTAGAAACAAAAGATGATTCTTTTGTAGTTGGCATATTGTTAAAGGGGAGGGCATTTTAGGGAACTTAAGTGGTGTACAGCAATAAGTTCAAAATGGTAAAAGCCAGGAAACTTTAAAAACTAGAAAAGAAAAAGGAAAAAAACTATTGTACGGTATATAGACATTATAGGGATCAAATTGTTAAATAAATATACGAAACTCGCTTTATAATTAACTAAATGTTTAGTTTATTTTATCCTAAATATGTAGAGTATGGCTAAGTGCTTCTATCTGAACAAGAAAACAAAGAAAGGGTTTATAACTAGTCAACAACAATGCCATGTTTGGTTATCTACACAAGTGAATAAGTATTTTAGGATGTTAATCATGTTATCATTCACAAAAACTGTCATATAGGTCACCGAACAACAAAGCTTGCTCAATTTTAAATTCAACCCTCATGTGTTGACTGTTGACACATTAATTACCAAGGGATATGTCAACGTAAGACCATAATGTTCATCTAGTCAGGTGTCGTCTCCAGATCTTTTAAAAAACTAACAGAAGTTCATCATAAAAAAGTATAAAAACATCATTTTCAGCTGCAAAAAAGATTTTGGAGAAGGGAAAATGTGCATACCATCCCGTCATGAACTTTTTAGAAGCCCAACTCCGGACAACTTTGGAGAAAGTCTACATGAGAATAATGACGTGAAAAAGTTTGTCAGTATAGAGTAATAGCCACAACCATTTCCAAGACAAATGGTCAAAATGTTTCACACTGTCATGATCTATAAATCGCATACACACAATGATAGTTACATCACACGTAAATAGAACATTGTAATTTTAAGGTCGTTGCTAGGATTGTAATTATCAAATTCATAGGGCGGGACTGTTGGCAGCTTAATGAGACTCACAGCTTATTCAGTAATCTATATATGACTGTTTGGTAGTGGCTTAATGATATAGAAAGTGGCTTGTTCAGCAAGCTTCTAGGGGGAGCTTTATGCAGAAAACCAAGTTTTTTGCAAACATGCCCCTCCCAATTAAAGAACACGCTCCTTTACCTTAGAGCTGTTCATGGGCAATACGACCTGCTAGACCTGGACCGTTATAAAAGTGGGGTTGGACAATCATTCCCAAAAAGGTGGGTGGGCTCGGGCTGACTGCTAAAATTAATGGGCGGGCTTGGGGAATTAAAAAAGAATTCGGACCCTCTACTAAGTACCAACCGTCACCAAATATTATATAATATGTGCTATGTTATATAGTACGCCAGGAATCTCGATCTTGAAATATTAGGTGTATAAATATTTTATTATTGAAAAAGCCCAGACTTTGAAAGTTGATAAATCATTAGAGAGAAAATGTCCATGCTCCATATATTGTGAAACTTTTTTTTCTTATACTATGTACATAAGTACATTGATATCTTTTCGTCTTATTTTATGCTCAAAAGAACTTATGTAATTTAAATGATTTTACCTAACTTATAATTTTATATAAGTTTTGTTTTTCAAATGTAAAAAAATAAGCCCGCTAGCCCGTGGGCAAGCCCGACCCATTTATAAGGCGGATATGGGCAACTCCATAAGCCCGCAAACACAGGTTTGGGTTTGCTATATTACTAATATTAGGTTGGACAAAAAATTATGTTAAGCCCGGCCCAAGCCCGCAAATGATCACCTCTGCTTTATCTATAAAAAACCCTTCCAAACAAAAATCTTTCTAATCTATACAGACAGATTAAATCACACAGACAACTTTATCCATACAGGACTTGATGGAAATCCAACCAAACAGTCCCTTAGAAGGTTTCATTAACAGATGGAAGATTGCCGCAATCATAAAAAACCAAACAGTAGATGAGCAAGAGAAGAAAACCATAATCCTATTTCCATAAGTGTCGTGACTGTATTTTTTATAAAATATAAAAACAAAAAGGTCCATGGGTGAGAAGTTGAGGTTAACGTGAGAAGTGGTTATCAAATGTTGGGTGAGAAATGGATGCACATTAGAATGAAATGCACCGAGATAAGATGCACCAGATCAAATCCCTTCTAAGCCGCAATTCATGGGAGAGCATTTGATTAAAAATGATCAATGGTTCAGATCCACTTCTCACACAATCCTTTGCCTATACTCCCATTTCCAAAGTAAAATTTAAATATCCATTCATCAATGTTGCATGAGGCAAGACACAGCTTTGGTACCACGCAAAGAGCAGAAACTGCCATTTAAACCCTTCTCAAAGAATTCCATCCACAAACCCAAAGTTTATGGCCGACTCATCATCATTTTGCCATTCAGCCATTGCATTTATTTTAATAAAATGGACATCTATGTGTCCAACTCAAATATTGGGTTCACCAATTCACCTCAGGCTATAAGTTAAAACCCTCCAAATTTCAATTTGATCCCTAAAAAAGAAGCATGCTAGCATCACTACCCGAGTCCTCAAAAAATGGGGTTTTGCCCCTTTTATGAGTCATATGCCCTTCAGTTGTTTCTGGCAACATGCCACAGCTTTATTGTACCATTTTCACTCCTAATTCCATCAGATTCATCATAAAGGTATTCCATTCAATCCACCTTTGACACCTAGCAACTCATGGTTCCAATTCACTCCCCATAAACCCCCAATCTAGAACCCTAATCAAGACCAAATAGGCCAATCTTCTAGTCACTATTTGTATAGCTGACTGAATAAGCCATTTCCCTATATCATTAAGTCACTACATGTATAGCTGACTGAATAAGCCATTTTCTATATCATTTAGTCACTACCAAATAGTCATGTATAGCTGACTGAATAAGCTACAAATCCATCTTTTGACAGATAGCAACTCGTGGTTTCAATTCACTCCCCAAAAAACCCCAATCTAGAACCCTAATCAAGACCTAATCTTCTAGTTAAACATAAATACTATAAACAAATTTAGGGAACAAAAAACAGAATAAACAAAAACCCATTACAATCCTATAAAAAGTTCAAATAAAACATAAATCCACCTAAAACCCTAACTAGGGATCAATTAGCTTCAAAATCCAAAACCCAATTAAACAATCAAATCAGATAGAACCTTAGAAAGTATATATACATATATATATATATAGAGAGAGAGAGAGAGAGATACCTCACGGCCGGCGAGATGAGACGATGAACTCGAAGAAGGGGAGGGTTTTGAAGACGCGCCACCCTCATCGTCGACGGTGTTGGCGACGGGTATAAGCAGCTCCCGATCTCTGCTAACAGCTGATTTTTCATCGCCCATTACTCTCTCTCTCTCTCTCTCTCTATCTATCTATCTAAGACTTTTTTTGAAAATCATAAAAAAGTGAATGTCGTCGAGAGATCAATCTTGTGGGTCTACTAATAATATACCCACATACAGATTGGATTTTATATTGAAATTAAAGAATGGGGCATGTGAAGAGTTCAAGAAATTTGTTGTTAGTAAAAGGGGCGAACCATTCAACGCTGCCAAATTAGATATTGCAGTAAACCCTAGATATCTTGATAGTGTGCAAATTGGGGTAAAGAGTCAACGGCGATGCCACCCCTTTTTTTGAAGGGGGAAAGAATATATGTGAATGGAGAAAATCAAACCCATTGAAATTAAAACAACAAAAACCCAAAATAATTATAGGTAGATTTTAGAATTAAAAAAAAAAACGTTGTACGTTCAAACAGGTTGAACCAAATTAAACCGGACCGTTTTTACCAATTTGAGTGATTTGACGGTCAGTTTTGGTCTGAAAAATAGTCAAACACTCGGTTTGGTCGGGTCTGCGGTTTGAAAGTTTTTTTGAGCATTTTGGACCGAACCAACCGTAAAAAATATACATGTATTAAATACATTTAGTTTTAATGTTATAGGCTCAATTTTATGGCACAATTAAAAATTGTTCGTCAAAGACATTATAAATTCTGAACTATGTCAAAAATCAAATACAAAATTCTAAATCGTCTTTCGACTTTCTCACGTTTGCTCAAAATGTCAACCATTGTTAGTGGATTTGTTTAACTTTTTTTTCAACTTGCTCAGTGTTCTTTTAGTAGATGTATCTTTTATAGTTTGGTATCCTATTTTTCTAAATAATGTTCTCTTAGTAGGAACTTCATTTTAAATATTGATGTTATGGTTTTTAGGTTTAAAGCCCATAAGAGATCCAAATCGCCTAAACTAGTTAGACCAAACCGTCTTTTTGTGGTCCGATTTGGTCATTTGCTAACCAAACCGCTCGGTTTGTAAAATTTTCTAAACCGCCATTATGGTTTGGGGGTTAACCGTCCAAATCGGACCGTGAACACCCCTACGGTTGAAAACGAACCTAAAAATTATTAACGCTAAATTTTATCGAAACCTAACCACATTACGGCCACACATGGTGATACAAAGCAGGAACACAGCAATGAAAAAACGAACACAGTAACATAACCACACTCAAACTGTTCACAAAAAACGGACTACTCAGTTTGTAAGGCACAAACCGAGCAGCATTAGCAGGAAGAAACTCTGCACACAGGGACCGTAATTGCAGCAACTAACTGCTCTCAGCTCAGTAAAATTACAGTAACCGTATACAATCATCACCGCTTTTAGATCCCCGCTTTTGCCGTCAGCGTCCCAATGCTATGTCGTAAGACTCCCTGCAGGAAACTGGATCAACATACTTCAATTTGAGAGTTCCCCTATAACCGTGCCGAGTCACCCCGCATCGGGGCTCGAGAGCCATAACGTCCACTCCATCGCCAGATTCTTGTCTCTTTTCGTGACCCATTCGAACGCTTTCATTTGGAAGTCAAAAAGACGATCTTCCAAACAGCCGCTGGATTTATTGAAGACGAGTCTGTTCCGGTTATCCCATATGTAGTACATGACACTCCCTACCACTCCTTGCCACCGCTTTTGTCCTTTTGTAGAGAGTCCCACGATATTACCGTTGTGTAGAGCATCGTCCAGGCAGCCCAAGTTCCCAACGTTTATTTTCCACCATCTTCCGATTTGATCCCAAAATTCTTTTACCTTCACGCACTTGAGGAGAGCATGTTCCACCGATTCCACCTCGTTTGCACATCGCGGACAAAGGGTAGAGTGGAGATCCACCCCCATTTTGTCCAAAACCGCACGTGTGGGAATCCTTCCAAGCCTAGCACGCCACAGGAATATACAAATTTTCTTTGGAATCGCTCTATTCCACAGTGTTCCCGTTGTACTCCCTCCCGACATCCCACGGTTTTCTTCCAATACCTCCCTTAGCCTCCTCACGGAGAACCCCTCAAGTGGGTCTAATTCCCACCGGCCCGTGTCCTTTCCCCCACCAACAATACTAGAGTTTTCCACCACCCTTCGAAGTTCCTCCAATTCCCCCACTTCCCTCCATCTCGGTTCCCTCCTCCACCCCCCCTCACCACCTCTCCCTCTTCTTCCCGCCACCGATACCCCTTTGTCCTTTTCTAGTTGGTAGAGACTCTTAAATACGTCCTACGTGACAACCTCTTATTAGTCAATCTAATACTTTTATCAATGATAATATTATTCAAGAAATAGTTGATATATTAAATAAAAACGATGATTCTAAATAAACATCTATCTACTTGCAGAATAGACACTTCTACTGATTTGTCCCTCGCACACATCACTGTGAAATCTTTCTTTTTATATTTCCAATACGTGGTTTGCCATAATTGTTAAGGGAATAAGGGGACCGGTTCGACCACCTCGTTTAAAGCTACCCGAGGTTGGGATTTTTTTATTTTTTTAGAACGGCGGGGTTTTATTAAAACTCTAGCAAGGAGCTAGAGAGAATTACAAAATAGCAATATTGGGACTACATAACCATCTATCCCAACTAATATTACAATTTTTCTTCCTATTGCTAATCCAAAAGAAAGAAATAGAAACAATGTCATCAAAAATAACGTCTCTCTTAGGTTTTTCCTTTCCAAAGATAAGTTTGTTCCTGTAACTCCACACGATCCAAAAGGTGGAAATAACAACCGCATCAAAAATTTGTCTGTAGGCAGCAGGCAAAGGGGCCCGAGGTTGGGATTGGTATAAGGATCGGCAGGTTAACAAACGCTATTAACCCTTTTTATGTTCGATTTTGCTTTGATGGTTTTTGCTAACACCCCCAGAAAACATAACTTTGGTTTTATGATTTTAACAATTTTTGTATGATAAACTTGTAAAATAACAACACAAACAAACATTATAAAATTTTCTATAATGATAAATAATTGGGTAATTTTAGTAAATTAATAAAAGTGATACAAGATGAAACATGCACCCCACAAATTCAAATGCTCCGTAAACTTTCTAAAAAAAGAAAGACCACAAACAAAAAATTGGGACAAAACCAACACAAAAACCGATCAAATTGTCAATTCATCCACCCAAAATGCTTTCAATTTTCACCAAAATTTGTTTCACAATCCCACTTTTCTACCAATTTCTCTAAGAAAAGTGGGTTTTTTCAACGTTTTATTTCCCAAATTTGAGTAAAAATAGGGTCATATGAATCCATTTTCATGTATCTCTTGATCATTCCCTGATGAATCCTAAAGGGATTGTAAAGAAAGTAGAAAAAAATTGAAATTTTCAAAACGGAAAAAATGGCGGACGAAGAGCAAACCTTGGAAACCCATGAAGAAGAAGACGAAACAATGGATGTTGAACAATCCACAACGGATGTCGAACAATCCGCAAATGTTGAACAATCCACAACGGATGTCGAACAATCCACAACAGCTGTCGAACAAGAAGATAGCACGTCAGATTCGGATAAAAGTACAGAACAAGAAAAATCGACAAACATGAAAGAAAAGTTGAAAACGGGTAAGGTTGGTTTTCTATTAAGCCATATATGGATAAAACCGTCTGTGTGAATTAATCTGTCTTGGGAAGACTTTTGTTTGGAATTTTTTTTTCATAGATGAAACGAGTAGTTTTTTTATTGGGAGAGACAAGTTTTTTAATTGGGAGAGACAAGATTGGCAAAAACTTGGTTTTCTGCATAAAACTCCCCCTAAAAGCTTCCTGAATAACCTACTTTCCATATCATTAAGCCATCACCAAACAGTCGTGTATGCGAGTCCCATTAAGCTCGTTAAGCTGCTAACAAACAAACCCTAAGTTTGTAACAAGTTCGTTTTTGCTCGATAAGACGGTTTGAAGAAAAAAGATTTTTCAGGTTATGTAGATATGGAACAGATGAAAGAAAAGTATTCTAAGCTGCTTTTAGGAGAAGATATGTCAGGTGGAGGGAAAGGGGTTTCATCAGCTTTGGCTCTATCAAATGCCATCACAAATCTTGCTGGTAAATTCGACTAGTTTACAAACGAAAGCTTGTTTAATTCGTTAAAAGTTAAAACAACAAACCGACAAGTTTTTTTTTCTTAATTTTTGTGAACAATTTGCAGCTTCGGTGTTTGGAGAAATACGTAAACTAGAACCAATGCCAGAAGATCGAAAAATGAGGTGGAGAAAAGAAGTCCGTTGGCTCCTATCTGTGACTGATCATATCGTGGAGTTTGTCCCCTTCCAACACACGGCTAGAGACGGCTCAAATATGGAGGTCATATACCTTTTACGTTAGGATATGGTACCCACATGGTCAATATATCAAATGATGCTTAATGGCCAGATAAACCAAGCGAACCCAGTAAATCCCACACGAAGTAGGGTCTAGGGAGGGTAGGATGCACACAGGCCTTACCTCTATTCTATATGGGTTCTCTGATTGGCTTATTAGGGGCTGTTTGGTTGGTTTTCCATCAAGTCGTGTATGGATAAAACTGTCTTTTTGGATTAATCTATCTGCATAGATTTGGGAAGGTTTTTTCTTGGAGGAGTTTTTTCATAGATAGAATGAGGGACTAGTTTGGGAAAAAGTTAGCTTTCTCATAACCCCCCCCCCCCCAGAAGCTTATTGAATAAGCCACTTGCCATATCATTAAGCCACTACCAAACAATATAAGCTGTTTGTCCCATTAAGCTCATTAAGCTGGCCCTTAGCCAACACACTTTGGGCTTGAGTTCTTAGTGCAGCATATCGACCTCTTTGGGTACCATATTTAAACTCTGTGTGTGTGTGCGTGTTGTAGCTCTGGTTCCTAATATGCAATTCAGATATGCAGATTATGGTAACAAAACAAAGAAAAGATTTGCTCATGAACATCCCTGCGCTAACGAAGCTTGACAAGATGCTCACAGTAATGATTCATAATGTGAATTCTATACAGAAATAAATGTAAGAGTAAACTATGATTTTCGTCCTTGTGGTTTGATGTTTATAACGGTTTTCGTCCCTGTGGTTTAAAAACTGCTTTTTTCATCCTTGTTGTTTCTAATTTGCTTCCATTTTCGTCCTTGCATCTAACACCGTTAAGAATAGCCGTTAAAAATTCCAAAAACTGATTTGAGAAATTACATATTTAGTCCTTGTGGTATGTAAAGTTTTAAATATTTATCCTTAAATTTCAATAAACTTGGCACTTATATATATAGTATCCCTTTTTCTTTTTCTTTTTCTTTTTCTTTTTCTTTTTCTTTCTTTATTATATATTAATACTACATATATATATATATATGTTTTTAATTTAAATATTAAATAAAAATATGGAATAATGAGAGTAAAGTGCATTTAATAAAAACAATTGTTTTGTTTAAACTTTATTTTTTACTCTCACTAAATATGTAATTTCTCAAATCAGTTTTTGGACATTTTAACAGCTATTCTTAATGGTGTTACATGCAAGGACGAAAATGGAAGCAAATTAGAAACCACAAGGACGAAAAAAGCAGTTTTTAAACCACAAGGACGAAAACCGTTATAAACATCAAACCACAGGGACGAAAATCGTAGTTTACTCTAAATGTAATTAGAAAACATAGATAACATGACGATATGAATACATGTTTCAGGATTGTCTAGACAATTTCAAGGATCAGAATGAATTCTGGTACGTATCTAAAGACGCGAATGAATCCGAAAAAGGAGTACAAAGAAGCGATAAATGGTGGTTACCTACGGTGAAGGTTCCTCCGGGAGGGCTCTCGGAAGAATCTAGAAAATGGATGCAAAAGCAAAAGGATTGTGCGAATCAAGTCTTGAAAGCTTCCATGGCCATAAATGCCGAAGTACTTGCAGAAATGGAGATCCCCGAGAATTACATAGAAGATCTCCCAAAGGTACCACCTGTGAATACAAAAAAGTACAAGTAAATATGCAACGTGTACAACCCTGGAAAGCTGGACTGCTCCTACATTTGGCTAATTGAATTGCCTTGAAAATCTTTTCTGTAAACAGAACGAATGCAGCAGTCAGCCATTTTCGTTGTTTCAGGCGTTAGCTTCGTTGTTTCAGTGGTTAGCTTCATGGGTTGTACAACGTGTATGTACGCATGGTACTCTTCATTTCCATCTGCTACTTGGTTTCAAGCTTTTTAGATCGAAACAACTGTTGAAACTTTTAACTGAACCATTGTGATATTAAAATTGGGCTACAAAAAACTATGGGTTATTTCTTTCACTATAAATATAATCAGAGTATTACCATTATAGAGGAACACCCTGGTAACCATTCATCTGTGTATGCATATGTGCAAAGAAGTAACTGAAGTTGTTTTTTTTTGTTTTTATGCACGTGTGCATACCGGACAAATTGCTTACAAATTACTTGTATGCACATGTGCATACCATCCAGATGAATCTATCATTGTAATATCAAACTTAGGCCATGTTTGGCAACCATTATTTTTTGAACTTATTGAAAAAGACCCGTTTGGTAAGCCATAAGCTACTTTTTTTTAAACTACTTTAGATAGCTTTTCAATAAGCTACATGCTTTTTGTTCACTTTTTTCCAATTTTGCCCCTTATATTTTACATAAATGACCAAAAAGCGTGTCCTTTTAAGTCATTTTACATTGTCATCCGGCTTATTAGCAAGTTTTTACCAAACATAACTAGTTTATTAGCTAACAGCCAGCTTGTTATTTCCAAACAGAATGGTCGAGATAGCCTTGGAGATACAATCTATAAGAGCATTACAGTCGAGTTTTTCGACCCTGGGCAATTCCTAGCAACCATCGACTTGTCATCGGAGCACAAAGTACTTGACTTAAAGAACAAAATGGAAGCTTCAATAGTCATATGGAAGAGAAAGATGCATCAAAAGGAGTCGAGATCGTGGGGTTCATCCATGAAAATGGAGAGGAGAGAGATTTTCGAAGAGAGAGCTGAAACTATTTTACTCCTACTCAAACAACGATTCCCGGGACTTCCTCAATCGTCACTAGACATGTGCAAAATCGAGTCCAATAAAGTATGAAGAAGAAAAAACAAATCATTTTTGGGTATCTTTTTCTTGTTCAGTGGCTAGGGTTGGGTTCCGGTGAGAAGTTGAGGTTAACGTGAGAAACGTGAGAAACGTGAGAAGTGGTTATCAACCGTTGAATGAGAAATGGACGCACATTAGGATGAGATGCACCGGATCAATTCCCTTCTAAGCCGCAATTCATGGGAGGGTATTTGATTAAAAGTGATCAATGGTTCAGATCCACTTCTCACGTTAACCTCAACTTCTCACACAATCCTTCGCCTCAGTGGCTAAAGATTTATCAGCAGTTGAAGAGGAATAGACTATTTAGGAGAATAACCTTCTGACAATTTGTTTTTTAAATGAATGACCTTCTGAGTTCTGACAGATTTAAGAACGCCTCTGCCTAACAGAAGAATACAAGAATGTCTCAAAATCTGTCAGAAGGTCATGCATTTAAAAAGTTGTCAGAAGTTTGTTTTCCTAGATAGGCGAAGGATCGTGTGAGAAGTTGTGGTTAATCTGAGAAGCGTGAGAAGTGGATCTGAACCATTGATCACTTTTAATCAAATGCCCTCCCATGAATTGCAGCTTAGAAGGGAATTGATCATGTGCATCTCGGTGCGTCTCATCCTAATGTGCATCCATTTCTCATCCAGCGGTTGATAATCACTTCTCACGTTTCTCACGTTAACCTCAACTTCTCAGCAGAACCCAACCCTTCCTAGATAACCCATACGAACATGGGCATGCAACTCCTCTCTAAATCTTCCCATCGTAAAGGGTAGCCAACTACACGATAACTTCCCGGTTTGTGAACTATGTAGGATGTTGGTCACGCGGTCTTGGAAAGTTATTCAAGAGTATTAGAGAGTTTGGCGAACACGGTGATGAACCGTATAGAGGACGTACTATATGCAGATGATTTGGCACAAGATCCGGCAAACAAATCACCGGGATCCGATCACACACCTGGTCAAACTCCACATCACACTCCTACGGGAACACCTACATCGACGACAATATCAGATTTCATGGGATGGGGGTCGGATCAAGGGGAATCTTAGATAATACTTCTCCGATGACTACTTAATGAAGGACCAACCAACGATAAGGTCGCAAGCGTACCTATATGCATTATGACGAATCATGTATGGAGAAGCTAGCGGTTTACAAACTAAGAAGCCGAAAATCACATCATTAACAGTTTCAAACTATCGGTAGACAGACTAGGAATACAAGAAACTTTATTCCCATCAAACGCAAATATACGTGCAACGATTCAAGAATTGTCTATAATTTATGGCATTCACTCATAAAAGAAAAAAAACTTTTCCTTCTTTTAGACATAGTTGAAAGGGAAGTATGAGTTACTATACCCCATTGGGTTTGAGTTTTCAAATAGTAACTTAAATTTTGTTGCTTTTTAGAACATACTAAAATCCCCTAGTGTTCTAATTATTGAGTTATAGATCAAGCTTTAAACTCAAACTCTTCCCATTGTTGGGTGCTTTATTCTTCAATGTTCTGCATCCTAAGATTAAATCCTAGAAGAGCCTGACTAAGTATAGGGGAACTGGTGGAGGGTGGGGGATAGGATTAGTGAGTTGTTAGTTAGGTTACTAGAGCCCTAAGTTAGACCAAGGGTGTACATTTTCTTTATTTGGTTATGTTTTTCTTGCACATGCTTATATTTGTATAAAATTGCTTACTTGTAACTAGCTTTTCAAATTTATCTTATATACATTTCTCTCTTTCGCACACTTTTCACAAGTCAGTGGTCTTTTTTTGGAAAGGGTATCCCATGCACAACCCGGACTAATCCCTGGCAATTTTGAAACTTAAAGATGTCTTATCAATGTTGAAGACGCCTGGGATCGAACCCTGGGTAGATGGGATATTCCACCACATCACCCAGGGCGATCAACCACTGCGCTACAACCTGATTGACAAGTCAGTGGTCTTCTTGGAAACAAGTGCTCTACTCTTTGTGGTAGATGTCAGATCTGCTTACATCTTACCCATCACAAAACCCACCTCTGGGTGGGATATACTGGGCTCGTTTGGTTTGGTTTGGTACCAAACCATTCTTAAGGATGGTTTTGACCTAGGTTGTTGATCAAGGGCTATCTTCCAACAAAATCCACCTGATTTGAGTAGTAGTTTTAACTGGTCTATTGTTTCTTGTTGTCTAAGTCAAAACTGAGACAAGTCTCTAGTTGTACAGATCCTATCATCATAAAGAATCAAAAAAACAAATTACATTATGTGTGTTGTGAATCAATTCCACGTGTTGAAATAAATATGCCATCCTAAAGAACAAAATAACATTAAAAGAAATGGTGAAAATTTCAAACTACTATATGTTTCCAACCCGGAAAAGCTCAGTATATCCCACTTGAAAGTAGGGTCTCGTAGGAGTAGGATGTACAAAGACGTGTACTCTACCACAAAGAGTAGACCGGTGTTGTTTCCTTGAAGACCCTAGCTTGTGAAAAAGTGGGTGAAAAGGCATGACGAACAAAGACTAGTAACTGTACTAGGCTTTCCATAGCAAATAAATCATCCTTCTTCGTAGAAAATAAAAGAAAACACTATATTCTGCAAGAATGAGAGATTGTCAACAAAAAAGTGTGAGATGGTGTTCTTGCATCAACATTTTCACAATTTGTCTAAACTTGATTACTGTTACAAACTTACATGCTAGTCTTTTCATAGCATTTTACGAAAACGATAGTTAGTTTGCAATGAAAAGTCAAATACAACTGTTCAGAAAGTTGAGCGCTAGTACCATGACCATGAAGTCATGAAGAAGAGGCATATGCAAATACATTTTGGCCTGATAATCGGCTTAAGTAAGCAGGCTCTCAACTCAACTCCCTTTGCAACATCCACAAACCACAGTTCTGCAACACTGTATAAGCTTCCATCAAATATAATATTAAGAAAGAGTTATGGACCAACACGATCAATAAGTGAACATTGTACTCATAAAACCAAAATCAGATTTCCAGTATCAATTAATTTTAGGTTTTATGGACTGGATGCAAGTAAATTATGCAACTAAAACAAATAACTAGTCGTGATATTCCATATAACCAATCGCTATCGTCTTGCCCTCAAAATTAGATACATATGCCTATGCATACACACACCACAAACAAAATTTGCATCAATAAGATACATACGCCACAAGCAATGCATTAATTTCATCTTATTTCTATGCTAAAAGTATGTTTTCTGTATGATTTGTATGTCATATATACAGTAAAATTATATAAACCGATTGTAGAGCATTTATTAGATTGTATCAAAGAGCAATATCTTACCGATGCATACACACACCACGAACATAATTTGCATCAATAAGATACATACGCCACAAGCAATGCATTAAGTTCATCTTATTTCTATGCTAAAAGTATGTTTTCTGTATGATTTGTGCGTCATGTATACAGTAAAATTATATAAACCGATTGTAGAGCATTTGTTAGATTGTATCAAAGAGCAATGTCTTACCGATGCTCCCTAATTGCAGCCTCTGCATTGCCGTCAAGTTTGAGCCCTAGCCACGATCGTTAAAATCGGCTGCATCATGCCTCTAAACCAAGCTATCGTCAAAATCAACTGGACTTTAGCCTTCTGCCTCAGCTAAATCTCCGAAATGAAACACTAAGAGCATGATATAGTGCAAAATGAAATACGGTTGTTTGATAATTGTCTAGAATAAAATCAGGGTGCTAAATCATTAAGAGAAGGACATTTTTTTACCAAACATGATTTACCTCTTAGCGATTCAGAGGTTGCCTCTTAACGGAACCTTTAAGAGGTAAACAAACAGCCCCTAACTAGAAACCTAATACATTTTGATTGAGAGTTGATCCAGGTAAACCCTAATAAGCTATTTTTAGTGTTTGGATTGGAAAAAATAAAAGTGCTTCTGACTTTCTCCCACCACAAATAAGTTGTTTTTGATATTTTATTCTAATTTATTTGAAACTGCTTATAACTTATTTGTCTAAATTACATTTTTACCCCCAACTCCTTTTTAGCACCACATAAGTTGATAAGCACTTTAAAAAATAAGCATAAATTGTTTTAAATAAGCAATCCCAAACACCCCTAAATCGATAAATCTGATTTCTAAAGTTTTACGATAATTGCTGCTCAAACCATTGAGTGTCAACCGCCAACTGAAGTAATGTTTGGTTTTTCATAATGGACTAATGGTGTAGCATTCGGCATTCAAGTTGAGAAGTATTTTTTCTAATTTCCCAAAATACCCTTTGATCTTTTTATTATAAGGGTAAACATGATATTTACTTATTTAAAAAGTATAATAATTGTATATTTTTTAAATTGTATGTTATTCTTATTGTCGACGTTTATTTTGGATTGAGGAAATAAAAATTTTGACGCGTAAAATAACATACATTCTATTGATCTCACATAAAATGACATTCCTCCGTTCCAAATAAGTGTATATTGTTATAATATTCATATGTGGATGACAAACATAACTTCAATGGATGGATTATCAGTAGTAGATGAAATGATAATAGTTAGTAGATGACTATTCATGATTGTTGATGATGGATGATATCTTTCAATATCTCGTCCATTCTTGTAGTATAAATAGAGGTATGATATATGTAAGAAATACAAGATAACAAAATCTCTATCTATAATCTCTTACTTTCAATCTCTATCTTTCTTCTCCATTATATTATCAAAGTGTTTATAACCTAGAGGTAATTTTTCTCTTAAAATTACAACACGTTATCAGCACGAGCCTCTAACCAGCCGAGGTATGTATTTCCTTAATCCAAAATAAAAGTTGATGAATTCTTGTTATAAATATTAATATTATTAGTATACTAATTTTCGTTTATGCATATACTAATCTTATTTATGGTTTAATGTTTATACTAACTTTTACTGATTTTATGTATTAATTCCCTCTCTCTCTTTTACCTACTTATTTACAACGGCTGTATATATATAACCGTTGTATAACGGCTATATATATATAATCGTTGTATAACGGCTATATATATAATCGTTGTATAACGGTTATATATATATACCCTATAAATAAACCCTCTTTTTTCATTACTCAATACACAAATTACTCTCCTTTCAAGTTCATATAATCAAGAAGTTTTTCTGAAAATGTTTCATCTCGTTACAATTCTCGCAATTGTAATAATTATATTTCTAATTATTACTTCCAGTAATCTTCCACCTAATGAGTTTTATCTTTTCTTAAACATATTTGTATCTTTGGCTCTTCCACTTCTTTGTATTGCAATATTAATAGATATATCTAGATTCTAATTATTCTTTGTTGATTAATAGTTACAACATGTCGAACCTGTCAAAAATCGAATTTGCGGCTCTTGATATAAACGGCAAAAATTATATGTCATGGACTATAGATGTCAAGATGCATCTTGAATCCATGTACCTTTTAGAAACTATAGCAGAAGAAAACGTTTGCCCGCCGGCATCTAAAGCAAAAACCATCATCCTCCTTCGAAAACATATTGATGAAATGTTAAAATTTGAATATCTCACTATCGATGATCCAAGCATCCTGTGGAAAAACCTTAAAGAAAGGTTTGATCATCAAAAGGAAGTTTTACTTCCAGCTGCAAGAGATGAATGGAGGAACTTAAGATTCCAAGATTTTAAAAAGGTGAATGACTATAATTCTGCATTGTTCAGGATATGTTCACAACTTAAATTTTGTGGACACAATATTACTGATGCAGATATGTTGGAAAAGACTTACTCCACTTTTCACGCATCAAATATTACTCTGCAACAACAATATCGCTTGCAGAAATTTACAAGATATTCTGAGCTTAATTCATGTTTACTTGTGGCAGAACAAAACAATGAGCTTTTGATGAAAAATCATCAAACGCGTCCAACGGGTTCATTAGCATTTTCTGAAGCAAATGCTACACGTCCAACAGGTTCAACAGCATTTCCTGAAGCAAATGTTATAAATAATAATAATCCTAGAAATAATTCCCGTGGACGGGGACGTGGACGTAGCCGTGGTTATTCCGGCCAAAACAATTTTTATGGACGAAACCAAAATTCTGGCCGAGGCCACCCTTACGGTCGTGGACGTGGTTTCTATCGTGGTCGTGGGCAAAGAGCAAATTATCATCATGCTCCACAAGGACATAGAAGCCAACCACAAAGTAAGCTCAAACATGATGCTGGAACAAGTCATTCACAGATGACAGAACCCTGAAGGTTCTTGTTATAGATGTGGTAGCATGGACCACTGGTCAAGAACGTGTCGTACACCACAACATCTCGTTCATCTTTATAAGGAATCTCTTAAAGAAAAGGAGAAGGAAGTAAATCATATGGACAACCTGAAGTTGACCAACACTGATTTAAGTGTTTCTGATTACTATACAGATATGGATAACCTGGAGTTGACCAACAATGATTTAACTGACTATGCCGACTTTTGATGTACATAAATGTTTATGATCTTTGTATTTCTTTTCTGTAACCATGTATTCCCTTTCGATTATACGAAGTTTAATAACGTTGTTCTCTTATTACGATCATTATTATTATTATTATAAACTCACAATTTGTTTAATATTTGAAGTTTAATATGAATTCCATCGGAGCACAACATGAAGCAAATGTTGGAGACCTATGTATACCGGATAGTGGTACCACGCACACCATCCTGAAAGCTAAGAAATATTTTTCTGAATTAAAACTAACAAAAGGAACCATACATACTATATCAGGTCCTGCAGACTTGATAGAAGGAGTAGGAATGGCTCATTTCCTATTACCAAATGGTACAAAAGTTCTTTATAAATAATGCTTTGTTTTCTCCGAGATCGAAAAGAAATCTATTAAGTTTCAACGACATATACATTAATGGATTCGATACTCGAACAGTGACCTATGAAAATGAGAAATATATGTATATTATTGATAAGAACCGTGTGGTAGAGAAACTACCAATACTTCACTCCGGTTTACATTATACATATATAAATTTGGTTGAAACAAATATGGTGGTTAAAGAAAAATATTGTGATCCTGCGATTTTTAGTTTATGGCATGACAGATTAGGCCATCCTGGATCAACAATGATGCACAGGATAATTGGAAGTACACATGGACATCCATTGAAGGACCAGAAGTTATCTCAAACGGGTAAAGTTACTCCATGTACATCTTGTTCACTTGGAAAATTAATTGTGAGACCTTCACCATCTAAAATTGAAAAGGAATCACCCATGTTTCTAGAAAGAATTCAAGGTGATATATGTGGACCAATTCATCCACCAAGTGGACCATTTAGATACTTCATGGTCTTAATAGATGCATCTAGCAGATGGTCTCATGTTTGCCTATTGTCAACTCGTAATGTGGCATTTGCAAAATTTCTTGCTCAAATTATCAAATTAAGAGCACATTTTCCAGATTATTCTATTAAAAATGTGAGACTTGATAATGCTGGTGAATTTACATCTCAAGCCTTCAATAACTATTGCATGTCTGTAGGAATTATTGTTGAACATCCAGTTGCTCATGATCACACACAAAATGGTTTAGCTGAATCATTAATTAAACGTCTTCAACTAATAGCTAGACCATTGATAATGACAACAAAACTTCCAATTTCTATATGGGGTCATGCAATATTACATGCTGCATCATTAATTCGCATGAGACCAAGTGCATATCACACATACACTCCTGTACAACTCGTTTCTGGTCAAGAACCAAATATCTCCCATCTTAGAATTTTTGGATGTGCAGTATATGTCCCTATTGCACCACCACAACGAACAAAAACGGGTCCTCAAAGAAGGTTGGGAATATATGTTGGTTATGAAACATCTTCTATAATAAGATATCTTGAACCACTAACGGGTGATGTTTTTACAGCACGTTTTGCCGATTGCCATTTTAACGAGGCTATGTTCCGAGCATCAGGGGGAGAAAAGAAAACCCAAGAAAAGGATGTTTCATGGTGTGAACCATCATTATTGTATCTTGATCCTCGCATGAAACAATGTGAAACAGAAGTGCAAAAGATAATACATTTGCAAGAAATTGCAAATCAATTACCTGATGCATTTACTGATACAAAAAAGAGTGACAAAATCTTATATATCAGCTGTGAATGCTCTAGCTCGAATTGAAGTCCCAGTTGGACAAATAAATGATAAAGTCACTGAAGAGTCTAAAGCACGCCTGAAGCGTGGAAGACCATTGGGTTCTAAAGATAAAAATTCCCGAAAAAGAAAGGAAACTGAAATTGCAATTGGTAACGAACAAAGTGTTCCTGAAGAAACACAAAATATCATAATTTCCCCAGAAGAGGAAATAAATGATAAAGAGATTGCAATCAATTACGGGTTTACGAAAAAGTTATGGAATAGAAATGAAATGAGAAATATCGATGATATATTCTCTTATGATGTTGCATGTAATACCTTTGGAAATGACGATCCCGAACCAATGTCTATCATTGAATGTCAAAACAGACATGACTGGGTTAAATGGAAAGATGTTATTTAGGTTGAACTAGATTCCCTCAATAAACGAAAGGTTTTTGGACCTATCGTTCTCACGCCAGAAGCCGTGAAACCTGTCTGGAACAGATGGATTTTCGTACGAAAAAGAAATGAGAAAAATGAAATTATTAGATACAAAGCCAGACTTGTGGCTCAAGGTTTTTCTCAACGACCCATAATTGATTATGAGGAAACGTATTCTCCTGTTATGGATGCAATTACGTTTAGATATTTAATCAGCCTAGCAGTCTCTGAAAATTTAGAGATGCGTCTTATGGATGTTGTTACAGCATACTTATATGGATCACTTGATAGTGATATCTATATGAAAATCCCAGAAGGATTTAAAATGCCTGAAGCATTAGGTACAAAACACAAAGAAATGTATTCAATCGAGTTACAAAGATCTTTATATGGGTTAAAGCAATCTGGACGCATGTGGTATAATCGTTTAAGTGATTACTTGATAAGTAAAGGTTATATAGATAATCTTATTTGCCCATGTGTTTTTATTAAGAAAACAACATCTGGATATGTAATAATAGTTGTATATGTTGATAATCTAAATATCATTGGAACAAATAAAGAGATCAATGAAGTGATTATGTTTTTGAAGAAAGAATTTGAAATGAAAGACCTTGGAAAAACCAAATATTGTCTTGGTTTACAGATTGAGCACATGCACAATGGAATACTTGTGTGTCACTCAAATTATGTTGAAAAGGTCTTAGAACGTTTCAGCATGGACAAAGCAAATACTTTAAGCACTCCAATGGTTGTTAGATCACTTAATATCAACAATGATCCATTTCGCCCTTGCGAAGAAAATGAAGAGGTTCTTGGTCCAGAAGTACCATACCTTAATGCAATTGGAGCACTTATGTATCTTACTAACCGTACTAGACCTGATATTTCTTTTGCAGCGAATTTGTTAGCAAGATTCAGTTCATCTCCCACAAAGAGACATTGGAATGGAATCAAACACATATTCCGATACCTTCGAGGAACTGTTGATTTAGGACTATTCTATTCTAACAATTAAAAAGAAGGTTTGATTGGTTATGCAGATGCAGGTTATTTGTCTGGTCCTCATAAAGCTAGTTCCCAAACTGGATATGTGTTCATGAACGGAGGTACTGCTATTTCCTGGCGATCTTAGAAGCAAACACTTGTTGCCACTTCTTCAAATAATGCCGAAGTTATTGCACTTCATGAAGCTAGTAGAGAGTGTGTTTGGTTGAGATCAATGACACAACTCATATTGACTTCATGCGGACTAGAGAAGAAAAAAATTCCAACTTTGATCTATGAAGATAACGCCGCATGTGTCGCACAAATGAAAGAAGGATATATCAAGAGTGACCGGACAAAACATATACCTCCAAGGTTCTTCTCATACACTCAATGTCTTATAAAAGATAATCAGATTGAAATGAAATATATTCAATCAAGCAACAATGCAGCGAATCTTTTCACAAGGCACTGCCGACTGCAATATTCAGAAAACATGTTCATAATATCGGTATGAGACATGTGCATAATATGTAATGATCCATGGATATCAACATTAGGGGGGGACAACTACCAGCTGCACTCTTTTTCCCTTAGCTAAAGTTTTTTCCCACTGGGTTTTTCTTTAGCAAGGTTTTTAATGAGGCAGCACGTCACAGTCAAACTACGTTTTAGAAAATTGTCATCCAAGGGGGAGTGTTATAATATTCATATGTGGATGACAAACATAACTTCAATGGATGGATTGTCAGTAGTAGATGAAATGATAATAGTTAGTAGATGACTATTCATGATTGTTGATGATGGATGATATCTTTCAATATCTCGTCCATTCTTGTAGTATAAATAGAGGTATGATATATGTAAGAAATACAAGATAACAAAATCTCTATCTATAATCTCTTAATTTCAATCTCTATCTTTCTTCTCCATTATATTATCAAAGTGTTTATAACCTAGAGGTAATTTTTCTCTTAAAATTACAACATATATAATGAAAAATACAAAGTTTTCCAAATGTGTAACTATTACACTTTCAATAAGTTAACGAGAGTCTTACCCCTAATAATAGAAAAGAGTAATTAGTTTATTCGTCTCATAATTAAGGGATGAGAAAATAAGCACTTATTGGACACTTATTTCTGGACAAAAGAGTATAACATTTAAAGATTCGGAAACACAAAAGAGGCATCAGGGTCCAATTTCGAGCTCTTTGCATTGGGCTTTTTGTGCGATGACACGGTCAGTAGGAAGTTCTTTTTTAGCTGGAGAAGTGTTACCTTTTGACCATTACGGAGACTACTATCAACCGACCTTAGGTGGTTTATGACATTTTGACACAAAATGCCATATTATAAGAAAGTGGTTATAGTTTCAGCAATTTACGGTTAGGGTTTTTATGTTCAATCATTGTTAACCATTAAAACTCAAATGAAAGATTCAATAGGTTACCTAGCTTTTCATTATTTTAACTATAATAAGGTAGCACAAAATGAATAACATTGGTAAACTATCAATGGTTATGCTTTTTACACCATAACAATCAAATTCACTGGTAGTACAACCCGGCGACCCTTAGTAGATTATGCCCCTCGGAAGAGCTATTGTCTATGATGATGCGAGTCCTCATAGGAATCTGTAAGATCCCACATTGGTTGGGAAGGGGAACAAAGGTTGCCTTATAAGAGGGACTTGATATCTCCTTTATCAGACGTATTTTAAAACCGTGAGTTCAGGTGTGTGGACAAAGCGGACAATATCTGGTACGGTTGGCCTGAGATGTTACATATGGTATCAAAGTCAGAACCAGGTGTGCCAGCAAGAACGTTAGGCACCCAAGGGGGATGGATTGTAAGATCTCACATTGGTTGGGGAAGGAAACAAAGGTGCCTTATAAGATGAGCTTGATACCTCCTCTATAAGACGCGTTTTAAAACCGTGAGTCCATGTGTGGACAAAGTGGACAATATATGGTACGACTGGTCTGGAATGTTACAGAATTGTAAGATATCACATTGGAGAGGGGAATAAATGTCACCTTATATGTAACACCCTCAAATTTGGAAAGAACAACTAAATAAAAACCTCAATAAAATGACCAAATAAAGGATAAAATCCTTTCTACAAATCCATCTTTGAAAATACCTCAACTTTAAAACACAAATAAATGCATCATTCATTAACTTAAGTCATATACCAAGACTAAATAAGGTCGGGTGTTACTCAATCCAAATACAAATTGCTATTCCCAAAGTGCGGAAGACTTCACCAAGCTATTCCCTTCTCGTGCACCCAACTAGCACTCAACTCTTCACAATATTGCTAGTACTATTCCCCAACCGGAACATAATGCACATGCCGACAAATAAAAAGGTTATGCCAACACCTAGTGAGTTCAAGAGTTTTCATCATGATTAAATATTTCGTTAAATGAAAAGAGTTCAACTTAAATCATTATTTCCAAAAAGGATTGACATTAAATATGCAAACAACCCATTTTCCCAACGCACACAAATTTTGTGATGAAAACTCCAATATATATAACATTCCCAAAATGAACTCAGATCTAAAACTCACTCAAAAAGTGAATAAATATTTAATTTCCAAATAATGTAAACGTGAATAAAACTCTAATATTCGAAACATCCAAACACGGATGAGGCATAACATTCAACCCATAAATCATGAAAAACACTCCATATAAATATTAAACGTCACAAAAAACATGGATTATACTCAACACCCCAAAACAACCAATATAAACAATAAATAACGTAGAAGGCGTCACAACGTAAATAATCTTTGTCTCAAAAGAATAGATCCAAAATCCACCATTTGGTGACGTGGGAGACCCGATTCCATTGAATGTGACGGAACACGAAAGTATGTCACATATCTATGTTATAAAGTTCCGCTATGGACCGCACGGTCATCGGGTTCAACCACCCACGATCTATAGCTTGAGTCCCCCATCGATCCTAGCCATACTCGTTCAATAGAAATAATAATAATAACTATGGTCTGACGGTCATCAAGCTCCAACACTTGTGGTTGATAGCTCGAGTCCCCTGCTACGGCTCACGCGATCATCAAGTTCAACACCCACGGTCTGTACCTTAAGTCAGTCGCTAAGGACTACACGGTCATCGAGTTCAACCACCCACGATATATATCTGGAGTCCCCGCTAACCCTAAATATTTCTAGTTCCAAAACAGGGATAAAGTTCTCATTTAAACCAACTGACTGACTCCTATGCCTATGGATCCATTGCATTACAGTCTAAAACATTACATGACTCCAACGAATGAACTAACTCATTCAAAACATGTAGTTCTCAAATAATATGCAATACATGCAAATCATAACCAAAGCTCTATATTGAGCTATCAAAACTAGACAAATGTCCCCAAGACCCAACATAGTCAAAAACCGAGCCATAAGCTCAACCGATCAAATGACCATTTGTTAAAAGTCGTAAAATGCAATAAAGTACATAATATGTCCAAGGCTCCTTATCGAGCTACTAAAACTGGGCAAATACCCCAAAGACTCATTTAAGTATAAATCAAGCCCAAAAAGGCATAATAAACATTTGGCTAAATACGGGGGCCAACGTGGTTACATAAACCCAAAATACATATTTTCCCAAAATCTTTGTCTCTCAAATCACAATTGGTCTTCGGCCTAAAACCAAAAAGGTTTACCATCTCTAAAATGTTCACAAGGTCGGGAATGACGAAAATCCAATGACTCACACGTTTGTATTTTCAAAACATCCTATAACACAAACCATGCATATTTCCAACAAACACTAAAAATGCATTTTTACCAAATAACCTCCATTTATGCAATAAATCATCAAAACCTTTTCATTTGTGATTCATTTATCAAATTACCCAAAAATCCCAAATGTGGATGTTTTACAAGGTTTATAAAGTTAAACACTGCAAATACTCAAAACCCACCAAATAACTCAACAATTGATAATTTCATGTAAAACACATAAACACCTTAAAATGAACATTTTTGCATGTACAACGTTTTCACAAATAAACTTGAACTCTGGTACGTGCGAAATATGTGATTAATCGCAGTGGGATGCAAACTATCCACAGTGGGAAGCGCAAGTGTACACTGGCCACTATGATCGTCACAACAAGTAATAGTTGGTAAAATACCATAATCGTATCCACATGGACTGGGCAATCAAGACACTATTGTTCGCATGAGCTTCCTTTTACAAGTTTCAATTAGAGAGGAAACAATAAGTTGGTTGTTTTGTTGGAATACTATTTTTAACAAGTTTCTTAAGATTTAAAAAAAGGAATGTAGGTTAGATTTCCCCCAGATTTTATACTAAATACTTGATCCAGAAGAGTGCTCACTGCACTTGTGTAGAGTGGGCACTCTCGTTAAAGAAGCCCGGTTACACAATCACTCACGCCTCCTAGTAAAAATCTCATACTTTTAGTCCTTATCGTCTTGTCAATGGTAATCTCAGAATTGACCTTTTCAGGTCTCGATGGAATGTGTAGAGACAAAAACTCTAAGTGTTTTAAGTACACAAACTAGCTTTCCTACTACTCCAGTGGGTTGAGATTATCTCACTGTGCAGACCCCACTTTCGTGAGTGTCATAAGAATTCTTTCGAATTCCTTAGCATCATCCAAGCTCGTGTCACTGCGTTCTACTCATTTCAGAGTTAAAAACTAGACTTTAGATCCTCACAAGTGATCGACTTGTTCGCATCATTGGGCAATAATCGAGAGTGAATGACCAAAACAATAAATATTCAAAGTATGAAGATTACTCAAGCATTTTTCATAAAATCTAGGTACTTTTCCTTCCTACATCCCAAAGGATGTTTAGCTCATAGTTAAAGAAGTAAAGAAAACAAGAGATGGAAGGTTGTAAACAAACATACTAAAATACAAACTTTGATTGAAATCCGCAGTGGCCACTGCAGGAACAACACTACTACAGAATCGTATATTACTTTAAACTAAAGGTTACACTAGGAATTAAAATGCAGAAAATTAAAGACTAACTTCAGTGAATTCTAGAGATAGACTAAAAACTAAAGTGCACTAAATGTGTGGTAGATGGATATGAAATAAATGAACCAAAACCTCTTTATATACTTAGAGGAAAAGGTGGACAAAACAAAAGTGGGAAATTACCTAAAGGCTAAAACTCAAGGTGAGAGACATAAGATTTAATTCCATTGAGCAAAGCTTCCTTCCAAGAGTTTGTAGATAATTATCCCATGGTCACTTCACCTTTTCCCAAAAGCAACTTTCAAGTACCATTTGTTTCATTAAAATAATGCAAATGCCATCTTTTAGGAGACATGCTTCTTTTTGTTTTATTCCCATGCTTCTGCTGCCATCGATGCTTCCATTCTCCAGAGTTGACTCCAAGCTGATTTTTGAAATTCATTTGTCTTCTTCTTGGCACGTCAGTAGGAATCCGGAGTGGGCACTCCCAAAGTCACTGCTGATTTTACGTGAAAGTGCAACAAAAACCTACTAAATGGTTTATAAAAACCGTAGTTCACTCTTTTTGCTCAATTTTGGGAATATGGCCAAGAATGGGTGATTTAAGAAGCAAAATGGCTAAAATTTGACAAAAGAAAAAAAAATAAAAGGAAATAACAACTCTAAAAATAGAGTTATCAAACTCACGTTGCTAGATTTAGGCTAAATCTAGATTTCCCCAAACTTGAGCTCATTTGAAGAAACTTGAATCCACAAGCAATTCCTTCAAACCCTAGATTCACAAGTTTTCCAAACATAAATATACATATGCAAGCACTTAAAATCATTTCCCAAACATCTTATATCAAAAATTTCATTTTGACCAAAACCCCAATTTTGACCCAAGTTCCTTAAAATCATCCACACCGAAATTTGATAAACATAAACAATAGGAAGTCATCAATGGAGCATTCATAACTCATTAAAGTTTAGAATCTAGAAGTATAAACTCACCACTTGAGTTTTGATAAAAAACTAGAAAAACCCGAATTTTCTTAAAGATGGAGGTGATGATGATGAACTCTTGATCTTTGCTTCCACTCCACCACCAAATACCCTTGGATCTTACCAAAAATAACAATCTATCCTCAAAATCTCTCAAAAACGAAACCATAGAAGTTTGAATCACCAAAAACGGAGTAGAAATGAGAGAGATATGACCAAATGAAGAAAGAGGCTCAAAATATTTTATGCCCTGCACCGCCCGCGAGAGTGACATGCGATAGTGACAGTGTCACTTTAGCATGTCACTTTCGCCCAAAATGTACCGAGGGCTAATTTTCCTATACCAAAGTGACATGCTAAAGTGTCAGTGTCACTTTCGCATGACATTTTCGCCTAGAAGGCACCGAACACTATTTTGACCATAATTTCTTCGTTTTAGCTCCGATTTTGCTCCAGAAAGAACCGTTGGACCCGTATTTAAATTCTTCATCCAACAAGACTATAAAATGTAGGATCTCAACCCAAACTCATATTTCCTCTATTCTCGTAAAAGATCGATTTCTACACTAACTTGAAATTGTACTTATCCAAAAATTATGGGTGTTACATTATAAGAGAGTCTTGATACCTTTTCTATAAGATGCGTTTTAAAACTGTGAGTCCATGTATGGACAAAACGGACAATATCTGGTACGATTGGTCTGAGATGTTATGTAACATCCTGAATTTTCAGTTATAGTATTTTAATGAGAATTGGGATTGTTTGTATTTTTAGTTTTAACTTTGGATTATGTTGTGATTTATATTTCAAAATGAGGTTAAAATGTTAGTGGTAAAAGTTAAGTGTCAATGTTGGAAGGTTGAAACTTGAGGGGTGTATTTGGTCACAATTGGAAAGTGTGTGTGTAGATAAGGTAGCTGAAATCAGATTTATCTGATTTCTTATGCTTAGGGTCGGTTTGGGAGAATCAAAGAGATAGAGAGAAGGAGAAAAGAGAAAAGAAGAAGAAAACAAGATTTGTTCATCAAATTGAATCATAAACAACAGATTTGAAGAATCAGATTGTGCAAAGTGGGTAAAACTTCCTTAAGAGGTGAGTTCATTCACTTTTGATTAAATACATGCTTTCTGTCAAATTAAATGTTAAGACACATGTATAAACTGGTTATGAACTGTATGGGATGGTCTGGAATGAGCTGAATCAAACAGACATCGAATTAGATTGGATTTTAGGCTGCAGTTCGAAGGTTTCCGGATGAAACGTCGTATCCGGAAACCCTGGTGATGAATGTCTCCGGACAAGGCAAAGTATCCAGTAAGTCTTAAGTTTCTTATAGTTTCCGGATAAATCGAGTTATCGGATGGTATCCGGATTACCTTGGTTTCCGGATGTCATCCGGATTAGTGAAATACCCGGAAAAGTTGTGTGTATCCGGAAAAGTTGTGTGTATCCGGAAAAGTTGTGTGTATCCGGAAACCTTTGTTGTCCCGATAATTCTGATGTCTGGATATAGTTTCTGGATGTGCTATCTGATTTTAGGCTGCAGTTCGAAGGTTTCCGGATGAAACGTCGTATCCGGAAACCCTGGTGATGAATGTCTCCGGACAAGGCAAAGTATCCAGTAAGTCTTAAGTTTCTTATAGTTTCCGGATAAATCGAGTTATCAGATGGTATCCGGATTACCTTGGTTTCCGGATGTCATCCGGATTAGTGAAATACCCGGAAAAGTTGTGTGTATCCGGAAAAGTTGTGTGTATCCGGAAAAGTTGTGTGTATCCGGAAACCTTTGTTGTCCTGATAATTCTGATGTCTGGATATAGTTTCTGGATGTGCTATCTGATTTTAGGCTGCAGTTCGAAGGTTTCCGGATGAAACGTCGTATCCGGAAACCCTGGTGATGAATGTCTCCGGACAAGGCAAAGTATCCAGTAAGTCTTAAGTTTCTTATAGTTTCCGGATAAATCGAGTTATCGGATGGTATCCGGATTACCTTGGTTTCCGGATGTCATCCGGATTAGTGAAATACCCGGAAAAGTTGTGTGTATCCGGAAAAGTTGTGTGTATCCGGAAAAGTTGTGTGTATCCGGAAAAGTTGTGTGTATCCGGAAACCTTTGTTGTCCCGATAATTCTGATGTCTGGATATAGTTTCTGGATGTGCTATCTGATTTTAGGTTGCAGTTCGAAGGTTTCCGGATGAAACGTCGTATCCGGAAACCCTGGTGATGAATGTCTCCGGACAAGGCAAAGTATCCAGTAAGTCTTAAGTTTCTTATAGTTTCCGGATAAATCGAGTTATCGGATGGTATCCGGATTACCTTGGTTTCCGGATGTCATCCGGATTAGTGAAATACCCGGAAAAGTTGTGTGTATCCGGAAAAGTTGTGTGTATCCGGAAACCTTTGTTGTCCTGATAATTCTGATGTCTGGATATAGTTTCTGGATGTGCTATCTGATTTTAGGCTGCAGTTCGAAGGTTTCCGGATGAAACGTCGTATCCGGAAACCCTGGTGATGAATGTCTCCGGACAAGGCAAAGTATCCAGTAAGTCTTAAGTTTCTTATAGTTTCCGGATAAATCGAGTTATCGGATGGTATCCGGATTACCTTGGTTTCCGGATGTCATCCGGATTAGTGAAATACCCGGAAAAGTTGTGTGTATCCGGAAAAGTTGTGTGTATCCGGAAACCTTTGTTGTCCCGATAATTCTGATGTCTGGATATAGTTTCTGGATGTGCTATCTGATTTTAGGCTGCAGTTCGAAGGTTTCCGGATGAAACGTCGTATCCGGAAACCCTGGTGATGAATGTCTCCGGACAAGGCAAAGTATCCAGTAAGTCTTAAGTTTCTTATAGTTTCCGGATAAATCGAGTTATCAGATGGTATCCGGATTACCTTGGTTTCCGGATGTCATCCGGATTAGTGAAATACCCGGAAAAGTTGTGTGTATCCGGAAAAGTTGTGTGTATCCGGAAAAGTTGTGTGTATCCGGAAACCTTTGTTGTCCCGATAATTCTGATGTCTGGATATAGTTTCTGGATGTGCTATCTGATTTTAGGCTGCAGTTCGAAGGTTTCCGGATGAAACGTCGTATCCGGAAACCCTGGTGATGAATGTCTCCGGACAAGGCAAAGTATCCAGTAAGTCTTAAGTTTCTTATAGTTTCCGGATAAATCGAGTTATCGGATGGTATCCGGATTACCTTGGTTTCCGGATGTCATCCGGATTAGTGAAATACCCGGAAAAGTTGTGTGTATCCGGAAAAGTTGTGTGTATCCGGAAAAGTTGTGTGTATCCGGAAAAGTTGTGTGTATCCGGAAACCTTTGTTGTCCCGATAATTCTGATGTCTGGATATAGTTTCTGGATGTGCTATCTGATTTTAGGTTGCAGTTCGAAGGTTTCCGGATGAAACGTCGTATCCGGAAACCCTGGTGATGAATGTCTCCGGACAAGGCAAAGTATCCAGTAAGTCTTAAGTTTCTTATAGTTTCCGGATAAATCGAGTTATCGGATGGTATCCGGATTACCTTGGTTTCCGGATGTCATCCGGATTAGTGAAATACCCGGAAAAGTTGTGTGTATCCGGAAAAGTTGTGTGTATCCGGAAAAGTTGTGTGTATCCGGAAACCTTTGTTGTCCTGATAATTCTGATGTATGGATATAGTTTCTGGATGTGCTATCTGATTTTAGGCTGCAGTTCGAAGGTTTCCGGATGAAACGTCGTATCCGGAAACCCTGGTGATGAATGTCTCCGGACAAGGCAAAGTATCCAGTAAGTCTTAAGTTTCTTATAGTTTCCGGATAAATCGAGTTATCGGATGGTATCCGGATTACCTTGGTTTCCGGATGTCATCCGGATTAGTGAAATACCCGGAAAAGTTGTGTGTATCCGGAAAAGTTGTGTGTATCCGGAAACCTTTGTTGTCCCGATAATTCTGATGTCTGGATATAGTTTCTGGATGTGCTATCTGATTTTAGGCTGCAGTTCGAAGGTTTCCGGATGAAACGTCGTATCCGGAAACCCTGGTGATGAATGTCTCCGGACAAGGCAAAGTATCCAGTAAGTCTTAAGTTTCTTATAGTTTCCGGATAAATCGAGTTATCAGATGGTATCCGGATTACCTTGGTTTCCGGATGTCATCCGGATTAGTGAAATACCCGGAAAAGTTGTGTGTATCCGGAAAAGTTGTGTGTATCCGGAAAAGTTGTGTGTATCCGGAAACCTTTGTTGTCCCGATAATTCTGATGTCTGGATATAGTTTCTGGATGTGCTATCTGATTTTAGGCTGCAGTTCGAAGGTTTCCGGATGAAACGTCGTATCCGGAAACCCTGGTGATGAATGTCTCCGGACAAGGCAAAGTATCCAGTAAGTCTTAAGTTTCTTATAGTTTCCGGATAAATCGAGTTATCGGATGGTATCCGGATTACCTTGGTTTCCGGATGTCATCCGGATTAGTGAAATACCCGGAAAAGTTGTGTGTATCCGGAAAAGTTGTGTGTATCCGGAAAAGTTGTGCGTATCCGGAAAAGTTGTGTGTATTCGGAAACCTTTGTTGTCCCGATAATTCTGATGTCTGGATATAGTTTCTGGATGTGCTATCTGATTTTAGGTTGCAGTTCGAAGGTTTCCGGATGAAACGTCGTATCCGGAAACCCTGGTGATGAATGTCTCCGGACAAGGCAAAGTATCCAGTAAGTCTTAAGTTTCTTATAGTTTCCGGATAAATCGAGTTATCGGATGGTATCCGGATTACCTTGGTTTCCGGATGTCATCCGGATTAGTGAAATACCCGGAAAAGTTGTGTGTATCCGGAAAAGTTGTGTGTATCCGGAAACCTTTGTTGTCCTGATAATTCTGATGTCTGGATATAGTTTCTGGATGTGCTATCTGATTTTAGGCTGCAGTTCGAAGGTTTCCGGATGAAACGTCGTATCCGGAAACCCTGGTGATGAATGTCTCCGGACAAGGCAAAGTATCCAGTAAGTCTTAAGTTTCTTATAGTTTCCGGATAAATCTAGTTATCGGATGGTATCCGGATTACCTTGGTTTCCGGATGTCATCCGGATTAGTGAAATACCCGGAAAAGTTGTGTGTATCCGGAAAAGTTGTGTGTATCCGGAAACCTTTGTTGTCCCGATAATTCTGATGTCTGGATATAGTTTCTGGATGTGCTATCTGATTTTAGGCTGCAGTTCGAAGGTTTCCGGATGAAACGTCGTATCCGGAAACCCTGGTGATGAATGTCTCCGGACAAGGCAAAGTATCCAGTAAGTCTTAAGTTTCTTATAGTTTCCGGATAAATCGAGTTATCAGATGGTATCCGGATTACCTTGGTTTCCGGATGTCATCCGGATTAGTGAAATACCCGGAAAATTTGTGTGTATCCGGAAAAGTTGTGTGTATCCGGAAACCTTTGTTGTCCCGATAATTCTGATGTCTGGATATAGTTTCTGGATTTGCTATCTGATTTTAGGCTGCAGTTCGAAGGTTTCCGGATGAAACGTCGTATCCGGAAACCCTGGTGATGAATGTCTCCGGACAAGGCAAAGTATCCAGTAAGTCTTAAGTTTCTTATAGTTTCCGGATAAATCGAGTTATCGGATGGTATCCGGATTACCTTGGTTTCCGGATGTCATCCGGATTAGTGAAATACCCGGAAAAGTTGTGTGTATCCGGAAAAGTTGTGTGTATCCGGAAACCTTTGTTGTCCCGATAATTCTGATGTCTGGATATAGTTTCTGGATGTGCTATCTGATTTTAGGCTGCAGTTCGAAGGTTTCCGGATGAAACGTCGTATCCGGAAACCCTGGTGATGAATGTCTCCGGACAAGGCAAAGTATCCAGTAAGTCTTAAGTTTCTTATAGTTTCCGGATAAATCGAGTTATCAGATGGTATCCGGATTACCTTGGTTTCCGGATGTCATCCGGATTAGTGAAATACCCGGAAAAGTTGTGTGTATCCGGAAAAGTTGTGTGTATCCGGAAACCTTTGTTGTCCCGATAATTCTGATGTCTGGATATAGTTTCTGGATGTGCTATCTGATTTTAGGCTGCAGTTCGAAGGTTTCCGGATGAAACGTCGTATCCGGAAACCCTGGTGATGAATGTCTCCGGACAAGGCAAATTATCCAGTAAGTCTTAAGTTTCTTATAGTTTCCGGATAAATCGAGTTATCGGATGGTATCCGGATTACCTTGGTTTCCGGATGTCATCCGGATTAGTGAAATACCCGGAAAAGTTGTGTGTATCCGGAAAAGTTGTGTGTATCCGGAAAAGTTGTGTGTATCCGGAAACCTTTGTTGTCCCGATAATTCTGATGTCTGGATATAGTTTCTGGATGTGCTATCTGATTTTAGGTTGCAGTTCGAAGGTTTTCGGATGAAACGTCGTATCCGGAAACCCTGGTGATGAATGTCTCCGGACAAGGCAAAGTATCCAGTAAGTCTTAAGTTTCTTATAGTTTCCGGATAAATCGAGTTATCGGATGGTATCCGGATTACCTTGGTTTCCGGATGTCATCCGGATTAGTGAAATACCCGGAAAAGTTGTGTGTATCCGGAAAAGTTGTGTGTATCCGGAAACCTTTGTTGTCCCGATAATTCTGATGTCTGGATATAGTTTCTGGATGTGCTATCTGATTTTAGGCTGCAGTTCGAAGGTTTCCGGATGAAACGTCGTATCCGGAAACCCTGGTGATGAATGTCTCCGGACAAGGCAAAGTATCCAGTAAGTCTTAAGTTTATTATAGTTTCCGGATAAATCGAGTTATCAGATGGTATCCGGATTACCTTGGTTTCCGGATGTCATCCGGATTAGTGAAATACCCGGAAAAGTTGTGTGTATCCGGAAAAGTTGTGTGTATCCGGAAACCTTTGTTGTCCCGATAATTCTGATGTCTGGATATAGTTTCTGGATGTGCTATCTGATTTTAGGCTGCAGTTCGAAGGTTTCCGGATGAAACGTCGTATCCGGAAACCCTGGTGATGAATGTCTCCGGACAAGGCAAATTATCCAGTAAGTCTTAAGTTTCTTATAGTTTCCGGATAAATCGAGTTATCGGATGGTATCCGGATTACCTTGGTTTCCGGATGTCATCCGGATTAGTGAAATACCCGGAAAAGTTGTGTGTATCCGGAAAAGTTGTGTGTATCCGGAAAAGTTGTGTGTATCCGGAAACCTTTGTTGTCCCGATAATTCTGATGTCTGGATATAGTTTCTGGATGTGCTATCTGATTTTAGGCTGCAGTTCGAAGGTTTCCGGATGAAACGTCGTATCCGGAAACCCTGGTGATGAATGTCTCCGGACAAGGCAAAGTATCCAGTAAGTCTTAAGTTTCTTATAGTTTCCGGATAAATCGAGTTATCAGATGGTATCCGGATTACCTTGGTTTCCGGATGTCATCCGGATTAGTGAAATACCCGGAAAAGTTGTGTGTATCCGGAAAAGTTGTGTGTATCCGGAAACCTTTGTTGTCCCGATAATTCTGATGTCTGGATATAGTTTCTGGATGTGCTATCTGATTTTAGGCTGCAGTTCGAAGGTTTCCGGATGAAACGTCGTATCCGGAAACCCTGGTGATGAATGTCTCCGGACAAGGCAAATTATCCAGTAAGTCTTAAGTTTCTTATAGTTTCCGGATAAATCGAGTTATCGGATGGTATCCGGATTACCTTGGTTTCCGGATGTCATCCGGATTAGTGAAATACCCGGAAAAGTTGTGTGTATCCGGAAAAGTTGTGTGTATCCGGAAAAGTTGTGTGTATCCGGAAACCTTTGTTGTCCCGATAATTCTGATGTCTGGATATAGTTTCTGGATGTGCTATCTGATTTTAGGTTGCAGTTCGAAGGTTTCCGGATGAAACGTCGTATCCGGAAACCCTGGTGATGAATGTCTCCGGACAAGGCAAAGTATCCAGTAAGTCTTAAGTTTCTTATAGTTTCCGGATAAATCGAGTTATCGGATGGTATCCGGATTACCTTGGTTTCCGGATGTCATCCGGATTAGTGAAATACCCGGAAAAGTTGTGTGTATCCGGAAAAGTTGTGTGTATCCGGAAACCTTTGTTGTCCTGATAATTCTGATGTCTGGATATAGTTTCTGGATGTGCTATCTGATTTTAGGCTGCAGTTCGAAGGTTTCCGGATGAAACGTCGTATCCGGAAACCCTGGTGATGAATGTCTCCGGACAAGGCAAAGTATCCAGTAAGTCTTAAGTTTCTTATAGTTTCCGGATAAATCGAGTTATCGGATGGTATCCGGATTACCTTGGTTTCCGGATGTCATCCGGATTAGTGAAATACCCGGAAAAGTTGTGTGTATCCGGAAAAGTTGTGTGTATCCGGAAACCTTTGTTGTCCCGATAATTTTGATGTCTGGATATAGTTTCTGGATGTGCTATCTGATTTTGTTTCTAAAAATAATTTCTAGGGGCTCTGCCCCCAGACCCCGCAAGGGCGTTGCCCCTTGACCCCATCCGCTAACCGGGTAGCGGAACCCCCGTGTCAAGTTGCCGAAGGGGAAACAATTGAGGAGGAGGACACGATAGGTTATTAGATATTCTTAGAATTGAGAATATGATACGAGAGTGGCATGATTTGTTGTTACGTATATACGTTAATAATGTGTAATGGATTTGTAAACATTAGTTGTGTTGGATAACGTAGGATAGGCAAAGTAGAATTGCTATTCATGTTTAAAAGATGGAATAGGCAAAGTAGAATTGCTATCCAGGTTGAAATGATTGAATATGCAAAGTATAGTTGATATTCTTGTTGAAAGGAGGAATAGGCGAGGTATAATTGCTATTCCCGTGTATCCTTAGAAAGGATTGAATAGGCAAAGTATAATTGCTATTCACAATTGATTGATGAATAGACAAAGTAGAATTGTTATTCAGATGTGTAGGATTGAATAGACAAAGTAGAATTGTTATTCATGTGTATGATTGAATAGACAAAGTAGAATTGTTATTCATGTGTATGATTGAATAGACAAAGTAGAATTGTTATTCATGTGTATGATTGAATAGACAAAGTAGAATTGTTATTCGTGTGTATGTTTGACTAGACAAAGTAGAATTGTTATTCATACGGAATGTTGAAATAGGCATAGTATAATTGCTATTCAGGTTGAATGTTTGAATAGGCATAAGTATAATTGCTATTCGGGTTGAATGAGTTAATGGACAAAGATAGTTGCTATTGGTAAGTGAGATGTGGGAGTGTGAATTAGATGAAGTGTAAGTGTTGTTTGACGGATTTGAAATAGGCTATGTATATATAAGTGCTATTTCTGTATTCCATTTCAAAGAGAAAGTATGATGTTAGAACGTAAGTCTGTAAAATTGATTGATAAACTAGAATCCGTGAGGATTCGTAGTAGGTTATTGGATATGGTGATACGACTTTATGAATGGTAGTTATACTCGCGGGGTTGAGTATGGTTATGTCTTTATGAGACAAGCATGAGTATGGTAAGAATGGTGATAAAACAGGTTTGAATATATGCGTTGGTTATCTAAGATTTCAATGTTGTTAATGTTTTAATTTAAAATTGGATGTTCTCACTAGGCGTAAGCCTAATCGTTTCAAATCAACTTTTCTTACCAGGTACCAGCTCGGGGAAATAAAGGGTTGTGGGACGAGCGTTTTGGAATAGCAAGAGGTGTTAATTAACAAGAAGAGATTTTGATGGATTGCTTAGATAACTTAGTTAATCTGATTATAATGATATGATTAGATTGATAGGTTATTTGAAGGATCCTGTATTGCAAATATACTCTTGATGATTAATTTCCTTGCTATATTTATATAAGTTGAAGTTTCTTGTATCATAACGTATTATAATTTGAGGTTCAAAACAGCCCTGATTTTAGAGTGTTACATGTTACAAATTCACACAGATAATATTATCCATACATGACTTAATGGAAAACCAACCAAATAGCTTATGAGTTTTGTATGGATAAGGTTGTCTGTGTGAAGGTTTTTGTTTTAGATGATTTTTTTCATAGATGAAAGAAACCTTTTTTTTCAATTTGGAGATACATGCTTGAACAAAAACTTGGTTTTTACATAGAGGTCCCCTAAAAGCTTTTTAGATAAGTCAAATTTTATATTATTAAGTCACTATCAAAAAAATTATTTATAACTGACCGAGTAAACAATAAGAATTATGAGTTTTATTAAGAGCATCTCTAACAGGTTTTCTATAATTTTTCTAAAATAGAGAATCAAATGTTAAAATCTCTAAAAAAAGTTAAGTTCGTCTCCAACAGATTTGCTATTTTAGAGATTTTAACTCAAATTATATTAATATAATATTCTAAAATTTATATTCCAATACACTTTAAGAGAAAAACTTAATATAAGATGATAAAAGATTTATGTTATTGGTGAGTTGAATAAAATAATGATTTCTCTCTCCTATTTAGATAATTATAGAGAGTTTTCTATATTTAGAGATTTTTCAATGAAACTCTATTTTAGCAAACAAGATAGCAATGTTGGAGAAGAATAGCAAACAAAAACCCATTTTTTTTAATTTTAGCAATGCTGTTGGAGATGCTCTAAGTTGTTAAAAAAAAGAGTTAATTACTGTTTTGGTCACTGTGGTTTGTCAAAAAATACGAAATTGGTCCCTAAACTTCATTTATTACTGTTTTGGTCCCTGTGGTATGCATTTTGTTACGAAATTGGTCTTTATGAGGGACCAAAACCGTAATAAATTCTTATGCAGAAAGTTACGAAAATGGTCCTTATGAGGGACCAATTTCGTAACAAAGTGCATACCACACTACCACAGGGACCAAAACAGTAATAAATGAAGTTTAGGGACCAATTCCGTATTTTTTGACAAACCACAGGGACCAAAACAGTAATTAGCTCTAAAAAAATAGTGACAATTATTTCTTTATTATTGAGATTGGATGGAGTATTTGTGACGGTTATCATTTTTTTTTTCCTTTGCATTATTACAAGGACACCCACATGCACCCAAAGCATAATATTCAAGACAGCTAGCTTCCTCACTATTCACAATCATTCATTCATTTCAACCCAAGTTAATAAACTGGTAAATCTCGAGACCTCCATTTCTTGAGGTTTAATCTCATTCGAGGTTTTATTTCCATAATTCCATTGGTGGTGTTCGTTAAAGGAAAAATAGACCGAATCTTTCAAGAAAACCAGCATCGATTAATCCAAATAAACCAGTTTTCAGGAACAAATTTAGCTCGAATCAGGAGGATTTCATCGGGTTTCCTTAATTCTCTTCGACTCCAAGATTTCCCCAATTTCTTATAAGGATGCAGAGGGTTAAAGATCAACAGCATTCAAGATCTACAAGACCAGCTACCATTCATGCATCCGCTCAGTCCGGCGATCTTCCCGGTGTCCAGAGGCGTCTCCGTGATCAACCTTCACTCATCAATGATCGAAACCCCGTTGTAAGAAATCCCTATTACGTGTTTTGCATCGAGCATTATGATTAGGGTTCTTTTTTTTCTATTTAAGGTTGTGTTATATTGTTGATTTGATGAAGAACTGCTTTTTCTTTTTGTTTGATCTTGTTGGTAAAACTTAGGAATTTAGATTTAGTTGGATAAGATCAAGAACCCCCATTTTAAGTATGTTAATCATAATTGTACACAACCTGTTTGATTTTATGCCTAAGTAGAATTATGATTGAGATTTGTTATTCTAATGTGATAATTGATTATTTTTGGTGTTTTATAAGATAGATAATTTGAGACCTACTTCACATGTTGAGATTTCTATCAACTGATAAGGATCAAGAGAGTGTTGTAAACCGATAACTAGTTGCAAATTGAGGTTCTAGTTAGCTATGTTGTTTTTTTGGGTAACCGTTCTGTTCGGGCCATCTTGCACACCTTGACCACCAATAAAATCAACAGTGGCTCTTAGGAGACTCGAACCGGCGACCTAAGGGGGAGAATCCTCAAGGGTTCGGCTTTTATTTGCCGGTTGAGCTGGTCTAAACTGACCGGTAAATCCCACTCAAAAGTGTTGGGTGGGGGGACCGGTTAAGTATATTTTTAAAAACATATTTGTTAGTGACTTAGTTTATTTGATTGACCCAATTATAATAAAAATGTATTTGTTAGTGTATTTGATTGACCCAATTATAATAAAGACGTATTTGTTATTGTATTTGACTATTTGATTGACCAAATTCTTCAAAAAAATATTTTTTATAAGTAAAAGATCAATTTTGACAAAAAAATAAAAATAAGTGGGACAGGTTACGCCTGGACTGATTACGAAATTACTATTTGGGACCAGGACGGATTTGGGCCTGGCCCGGGACCGATTTTTGGCCATCTCTACGCACACCTGACCTCTACCCAAATGATTAGAGCGGTTGTTTTCATCAAGATTCAAGAACCCCCTTTACTTATCTTATGGTTAAAATTTTCCAATAAACGTGTGTATTTTAAATTCGATCTTTTAAATTTCCGAATCTTTCTTTATGCAGATGGCAAACACGCCCCTTCATGTTGCTGCCGGTCATAACAGTGTTGAAGTAGTTAAGTTTCTGCTGACCGTTTCAGGGCCAGAAACGGTTGAGTTGGAAGCAAAGAACATGGTGTGTAAAAACCTGACTCAACTCTTAATTTGTTCTGATTATTTCTTTCGTCTGGTTCTCATTTTTATTTTCATTAGCTGTCTGTATGGATTAAGCTGTGTGTGATGATACTTATTGTTTTACTATCTTCGGCTTTGTAGTATGGAGAAACTCCATTGCACATGGCTGCTAAAAATGGTTGTAATGAAGCTGCAGGGCTTCTTCTTTCTCATGGAGCTTTTACTGAAGCCAAAGCAAATGTACGTATTTCTTCTGTTTTTCGAGCATTGTGTCAGCAAAACCCGAAAGAATCTTATTTTCTTGAGTACATTACGAATTTGGTCCCTGTGGTTTACACTTTCTACCCACAGTAAATCAAAATAAATACAAGGATGGGACTCATGGTTTGCATCTTCGCACTCTTTGAGTCCCTTCCTCTAACAAAATCGAAAAGATTCCGTCAACCCAACTAAGTCCAGGGGTATTTCAGTCTTTTCTTAGGTTTCTTTTAGTCCTGGACTTAATTGGGTTGACGAAATCTTTTTGGTTTCGTTAGAGGAAGGGACTCAAAGAGTGCGAAAATGCAAACCATGAGTCTCATCCTTGTATTTATTTTGATTTTGGGACCACTGTGGGTAGAAAGTCTAAACCACAGGGACCAAATCTGTAATTTACTCTATTTTCTTTAAAGAAATTTAATCTTTTTTGTTTCATATGCAGAATGGGATGACTCCATTGCACCTTTCTGTTTGGCACTCATTAAGAGCGGAGGACTCCTCGACTGTGCAGACATTGCTTAAGCATAACGCTGACTGTAGTGCCAAAGATAACGTATTAGTGACGGGATTCTTTTACTTTTTTGATGCATAAGGCTATGTTTGGTAAATTAGCGGATAGACGTTAAGAAACTAGTTTATCTAACGACTAGCTTATTAGCTGATAAGCTAGCTGTTGGCTAATAAGCAAGCTGTTAGTTGATGATAAACTAGTCACTTTTGGTAAAGTAGCAGATAAGCTAGATAACAATGCAAAATTACCTAAAAGGATAGAGTTTTTTGGTCATTTATGTAAAATATACAGGGCATAATTGGAAAAAAAGTTATAAAAAAACACCTCAAGAGCTTATTGAAATGCTACTTGAATTAGCTGAAAAGCTAGATGTTGGCTAATAAGCTAGTTGTTTGGTAAAAACTAGATGACAATGTAAAATTACCTAAAAGGATAGGGTTTTTTGTCATTTATGTAAAACATATAAGGGACATAATAGGGAAAAACACCTCAACAGCTTATTGAAATGCTACTTGAACTAGCTGAAAAGCTAGATGTTGGCTAATAAGCTAGTTGTTTGGTAAAAACTAGCTGATAAGCTAGATGACAATGTAAAATTACCTAAAAGGATAGAGTTTTTTGGTCATTTATGTAAATATACGGGGCATAATTTGAAAAAAGTATTAAAAAGAACACTCCAAGAGCTTATTGAAATGCTACTTGAACTAGCTGAAAAGCTAGATGTTGGCTAATAAGCTAGCTGTTTGGTAAAAACTAGCTGATAAACTAGATAACAATGTAAATTTACCTAAACGGATAGGGTTTTTCGTCATTTATGTAAAATATATAAGGGGCATAATAGGGAAAAAACTCATGAGGATTATTCAAAAAGCTAGCTTATGGCTTACCAAACATGTTCTTTTTTTCTTTCTTTCAGTAAGCTCAAAAAATAAGGTAGCTTATGTTTGCCAAACATGGTTACGTTAACAGGTTGATAAATCTTGATCTGATTTTTTTTTAAAATCTTTTTGGCCACTCCAGGAAGGCATGACTCCTTTGAATCATCTATCACAAGGATCAGAAAACGAGAAGCTTCAATCGCTTCTCAAGTCTTACCAAGAACAGCAAAGAAAGGTTAGAGCCATTGAAGCATGCAGTGAAACGAAAGCTAAGATGGATGAGCTCGAAAAAGAACTATCGAATTTAGTGGGACTCCATGAGCTTAAGTTACAGTTACGGAAATGGGCTAAAGGGATGCTTTTAGACGAAAGGCGAAGGGCCCTTGGTTTAAGGGTTGGGACCCGAAGACCACCTCATATGGCCTTTCTTGGCAATCCGGGAACAGGTGATTAGGGCGTTTTTGAAAATTTTCCATAACATCTTTTAGAGTCCCACATAGCTAGACTTGGACACTTTATCTTCGATATATGTTGGAACCCCTTTCTCTCCTCAAAGGGTTTTTTTGGAGAGTAATCTGATGGGGTTTCATATATTCTCACATGGTATCAGTGCCAAGGTCTACCCGTTGGATGTGGGCGTGTTAGAGTCCCATATCCGTTGGATGGGGCGTGTTAGAGTCCCATATCCGTTGGATAGGGGCGTGTTAGAATCTCATATCAGCTAGACCTGGACACTTTCTCTTCAATATACGTTGGAACCCCCTTCTCTTTCTAAAATGTTCTTTTGGAGAGTTATCTGATGGGGTTTCACATATTATCACATGGTATCCGAGCCGAGGTGTACCAGGGTTGGGTTCCGGTGAGAAGTTGAGGTTAACGTGAGAAGTGATTATCAACCGTTGGATGAGAAATGGACGCACATTAGGATGAGATGCACCGAGATAACATGCACCAGATCAATTCCCTTCTAAGCCGCAATTCATGGGAGGGTTTTTGATTAAAAGTGATCAACGGTTCAGATGCACTTCTCACGCTTCTCACGTTAAGCTCAACTTCTCACATGATCCTTCGCCAGGTGTACCATAGTAGACATCTTTGCACCTCTAGACCCCGTTCGAGGGGTGTTAAGGGTCCCACATCTGCCAGACTTGGACACTTGCTCTTCGATCTATGTTGAAACTCCTTCTCTCCTCAATTTCTCTTTTGGAGATAATTGGATCGGATTTCACATATTCTCATAACGTTTTTACCTCATACGTGCTGACCTTCGTATTCTACAGGTAAAACCATGGTAGCTCGGATCCTCGGAAAATTGCTTTTTATGGTTGGAATTTTGCCAACTGATAAGGTTACGGAGGTGCAAAGAACAGATTTAGTTGGAGAATTTGTTGGTCATACCGGACCCAAGACTAGGAGAGTGGTATGCATCTCTCGTTCCGAACTATGCTCTTTTTTTTGGTTTGTTTATTAAAATCAGATCTTGCTTTGAGGGTTGTCCTCTTTATGATGTTAAAAGACCAAAATATCCCTGATCAGTTGTGTATGGATCTTTATGCAATACCAAAGAACTAATCTTTAACACCTGAAATCTGATTTTCATTCGTATATCAAAACCGGATCTTGCTTCGAGGGTTGCCCTCTTTATGATGTTAAAAGACCAAATTAACCCTGATCGTATGCATGGATCTCTATGCAATACCAAAGAACTAATCTTTTAACACTTGAAATCTGATTTTCATTCGTATATCAAAACCGGGTCTTGCTTCGAGGGTCGTCCTCTTTATGATGTTAAAAGACCAAATTACCCCTGATCGTGTGTATGGATCTTTATGCAATACCAAAGAAACTCATCTTTAACGCTGAAATCCGCTTTTCATTTGTATAACAAAATCGGATCTTGCTTCGAGGGCTGTCCTCTTTATGATGTTAAAAGACCAAATTACCCCTGATCGTGTGTATGGATCTTTATGCAATACCAAAGAACTAATCTCTAACACTGAAATCCATTTTCATTTGTATATCTAAATCCTATCTTGCTCTGAGGGTTGTCTTCTTTATGATGTTAAAAGACCAAATTACCCCTGATCGGAAGTATGGATCTTTATCCATATGCCAGAAGAGCTAATCTTTAACGCTGAAATGCAGGTAAAGGAAGCAGAAGGCGGGATTTTGTTTGTGGATGAAGCTTATCGATTAATACCCATGCAAAAATCAGATGATAAAGACTACGGATTGGAAGCCCTTGAAGAGATCATGTCGGTTATGGATAATGGTAAAGTAGTCGTTATCTTTGCCGGCTATAGCGAACCAATGAAACGGGTAATTTCTTCCAACGAAGGTTTTTGTAGAAGAGTGACTAAATTTTTCACCTTTGACGACTTTACCCCCGAAGATTTAGCCAATATTCTTCATCTTAAAACGAATAATCAAATGGAGGGCAGTTTATTATACGGGTTCAAGTTGCATCCTTTGTGCACGGTGAAAGCCGTGGCAACTTTGATAGAAACGGAAACCACCGAGAAACAGAGAAAGGAGATGAATGGAGGGATGGTGGATCCATTGTTGGTTAATGCTCGAGAGAATTTGGATTTGAGGCTTAGTTTCGATTGTATGGATACCGATGAATTGTTGACAATCACGTTAGAAGATTTACAAGGCGGGATTAGGCTATTGTCGCAGTAAAACCAAACAAATCCAGTATATCCCACCTGAATCCAGATGAGTTATTTAGCTAAATGACCCTTCTGACAAGTGCTTTTTAAATCGATGACATTCCAAACAGGTTTTTAGGCATTCTTGTATATGAAAGTGGCATTCTTCTGTTTCTGTTAAGCAATGACATTCTTAAACCTGTAAGAAGGTCATATATTTATAAAAAAAACTGTCAGAAGGTCATTTAACCAAAGGACCCATTGCTGGTTGGACGATTTGAAAGTGGATGTGGGATTTACAGAAGCGAAGGCGGGGTGTTGTTTTGTGGGAGGTATTTTGTTATATTTCGATGTTTATGATGTATAAATTTGGTTATATCTATATATAAAGGTGTAGTAGATTGAGTTTATAAGATGAAAATTGATGGGATTTTAGATTCAATTACAGTTTGCTGGTATTCTTTTTTGATGTAAATCTTCATTGAATTAAGAAATTGATGGATACAATGTTATTGTTTTGATGAAGGATGATGTTCATGTTTTAGTAGTACATGTTACAGAGGCTAAGGGGTTGTTTGACTGGTTTTTTATTAAGTCATGTATGGATAAAGTTGTAATTGTGGATTAATCTGTTATCTAGCTATATGGATTGAGAAAGCTTTTGTTTGTGAGGGTTTTTGTATAGATGGAAGGAGCGTGTTTTTTTAATTGGGAGTGAACAAGTTTGGAAAAAACTTGGTTTTCTGCATAGAGTCCCCCGGTAGAAGCTTATTGAGTAAATCGATTTCTATTTTATCAAGTATAGCTGACTAAAAAACTATGAGTCTCATTAAGCTCTTTAAATTGCTAACAAATGAGCCTTTTGTTACTTAAACCTATACTATTAGTTTGTAATTGTTTCTAGAAGTTGTTAGATTGTTTTGTCCTTTATAAACAGTTTGTACCTTTTACTAACTTAATTAATCAATACCGGAAAACCTTCTCTCATATTTATACGTGTTAGAGGGCCTTAAACCTATTATTAGCTTGTAATTGTTTGTAGAAGCTTTTAGAAACAATTACAAACTAATAACATGTTTAACTACCTTAACCACAAGGGCGGTGGCGTGTTGGCAAGGGCTTGGGGGGATGTGGTGGAATTTCCCATCCACCCCGGGTTCGAGTCCAGGCGTCAGCATTCTGTGGCCAGACTTAGTCTCAGACGGCCGCTTTGTTTGTTTGTTTCTAAATTGCCAAGGATGTAGTTTAGGCAAAGCCTAGATGAACCTTATCCAAAAAAAAAAACATGTTTAACTACCTTAGCCTCTTGAGACTCTATAACCGACTCTTGAGTAATGGTATACAATATTTATATGCCTAAACTCAGAAGGTTGAGATTTACTGGTTATTTAGATAGTTCATAACATGAGTACTAAAAAGTTGATGAATCCTACTTAAATTTATAAACCCTAACGAGTTAAATAGCTTGTTTTTGGAATTTTAAAATAAGATTAATTGACTTTTAGTGAACTATTTGAAAAATACAACGTATTTATTTCAAAAAAGAAAAGAGATAGTTTTTATATATAAAAAATAATGTATAGAAAATAATAACAATTGACGCTTTGGCCGAGTGGTTAAGGCGTGTGCCTGCTAAGTACATGGGGTTTCCCCGCGAGAGTTCGAATCTCTCAGGCGTCGATTCTTTTTTTAATATTTAAATTTGTAAACTACAAATTTGGTCCCTGTGGTTTCTCAAAAGTAACACTTTCTGTCCTGCAGTTTCGAAATTACAGTTTGGCCATCGTGGTTTTCAAAAACGACCGCAGTTGGTTCCTCCCTTTAACGGCCGTTAAAAAGATCAATTTTTAACTTTTCTCCAATTTTTTAAACAAAACATAAATACTATACATAAACTTTCTCGCAAACCTATTTCCCGGTCATCTTCTCCAACCAAATCCAAATCCAATAACGCCAAATTACACACAAATTCAAATTCAGGCACCAACACCAAAATTAACATAAAACCCAAAATCTAACCTAAACTTGTTTTGACAACACATTGAGACTCTCATTGTTATTTAGGTGTTGAATTGCATACTTTACCGCATCTCTTCTCACCTCAACAGTCATTGTGGCCTATTGTTACCTTTCACAAACATCAATCGATGAAGAGCCATCTTTGCCACCCTCCTGGCTATCGAAGCCACGTGCTCCATTGTCGCCAAACGAGCCAAGGCCAAGAACATCATGAAGGGCGACCCACCCTTGGATGCAGTGAGATACATTGAGATGAGATGCACGGAAATGCAACAGATCAATTCCCGTATCAAGCGCAATTTATGGGTGAGTTTAAGATTAAAAGTGATCAAGTGTCCATATATCTTCTTACGCTTCTTACTTTAACTCTTCTTCTCTCCTTCGCCTATATATATAGGCATATATATATATATTAATATATATATATATATATATATATATATATATATAAAGTTGGGTTCTGGTGAGAAATTGAGGTTAACGTGAGAAGTGTGAGAAAAGATTATCAACTGTTGGAAGAGAAATGAATGCACATTAGGATGAGATGCCCTGAGATGCACCGAATCAATTCCTTTCTAAAGTGCAATTCACAGGAGGGCATTTAAATAAAAGTAATCAACAATTCAAATCCACTTCTCACGTTAACCTCAACTTCTCATACAATCCTTCGCCTATATATATATATATATGTATGAATAGGAAATGATCGTGTGAAAAGTTGAGTCAAGTGAGAAGCGTGAGAAGTGGATCTGAACTCGTGATCACTCAAGCCCACCCATGAATCAGGCTAGATACGGGGATTGAGCAAGTGCATCTTATCTCGGTGCATCTCATCCTGATGTGCATCCAACGGTTGATAACAATTTCTTACGTTAAGTCCATATATATATATATATATATATATATATATATATAGAGAGAGAGAGAGAGAGAGAGAGCGAGAGAGAGAAAGGTGGATTCAAACGAGAACGCTAACTATTTAAGAAAACACGAGAACCACCGTTAATGTACAAAATCATACATGATTCACGTACACAATCATATATGATTCATGCGACTTTGCCCCGCCGCCCAGGATATAATTTTTTTTAATATAAAAAATATATTGATTAAATGTTATTTTTGATAATATAAAAAATATATTGATTTTTTTTAAAGTTATCGAGGCCCAATTTTACATCTCGCCCAACCGCCCAGGATATAAAAAATTTCAGGAACAAGCCCGACTTTGATAGTCCTTCATCTAGACGGTATGCACTTGTGCATACAAGTAATTTGTAACATACAGACATGCATAAAAACTAAAAAAACAATTTAATTTATTTATATACATAAATACATACTCTTGAAGTGTTCAAGATGTTATTTAGTTTTTTAATTTTTTAAGATTTTTTCATAAACCTTATTATAATTGGAAGGTAGTATGAGAGTAGAAAGGGTGGTACATGGAATGCATGCTACAATTGTGGAAGCGTATGCAGCGTGTCAGTCGCCGCCAGCCCCCATTGCATGCACCTCTATCTTGTTTTCCACCTCTATATATATGTTTTTTTGGTTTGGAACGAGATCAGGAGAGAATCTTAAAATTTAAAAGAATTGAAGAACTCATCTAAACCGTTAGATTAGATGGTTCAACGGATGAGACTAAGGGGCCGTTTACAAAACGCTTATCCGAGTAAGTGCTTAACAAGTCACATTAGCTTACTGGATGAATATGACAAGGATCAAGAATCTTACCCGGTAAGAGCGGTAGCAAGGACCGAGAGTCTTACCCGGTAAGTGAGTGCGACGGCTCTTACCACGGTTAGCGCTTATCGGCTAAATTGTTGCATACGATGCCATTTTGGTGGACTAAAATCTTACCCGAGAAGTAAGTGATAGTGTTGAATTTTACCGATAAACACTTATCCGGGTAAGTGATTAGGTAAACGACTCCTAAAATGATGGTTATAATCATTTTTTTTCAAAAAATAAAACCATTTCCTCCTAATTTTTAAAATCGAAAATCAACAAAAACAACAAAATGGAGCGAAACAAACTACACCAAAAAAATGATCACATTATTATCTTTATTTTGACATCCATTTTAATATACTTTTTCATTTTTTTTTCTTGGTTCTTTTGTTCTTTTATTTTTCAGGGTTCTCACTGGATCTTTTCCCATTAACAATAATTACTAATTCACAATTTAATTAAAATATTGTTTAAAAACAAATATTACAAATATTATTTGATGTATTTTTAGTAATTTAATACTCTATTTGTTACTAAAATAAATGTTTATATTTATATTTTAATTTGTCTTAAAATAAATATTCACTTTAAAATATGTTTATTTTCCCATTTTATTCTTGGTTGTGTAATGGAAATTTTCTAGGGAAATTAATTAAAATACCCTAAGTTTGACCAACTGTTATCAAAATACCCTAAATTTTTTCAATTTTGCAAAAATACCCAAAATACCCGCAATGAGGTCCCGCGATCGCGGGATACGCTGACGTGGCACGTACTTTGGCCCCAAATGGCCCGCGAAGCCCCTCAACTTTGGCCGCGGTGCACTTTTGGTCCGACCGCGATCGCAGCCCGCGATGGACCAAAATTTACAGTTTTGGTCCCTGAAAATTTACACTTTTGGTCCCTGAAAATTTACACTTTCAACCCCTGTACTTAGACGAATCTTGCATTCTTTTACTGTTTTTTCCACAATTATTGTACTTTGAAGACCGATTTGTGGTTGAAATTCATTTGCATGTTTGAGATTTCATCCATAAATATCAGTAATATGCAATTCACAATTCACACTTGTTCTTGCTTTCTTTCTTGATTTCTCTCTTGCTTTCTTTCTTTGAATTGCTTTCTCTCTTGATTTCTCTTCTCTCATTTCATCCACAAATGGCATCGTCATCAAACCCTAAGTCTACTCCTGAAAAAATGCCACCTCAAATCGAGGTCGCCATAGCAAAAAAGGAAAAGGAGATAGATGAACTAACAGAAGAGTGGAAAAAAATGATGGACAGGAAGGCAGTCCATTTGAGAAAGATCGAAGAGGAAGACAGGGAGATCAAAAGGATGAAAGGGGATATAAAAGCTCGGGAGACTCGTGTTCGTCGAGAACAAGAAGCAATTCACCATATTCTGCAAGACTTCGCAATTATTCAAGCGAAGGTAAACGAGAAGCAAGCTTGGATTGATGAAACTAAAGCAATTCACCATGTTGTTGTTAATTTCTCTGAAAAGTAGTTTTTAAGCCGCTGAACCACGGTTAGGTTGGATACATCATGCAAGGTCAAGTCAGAGGTTACCTCATTCGTGGGCCTACTCCTCTTATAGAATATATGACAACCCTCAACTAATTTGCTAAAGTGTGTGCGGGTTGTGGTACACAATGGCCATACGTGGTTGCAAAAACAGAAGCCGTTGAAGAAGGGTCAGAAAGATTGAAGATGAAGAGCTTGTTGGATGGAATACAAACTAGCTGTGTTATCAATGTTCATTTAGAAGCATATGTATGTGTGTATATATATAATATGAAATGGGGTTTTGACAAGTTGGTATCACTGGACTCATTTAAGAATTGTAAAAATGGGTATTTGACGAATGATGATTCATGTGTGTTTGGAGCTAAAGTATTTGCAGTTACAGAGTATGCACAAAAGGATCGATAATAAAATAAATAAAACGTATTTTAACTATAAGGGTGCGTTTGGTACGCAGACTGGATGGGACGGGACTGAACTGAAGGAGATACCAACTTGTCAAAACCCCATTTAATATTCTTCTCGTGAAACCTTCTCCTATTGCCATTCACGATATCTATAAACACATTCAAATAATAATAATTTAAAACGATTTAATGAATTAGTTAATATATGATTATTATGTTAATGCGATAGGAGTGTAAAACAAAATTGAAAAAAAATAAGAGATGTACCATAAATTAAATAATTAACTATAAGGTTATGAATTTTAATGTATAACTGTATATGATATATATTAAAATATATAAATCCAAAAAAATTCAAGATTGGGCTCATTTCGAACGTATCGAAGAGACGATTATAATGGTCTAATTTGTTAAAATTAAAACGTATCGAATATGAATATATTTATCATTTACAAACTAGTTGTGTTATCAATGTTCATTTAGAAGCATATGTATGTGTGTAAATATATCATTTACAAATCAGTGTTTAGATCAACAGTATCATATGTGTTTGTTCCATATGGTTCAAGCTGTGACGGGCCCGGGGTGTGACTGACAGAATGTCTCCTTGGCACGGTTGAAGGGGCAGGATTTGGACACTCTCCACGAGTGTGTCCTACGCATTGGCACCGAGTACATCTTCGTTGTATCGAACTTTCACCACGTGATGGACGTCGGTCGTTCTTTCTCGGTCTCCCGGCCCTGTTCTTATCCATTAAAGGTGGATAGCATGGTGGAAGCGGGTCGGGTGGATACACCCATGCTGCAGGGGGTCCAGCTGGGTTTATTACCTCCACGTATGTTTTTCGGTAATATTCGGACGTGAAGAAAGGTACAGCCAAGTCGCTGCAATCTGTACGACCCATATATGTTGCTGCAGCGATGGCATGGCCGCACGGTAACCCAGATTTATCCCATTCGCGACACGAACAAAGGTGGTCTTCCATATTCACAATCGCGTGAATATATTCATCATGCACCTCGTACTTCCCATACCCGATTGCTCTTACCGGCCATGTCGCCGCACGACGCGCCCTGTACTGAACGATATTCTCCGCCGTTGGTGTGAGTGCATTTTGTATCTTAGCTCCTTTTAGGCGTCGAATTTGGTACCACTCTTGTTGAAAGGCCCGAAAGTAGTCCATAAGATTAACAATCGGACATCTACGAGAAAAACGGGAGAGTGCATTCACAGACTCTGCACTATTCGAGGTCAGAATGTCATACCGTTGTCCAGGAAAATGGGTCGCGGACCACCTCTCCGGTCCAGCATCGTCAAAGACTTTGGCTGCTTCCTTGACACTGTATCGTAGCATATTCATGTACTTGTTAAACTCCCGATCCGTATATGCTCTGCATGCCGCCCAATAGACATCCTTGTAGGTGGTAATACGTTTGTCCTTGGATTTGGCGTTCATCTCCAAATGTCGACAGCATATGGCGTGAGGGGCGTTTGGGTACATGGCAGAGATTGCGGCGCTTATGGAAGGAGCCCTATCAGACATAAACACCAACCCTTGCGGGTCTCCGATAGCTTGTCTCAACATGGACATAAACCAAGTCCACTCGTCCCCGGTTTCAGACTTGCCTACGCCGAAAGCTACTGGAACGATGGAGTTATCCCCGTTCATGGCAACCGCCAGGAACATCATACCCAAGTAACGGCCCTTTAAATGGGCTGCGTCTATTATCAGGACACGACGTAGATTTGCCAGAAATGTGCGGATCTGCAAAAACATAGGTTAAAATGTTATAGTTTATAATGTGTAAATGTTATAGTTTATAATGTGTAAACATATGACGTGTTAAAATACGTACCGCGGGTCCAAGGGCCACGAAGCACATCTCAAACCGTCCACGTGAATCGGTCCGTAGCTGCGTGACAGTACCAGGGTTCTGCAGCTGCAAATTATATAAATATGTCGGGAGTCGTTCATACGACTCCTCGAACGTGCCTCTCACCATAAACAGTGCATGGCAGCGCGCACACCACGCTTGGTGGTAATCAATCGTGACGCCGAACTGCCGGTGAACGTCGTGGACGATGTCCTTTGGACGCAATGACCTGCTAACATCAAGAAATTTGTTTTTCAGGATCGCACCCAAAGTCTTTTTGCCGGCTTGTTTGTGGTGGGGATTAAGTTGCGTCCTCGTACAAGTGTGTACGTCGTGCAACTTTCTAATCATTATCGCCCCTCCTTTGGGACCCGTGTGAATCGCGTACAACCTCCACTCACACTTTTCTCTAGCACATTCAACTACGTATTTGCTTTTGTCAGATGCCCTCACGCGACTTTGGAAACCCTTTTCCAAGAACTTGAGTCCGATCTGACTTGCTAAGAGATCCTTCGAATCGAATATCTGACCTGCTGTTAAACTTTCACTGCGAATATAAGGTGTAGGTTCGTAGCTTTGTGTCTGGGTATGGGAGTCTGGAAGAATAGGGGGCATATAAAAGAAGTCATTTATCTGACTACATGATTTTCTACTAGGGGTATATTCTTCGTGATCATCATTATCGGTGTCTGATCTGTCTATTTCAGAATTACCCGTTCTGAAAACGTGGGTTTCGTCATCAGCAACTCCAGCAGTACGCCATTCATGTGGTTGTGGTGGTTGTTGTTGTTGAGAATCAGGCTGCTCTATTTGGAGGTCTTCGTCGTCGTCACCCTCCTCGTCACCGTCGTCGTCACCGTCGGATACGCCGGGATACACAAAGAGTAATGGGGGTCTTTCTGAATCGACTGCAAGGTGCAGAAAAGTAGAGATATCCCCATCGTTGGATAAATCCACAAATGACCCATCGCCATTTTTAAACACTAACTTGCAAATATCAGAAGAGTTGATTCCACATTTTGCATGGCGTATGCAACAAACTTCTGATAAGTATAGTTTATTGACACTTTTACACCATGCTTAGATTTATAAGCAAAATTCCACTCGTTATCTTGCACCCATTCACCATCAAAACAGAAATATAGCTTAGCTTTTGCAACAGATGAACTCATTTTTTCAGTAGTATCTCAAACACAAAATATTGCAGAAAGAAATATTGCAACAATGAAATCGTTGTGTGGGGATTATGGCTTGCATTTTACGTCTATTTATCAATGAAACAACCAACATATCAGAAAACCAATCTCTCATTTCATCCACAAACTGGTATTCCAAAAACACTGATTTAACATTGATTCAAACATGCAAATGAATTTCAACCACAAATCGGTCTGTAAAGTGCAATAATTGTGGAAAAAAAACAGTAAAATATGCAAGATTCGTCTAAGTTTAGGGGCAGAAAGTGTAAATTTTCAGGGACCAAAAGTGTAAATTTTCAGGGACCAAAACTGTAAATTTTGGTCCATCGCGGGCCATCGCGGGCAGGGACCAAAAGTGCACCGCGGCCAAAGTTGAGGGGCTTCGCGGGGCATTTGTACCCAAAGTACGTGCCACGTCAGCCCTAGCCCGCGATCGCGGGATTCATCGCGGGTATTTTGGGTATTTTTGCAAAATTGAAAAAACTTAGGGTATTTTGGTAACTCAATGTTTGACTTAGGGTATTTTAATTAATTTCCCAATTTTCTATCTATATATAAAGTAAAACATTTTTATCAATTCAAAAATGTAATAATTATGCAATTTTTAAGAGTATATATTTTTTATTGCGGACATTTTTTTTAGACGGGGATACAACTTGGGGTATTTAAATTTCCGACCAACCCGACCGATCCGGCCAATCCAACCCAATCTGAGGCAAAAAAAACTTAAACCGAGCCAACCCGATGTATAATCGATATTATTTTTGACCAACCAGTGAACCAGCATATATTGGGTTGAAAACGGGTTAGGCCCAAAACAAACCTACCCAACCCGACAACCCGTGAAAAACATTTAAATCTAATTTTGAATTCTTGTTACTGTCATTTGTAACAACCCGGACCAAAATAGAAGAATTGTAAGCCTTTTTGTTTGGTGCTAATGTTAATGGAAGTTGAGGGGTCAATTAGTAAATTTGGGAAGAAGTATAAAAGGGCCCAAAACCCTAGGAGAATATTTCCTATTGCTGATTTGTGTGTGTGGTTGGCTGGAAGAAACAAAAGAGAGAAAAAGAAAAGAGGAGAAAAGAGGAAGAAAGAAAGGAAGATAAGGAAAGAGAGAAGAAGGAGATTTCGTTTTTGGAAAGAAGAGAAGGTGTTCTTTAGTAATCAATCCACCAGGTAAACCTTCCTTAACCTCTCGAATCTGTGGTTTGATTATAGAATGTTTATCCTTTTTGAGTTTTGGTTAAAAAGTAGAGTTTGAAGGTGGGAGGGAGAAATCGAGCCTCTTAATGTGTTATTGTTGCTAAGAACTCGTTAATTGCTAAGTTTATAGTTGTTGTTGCTATTGTTAATCTTTAATTCGAGAGAATCGAGTTTAGCCTATGGATTTCAGCCCAAAAATGGACCAGGTCGACGTCCGGACACCTTCTCGGGCGTCCGGATTCATTTATGGTTAGGAGGTCTCCGGACGAGTGGACTGTCCGGATAGGAAGTTGTCCAGGTAGGTGGTTGTCCGGAGAGTGTGTTTGTCCGGGAGTTGTGGCTGTCCGGAAAATAGTTTTTGTCCGGAAAACAACGTTCGTCCGGAAACTAGTGTTTGTCCGGATAAGGTGTTAATCAGCTTTTATTCTGTCCTTTAATCAGGGAGTCGATTTGGAAGTTTGGGAACTGTTTAGAAACAAGAAGTAAGAGCATCAGGTGAGTTTTCTAAACTAAAATGCATGGCTTTAAAGCGTTTTCAAAATATGTTTGAATGATGAGAATTTGCCATGCTCTGTTTTTATGCTTTATCTGTATGAAAGATGTTTACAGTTTTATGAGAATGTATGCATACATTGGTCAAACGTAAATGGCTAAGACGGGAGAGTAGACCCGCCAGTACTCATGCGGGAGAGTAGACCCTTTATGCCAGGGAGGTGTGACCCCACAAGGCAGCATGTGTAACATCCCGCAAAACAAAACATACATATAACATATAATTCATAACATGGTTTCAACAAAATAATTCACATTACACATTCGGTCCCCAAAGTCTGACTAATATAAAAATTTAACACAAACTTAATCCACTTTAGATTACATAGTAATAACAAGAAAATTTAAAGTACAAAACATCCATCAAAGATTCTATTCACTTGCTCTTATTCATTGCGTCACCTGGAATACAAAATTTTAAAACAGAAAATGAGGGTTAGACCTAAGGGTCTAGTGAGTAAATCCCTGATATTTGAAAATCATTAAAATTCATTTATATAAATACACACCTTCATATAAATACATATACTTCACAAGTAATTTAATACCAACTACAATTTACACAACATACCTGTTCCATTCCACCTTATCCCTCCACCAATGGCCAATAACAATTGGTTGCGAGCCAATTTAACACACCGGTCCAAAGCCCGACCACGTATTATATTTTCATATAATACTCACGTAATTATAATATCTCAATATATTATAATTACTCACGTATGACATATTCATACACATTATCAAACATTTGTTAATCACAAAAGGTATTCCAGTAAAATACTTTTTAAAGTAAAACTCACCTGAAATGTTTATCACAAAAGCTTTCCCAAGTTAAGATCACGTATTTCCACCCTTCACAAAATCTGAAATCACAAAGTACCAAATATCTCTTTTAACACTTAAACTTACAAAATTCTCAACTCAAGTCGCAATGAACAGTACCAAGTCGCAATCTCCTATTGCGATTCCACCCTGGAGTCGCAACCCACTATTGCGATTCCACCCTGGAGTCGCAACCCACTATTGCGATTCCACCCTGGAGTCGCAATCCACTATTGCGATTCCAAACCCGAATCGCAATCAACTACTGCGATTCCAAGCCAAGTCGCAAACGACCATTGCGACTTCAATGCCAAGTCGCAACCAACTGCTGCGACTTCGTTGAATGTCGCAGTCGTCTATTGCGACTCCGATGAATATCTCAGTCCACTGTTTCATCCTAAAACCCATATTTTTGTACTTTTATTCTATGCATGATACTGTAAAAGCGCAGATATGTTTAAGACTATCATTTGAACACTAATCCAAACCCAGAATTCATATACCCTTCTAAAAATAGCATAACCCACTTCTAAAGTTCATGTAAAATCTATTATACATAAAAAGGAAGAATTAGGATGGATTATTACCTTTGATATGAACTCTATAATTCCAGCAGCAATTATCTAACACTTCTCCTTCTTCTTCTTCCAATTCCTTCGACCTCTTTCACTCTCTCTCTCTAAACCGAAATTCACACACACACACACTTAGGATATTTAGGATATTTGTGTTTTACTTGGATTGAAGACTTCATCTTCAATTTGGTAAGCTAAAGTCGGTTTGGGTGGATAAGTTTGGCAAAAAGACCAAAGAAACCCTAAGCTTTACTCATTTGTCCAAAACTTACCCTCAAACTTCCAATTAAAAATTAAAACTTATCCCTTAACTCCTAACTCCATAAAATACTAAAATAAATACTTATAAAATTCTAAATTTAAATTAGATAAAATACCTGGTTATTACAACATCTCCCCCTTAAAAGAATTCCGTCCCGGAATTCGATTAAGAGAACATATGAGGGTATTTGGTTCTCATCTCCGACTCTGATTCCCATGTCGCATCCTGACCTCGATGATGTTTCCACTGAACCTTTACCTGTCTGATCTCTTTGTTCCTTAATACCTTAACTTTGTGATCAAGTATAGCTTCTGGTTCCTCCACATAGTTTAGCTTTTCATCAACCTGAATATCTGGTAGAGAGACTGCCTGGTCTGGTGTAACTAAACATTTCCGAAAATTCGATACATGAAATGCGTTGTGAATTCTGCTTAATTCCGACGGAAGATCCAATCTGTACGCTACTTCACCGATCCTTTCTGTAATTTCAAATGGCCCAATATACCGCGGACTGAGTTTACCTTGTTTCCCAAAACGTATGACTCCTTTCCAAGGCGAAACTTTTAACATCACAAATTCCCCAACCTGAAATTCCAACGGTTTCCGGCGTCGATCTGCATAACTTTTCTGTCTGTCTTGAGCCGTTTTCAATCTATCCCGAATCTGAGTAATCTTATCTGCTGTTAACTGTACTATTTCTGGCCCTGCCAATTGCTTCTCCCCCACTTCATTCCAACACAAAGGCGTTCGGCATTTTCTACCATACAATACTTCAAACGGAGCCGCCTGAATGCTGGCATGATAACTGTTGTTGTAGGTGAATTCTATCAAAGGCAGATGTTTATCCCATGATCCCCCAAAATCAACTATACAAGCCCGTAGCATATCTTCTAAAGTATGGATTGTTCTTTCACTCTGTCCGTCAGTCTGTGGATGATATGTTGTACTCAACTTTATCTGCGTTCCCATCTCTTTTTGAAAGCTTCTCCAAAATCTAGAAGTAAAACGACTATCTCGATCAGAAATAATCGAGACTGGAACTCCATGCCGAGTTACTATTTCATTAATGTACAATTTAGCTAAACGTTCCAAGGAATCAGTTTCTTTTATCGGCAAGAAATGAGCAGACTTAGTCAATCTATCCACAATCACCCAAATAGAATCAAATCCCTTTGAAGTTCTTGGCAACTTGGTAATGAAATCAGTAGTGATCTGATCCCACTTCCACATTGGTATATATAGTCGCTGTAACTGACCAAACGGTTTCTGATGCTCAATCTTTACTTTCTTGCAGGTAGTACAATCTTCTACATACTTAGCAACACTTCTCTTCATTCCCGGCCACCAATAGAATTGTTTCAAATCTCTGTACATTTTATTCGTACCTGGATGAATAGAAAAACGAGATTGATGAGCTTCTTGTAGTACACGATTACGTAATTCACCCAAACGAGGTACCCAAATTCTGTTCCCCATACACAACAATCCACGGTCATCTTTCCCGAGCAATGCTGATATCCCAACCAACCGTTCTGACTTTAAACTTTCCTTCTGATAAGCATCTATTTGGCATTTCAACAATTCGTCAAAGATATTAGGAAGAAGTTCAGCCCGTAGCGATATTGCTTTTATCGTTCCACTCCTTTCTTGGCGACTTAGCGCATCCGCCACCACGTTCGCTTTCCCTGGGTGATATAGGATTTCACAATCATAATCATTTACCAATTCCAACCATCTTCTTTGCCTCATATTCAGTTCCTTCTGATCGAAAAGATGTTGGGGACTCTTATGGTCAGTGAAAATTTGGCATTTAGAACCATAAAGATAATGCCTCCAAATCTTTAAGGCAAAGACAACTGCTGCAAGCTCCATATCATGAGTAGGATATTGTCTTTCATGATCCTTCAGTTGACGGGAAGCATAAGCAATCACCTTCTCACGTTGCATGAGTACACATCCCAATCCCAACTTAGAAGCATCACTGTAGACCACAAAATCATCAGAACCTTCTGGCAATGCTAATATCGGTGCACTGCAGAGTTTCTCTTTCAATATTCTGAATGCCTCGTCTTGTTCTGCTTTCCATTCAAACTTTAAATTCTTCCGAGTTAACTTAGTCAATGGCGTCGCGATTCGAGAAAAGTCTTTTATGAACTTCCGATAGTATCCAGCTAGACCCAGAAAACTACGTACTTCGGTTGCTGTCTTCGGCGGTTCCCATCTTTCAATTGCTTCCACTTTGGCTGGATCAACTTGTATACCCTTCTCTGAAACTACATGACCCAAAAACTGAACTTCCCGCAACCAGAATTCACATTTAGAGAACTTAGCGTACAACTTTTCTTTCTTCAATAACTCCAAAATCAAACGAAGATGTTGCGCATGATCATCTTTGGATCGGGAATAAATAAGTATATCATCGATAAACACAATTACAAATTTATCGAGATAAGGCTTACATACCCGATTCATTAGATCCATAAAAGCGTCTGGAGCGTTCGTCAATCCGAAAGGCATTACCAAAAATTCGTAGTGGCCGTATCTGGTGCGAAATGCAGTCTTTAAAACATCCTCTTCCTTAACCTTCAACTGATGGTAGCCAGATCTGAGATCAATCTTGGAGAAATAACAAGCTCCAACTAATTGATCAAAAAGGTCATCAATTCTTGGAAGTGGATACTTGTTCTTGATTGTGCGTTTGTTCAGCTCCCGGTAATCGATACACATTCTCATTGAACCGTCTTTCTTCTTCACGAATAACACTGGTGCACCCCACGGTGAAGAGCTAGGTCTGATGAAGCCCTTATCAGATAAATCTTGAAGCTGTGCCATCATTTCTTTCATTTCTGGTGGTGCTAGTCTGTACGGTGCACGAGCGATTGGAGTGGCTCCAGGTACTAGGTCTATACCAAATTCTACTTGCCTAACAGGAGGAAGACTATCCAAGTCTTCAGGAAAAACTTCTGGGTATTCACTAACAATGGAAATATCTTCCAGCTTAACTTTTTCAGGCCTACTATCTATCACATAAGCTAGATAACTAGAGCAACCCTTATTGACACATTTACGGGCTTTTATCATCGATATAAGACTGGACTGATGATTCTTACGATCTCCATAAATCACTACCGATCTCTTATCAGGTAAAACGACATTGATTATTTTCTTATCACAAATTATATTAGCCTGATTTTCAGCTAGCCAATCCATTCCTACTACCACATCAAATTCAATCAAAGCTATTGGGAACAGTTGTATCGGTACTCCACATCCCTCTATATTTATTATGCAACGATCAAAAACTTCTTTAACTGCCACTTGGTTATCATTTGCAGTGTCTACTAATAAAGCATGTTTTAACATTTTAGGCTCTAAATGCATGTGAGCAGCAAAGGAGGGAGACACAAAAGATCGGTTTGCACCGGAATCAAATAACACTTTAGCACGCGTGGAGTTTATGAAAAATGTACCTGTGACCACATCCGGAGTTTCTTCCGCCTCTTTAGCTGTCATTTGGAACGTACGACCCCTCGTTCTCGGCGGTTCTATTCTTGGGACTACTGGTCTAGTAATGGCTGGTTTCCCCAATGTACCCCCGGATTGTATTCTACCCCGCGGACAATCTGATTGGAGGTGATCCGGAGAATTGCACAAAAAGCAAAATCGTGTTACTCGACAATCCTTTACAACATGCCCAGTTTTCCCACATTTAAAACAAACCCGTGACTCTACTTGGCAATTTCCCTGATGGTAACGATTACACCTTGGACATGGTCTTTCTGTTGGTCGAAATGATGGACGGTTGTCAAACCTCTGAAATCTAGGTTTCCTCGAATCCTGTGGTGGTCCTTCCCATTTTCTTTTCCCTAAGCTTTTATCACCAGTATCTCTTTTATTATCTCTTTCCACATTCTCGGCAGCATCCACCGCAGCTGTAAAAGTATTTGGCCCTGTGGCAGTCACCAACCTTCGAACCTCGGAATTCAACCCATAAATAAACCTCTCCATTTTCATCTTTTCTGTAGCAACATAATATCCTGCAAAACGAGACTTCTCCAAAAATCGTGCAGTATAATCTCTAACCGACAGATTTCCTTGTTGTAGATTCATGAATTCTTCTTCTAACTGTCTGACAGCAGCTTGTGGACAGAAGTACGTTGTGAAAGCTAACACGAATTCCTCCCATGAAAAAGTAGTATATACATCCGCTCCTCTCGATTCTGTATGAGCCTCCCACCAATACAGAGCATCTTCTTTTAGCATTGCAGTTCCATAAAGTACTTTATCTTGTTCAGCACATTTACACGTCTTGAAGATAGCCTCGATTTCTTTTAGCCATCTCATAGCTTTTACCGGATCCCGATCTCCTGAGTATGTAGGGGGCTTACAATTAAGAAACATTTTATAGTCACACCTTTTCATTACCGGCAAAACAGTAGAGGTAAGTGGCATTTCAACTTCGTGTTCCGGAATTGGTCTTTCAGTTTCATTGTGGCGATTTTGTTCAAACATAGCTTGTATGTTATCCTGTAACCTTCCCATTTCAGCCATCAAGTCATCCCGTGTAACAAACTCTGTGCCTTGCGGTTGTGTTCTATCTCCAGTTCGACCCCCAGTTCCCCTGCCGGTTCTGCCTCTACCTCGATCTCCTCCTCTTCCCCCTCTTCCTATTGGTGGATTCTCTCCACTCGAATTTCTTCCTCCTCTCTGATTCCTTTGTCTAGTGCCACTCGCCATTCTGTGGATTCAAACAAAGTTAATATACACATAAGCATATACCCCATATAACAAGATAGTCCAGTTCAAACATATACCTGTAAGATCATAATTACACTGGTCTGGTGTAATTTGAAATTACCTTACATGATGTTCCTTGTACCTCTTATACTTAGAATCCCCAGGTTCTAAAATAATAAGGACATCCTACTTCTCATGCAGTTTAAGTCTAGGTACAGATACTAATACCTAAATCCCTTAAACTAGGGCTCTGATACCATCTGTAACATCCCGCAAAACAAAACATACATATAACATATAATTCATAACATGGTTTCAACAAAATAATTCACATTACACATTCGGTCCCCAAAGTCTGACTAATATAAAAATTTAACACAAACTTAATCCACTTTAGATTACATAGTAATAACAAGAAAATTTAAAGTACAAAACATCCATCAAAGATTCTATTCACTTGCTCTTATTCATTGCGTCACCTGGAATACAAAATTTTAAAACAGAAAATGAGGGTTAGACCTAAGGGTCTAGTGAGTAAATCCCTGATATTTGAAAATAATTAAAATTCATTTATATAAATACACACCTTCATATAAATACATATACTTCACAAGTAATTTAATACCAACTACAATTTACACAACATACCTGTTCCATTCCACCTTATCCCTCCACCAATGGCCAATAACAATTGGTTGCGAGCCAATTTAACACACCGGTCCAAAGCCCGGCCACGTATTATATTTTCATATAATACTCACGTAATTATAATAACTTCTCAATATATTATAATTACTCACGTATGACATATTCATACACATTATCAAACATTTGTTAATCACAAAAGGTATTCCAGTAAAATACTTTTTAAAGTAAAACTCACCTGAAATGTTTATCACAAAAGCTTTCCCAAGTTAAGATCACGTATTTCCACCCTTCACAGAATCTGAAATCACAAAGTACCAAATATCTCTTTTAACACTTAAACTTACAAAATTCTCAACTCAAGTCGCAATGAACAGTACCAAGTCGCAATCTCCTATTGCGATTCCACCCTGGAGTCGCAACCCACTATTGCGATTCCACCCTGGAGTTGCAACCCACTATTGCGATTCCACCCTAAGTCGCAATCCACTATTGCGATTCCAAACCCGAATCGCAATCAACTACTGCGATTCCAAGCCAAGTCGCAAACGACCATTGCGACTTCAATGCCAAGTCGCAACCAACTGCTGCGACTTCGTTGAATGTCGCAGTCGTCTATTGCGACTCCGATGAATATCTCAGTCCACTGTTTCATCCTAAAACCCAGATTTTTGTACTTTTATTCTATGCATGATACTGTAAAAGCGCAGATATGTTTAAGACTATCATTTGAACACTAATCCAAACCCAGAATTCATATACCCTTCTAAAAATAGCATAACCCACTTCTAAAGTTCATGTAAAATCTATTATACATAAAAAGGAAGAATTAGGATGGATTATTACCTTTGATATGAACTCTATAATTCCAGCAGCAATTATCTAACACTTCTCCTTCTTCTTCTTCCAATTCCTTCGACCTCTTTCACTCTCTCTCTAAACCGAAATTCACACACACACACTTAGGATATTTAGGATATTTGTGTTTTACTTGGATTGAAGACTTCATCTTCAATTTGGTAAGCTAAAGTCGGTTTGGGTGGATAAGTTTGGCAAAAAGACCAAAGAAACCCTAAGCTTTACTCATTTGTCCAAAACTTACCCTCAAACTTCCAATTAAAAATTAAAACTTATCCCTTAACTCCTAACTCCATAAAATACTAAAATAAATACTTATAAAATTCTAAATTTAAATTAGATAAAATACCTGGTTATTACAGCATGAGACTGACTCGTTGTTACCTTAGGGTGACTTCAGGGTGCCATTTACGAGAGGCGGACTTTGTTCCGTGGATGTTTTATATGGTCAGATTTTATATAATTATGCTGAAAAGATAACATGTTTTATATGCTTTGATAACTGTTAGGAGGGACTCACTAGGCCTTATGGTCTAACCCTCGCATTTTCAAAATAAAACCTTTTCAGGTAAGCAGGTGATTAAGGGCTCGAACAAGTGAGCAAAGACTTAGCAAGGAAGGTTGACGACATAGTGACACTATTATCTATTTAGTTACTTCTCAGTTGTGTAGGTTGTTTCCGCCAACCAAATTTTGAGTATTGTAAAGAAATTTTGAGACGCGATTTTGGGATATTCCATATTTAAATGAAATGTTGTTTAAATTCTAGTATGGGTCTTTATAAATGGTATCAGAGCCATAGTTTAAGAGATTTAGGTGACCGAAAGGGGCCTAGACTTAAACTGTGAGGAGTAGAATCACAACTGAGAAACAGGAATGCGTTAGGAGATCACTAATTTAGAAGTGGGACCATTGGAGTACCGAGGACAGTCATGTAAGGTAAGTTTGGAGTTACACCTGGCCAGTGTAATTGTGAACTTACAGGTACATGTATGTGCTTAAACCACCTCATTACCCCGTTACTGTGATACTGATGAGTCCTTAGTACTAAATGAGTCTTCTGTTGTCGTTATGTATCAGAATGCCTGCGAGAACCCTGAGAAGTAGGTCGATTCCGTTAGTGGAAGAAGCTCAATCAAAGAGCACTACGCTTCGTGGGGAAGTAGTAAGAGTTGAGGAAATTGCTGAAGACGAACCAGTGAACCAGCCAAGGGCGGCGGCCACTCGCGGAAGAGGCAGAGGCCGCGGAAGGGGTAGAGGAACGATACCGAGAAGGGCAGTGACTGAAGTGGGAGCAGCAAACACCAAAGGAAAGGGTAAGAAGAAGAAAGCGCCAGTTAAGCGCAAGGCAAGGAGCGTTGAGGAACCAAAAATTCAGGCGATCTCTGAACAGGAAAGTTCTGCACCAGCTTTCGTGACAGAGGATAAGTTTACGGCAGAAATGGATAAGTTGCAAAAGACTCTTCAAGCAGTGTTGGAAAACCAAAACAAGACCACGTCTAGGGAAAGAACCAAGGACAGTACTGAGAAGAGGACTGAGGAAGGTAGTGAACCGCGAACTGAGATAGGTAACAACTCAATGACAACGCTGATTGCTGATGAGCCGAAGTCAGTGAAGGGGTGTACGTTCAAGACTTTCACGTCGTGCAAACCTCCTACTTACAACGGAGAACGTGATCCCGTTTTGGCTGTGAATTGGGTTCACGAGATGGAGCTAGCGTTCGATACTAGTAAGTGTGCCGAGGAGGATAAAGTACTGTTTGCCATGTCGATGTTGAAGTCTGAAGCAATCTTTTGGTGGGATGTTGAAACTGGAGGAAAGGGGTCAGAGGTAGCTAGAAGCATGTCGTGGGGGACGTTTGTTAAAAGATTCAAAGCGCAGTTTTGCCCCTTAGCAGCAATTAAGAAATTGGAGGAAGAGTTTCTGAGTTTGGAGCAAGGGTCAATGACTGTTCAAGAATACACGTCGAAGTTCATTGAAAAGGCCAGGTTTGCTGAATTGTACGTTCCTACTGAAGAGAGACGGGTCGAGAGGTATATTTTTGGACTGAAGAGCAATATAAGAGAGTTGGTACAGGCAAAGGACCCAGTTACGTTTTAGGCAGCGGTCGATAAAGCAGAACTTACCGAAAACGATAAGAACAGGCAGATGAACGAAAGAGTGGGGGATAAGCGTAAATGGGACGGGCCGAATCGAGACAGTAAGAAGCTGAACACGACCAGACCCGACCTGCGAGTAGGATTCAAGTTAGCAGAAAAGCCTTGTGGTAAGTGTAACCGGATGCACAAAGGAGAATGTTTGGCTGATAAAAATGGATGCTACAAGGGTGGGAAAGCGGGGCACCTGTCTCGGGATTGCCGTGGTCCGAAGACCTGTTATCAGTGTGGGTCGTTAGGCCATGTCAAATGGGAATGCCCGCAACTTAAGAAGGGTTACACTGGGGTGAAGGTGGCAGTGGTGGTGGTAGGGATAATGAGAAGAAGGTGGAGCCGGCTCGCGCCAGAGCGAGGGCTTTTCACATGTCGGCTGAAGAGGCGGAGAACGCTCCTGATGTGGTGACAGGTACCTTTCCTATAGACTCGATATTTGCTAAAGTGTTGTTTGATTCGGGGGCCAATCGTTCGTTTGTGTCGCCCATTTTTGCTCAAAAATTGCAAGTGAAACCCAAGAGGTTGAACTTTGGGTTTGAGGTAGAAATAGCGGGTGATTGTCGAGTCTGGGTAAAGGAGATCTATGAGGGTTGCAGCATAGAGGTGGATGGTCACTTTTTCCCGTTAAAACTGTACCCTATGGGGATGGGGGAGTTTGATATAGTCCTAGGGATGGACTGGTTAGCGGATAATGATGCTAGTATTGTGTGCAATAAGAAGTTGATCCGTATTCCTTTAACTGATAAGAAAGAAGCAGTAATTTACGGAGATCAACGGAATAGGAAGTCGTGTTTGATTTCGATGATCAAAGCTAGGCGGTGTTTGGGAAAGGGTTGTGCGGGGTATCTAGCTTATGTGTTAGATGCTAAGAAGGAAAAGAAGAGTGTGGAGGATGTGCCAGTAGTGAGTGAGTATCCGGAAGTGTTTCCTGATGATTTGACGAGTCTGCCTCCAGATCGTCAAGTGGAGTTTAAGATTGAACTGCTACCTGGGGCGGCACCGATTGCCCGTGCGCCCTATCGGTTAGCACCAGCGGAGATGAAAGAAATGATGACTCAGTTGCAGGAATTGCTCGACAAAGGTTTCATTCGTCCGAGCTCATCGCCTTGGGGAGCACCGGTACTTTTCGTCAAGAAGAAGGATGGATCGATGCGAATGTGCATAGATTACCGCGAGCTTAATAAAGTAACTGTGAAGAACAAGTACCCGCTTCCGAGGATCGATGACCTCTTCGATCAACTACAAGGTGCGAGCTACTTTTCGAAGATAAATCTGAGATCAGGTTATCATCAATTGAAGGTGAGAGAAGAAGATGTGCCGAAGACAACTTTCCGTGCGAGATATGGACACTATGAATTCTTAGTCATGCCCTTCGGGTTGACTAACGCGCCCGCGGTGTTCATGGATCTGATGAACCGGGTGTGCAGCTCTCTGTTGGATAAATGTGTGATAGTGTTCATCGACGATGTCTTAATCTATTCTCGTACACGAGAGGATCACGAGAGGCACCTTCGGGCAGCATTAGAATTGCTTAAGCGCAAGAAGTTGTATGCGAAGTTTTCGAAATGTGAGTTTTGGTTAAGAGAAGTCCAGTTTCTGGGTCATGTGGTGTCGGCGGACGGTATCAAGGTAGATCCTGCTAAAATTGAAGCCATCAAGGATTGGGAGGCGCCCAGAAATCCTTCGGAGGTGAGAAGTATTTTCGGTTTAGCCGGATACTACCGGAAGTTTATTCAAGACTTCTCTCGAATAGCTTCGCCACTGACCTCTTTGACAAGAAAGAACGTCAAATTCGTATGGGCGGAGGAACAGAAATCTGCGTTTGAGAAACTGAAGGAAAGTCTGTGCAGTGCTCCGATTTTGTCGCTACCTGATGGATCAGAAGGGTTTGTGATATACAGCGACGCTTCTAAGCTTGGACTGGGATGCGTGCTGATGCAGAGCGGGAAGGTTATTGCCTATGCTTCCCGATAATTGAAAGATCACGAAAAGAACTACCCCACTCATGACCTGGAGTTAGCGGCGGTTGTGTTCGCGTTAAAGGTCTGGCGACATTACCTATATGGTGTAAAGTGTCAGATTTACACCGATCATAAGAGCCTGAAGCATTTGTTTGATCAAAAAGAGCTGAATAAGAGGCAGAGAAGATGGATGGAACTGTTGAATGATTATGATTGCGAGATCCTTTACCACCCGGGTAAGGCAAATGTAGTGGCCGACGCGTTGAGTCGGAAAGAGCGAGGAGAACAGACCAAAGTGGTGGCTTTCAGAATTGAGGCAACCTCAGATATTCTTGAAGAAATTAAGAAGTTTCAGGGGGAGGCATTGCTAGAAGGGAACGTAAAGAGCGAAAGAGTCATCGGGGTAACATCGCTGTTTGAAGTCAATAGTGGTGGTTTGAAGTGTATAAACGGTCGAGTATGGGTGCCTAAGTTGGGAAATCTAAGGGTAAGTATTCTCGAAGAAGCGCATAAGTCGAGGTTGTCCATACACCCAGGAACAAACAAGATGTACAGGGATTTGAGGCAATTCTACTGGTGGCCAGGGATGAAGAAGGATATCGCTCATCTAGTGGAGCGATGTGTGACCTGTTTGAAAGTTAAAGCAGAGCACCAGCGACCTTATGGCGAGCTTCAGTCCACAGTGATACCAGTATGGAAGTGGGATAACATTACAATGGATTTTGTTACGAAATTGCCAAGAACCCCTAAGGGCAACGATACAATTTGGGTGATAGTGGATATTCTCACTAAGTCGGCGCATTTCTTACCCATGAGGGAATCAGATTCGTTGGAGAAGTTGGCGCGTCTATACATCAACGAGATTGTGTCTCGACATGGAGTGCCGAAATCCATCGTATCTGACCGTGACAGTCGGTTCACGTCAAAGTTTTGGAGGAGTCTCCAACGTGAATTGGGATCCCAGGTGAAGCTAAGCACATCATATCATCCACAAACGGATGGTCAGAGTGAGAGGACCATCCAGACGCTTGAAGACATGCTCCGAGCATGTGTGTTAGACTTCAAAGAATCGTGGGAGATACACCTACCTTTGATAGAGTTTTCTTATAATAACAGTTATCACGCGAGCATCCAGGCGGCGCCATTTGAAGCATTGTACGGGCGGAAATGTCGTACGCCGTTATGTTGGAACGAAATGGGAGAAAGACAACTGACAGGTCCAGAAATAGTCCAGCTGACGTCAGACAAGATAGAGTTGATCCGAGAGAGAATGAAGATCGCGCAGGATCGACAGAAAAGTATGTTGATCGACGGAGGAAACCAATTGAATTCCAAGTGGGAGACAAAGTAATGCTTAAAGTGTCACCCTGGAAAGGTGTAGTTCGTTTTGGGAAGAAAGGGAAATTGAGGCCGAGATATGTCGGGCCTTTTGCCATCATCGAAAGAGTTGGCCCCGTGGCTTACAAGTTAGAATTGCCAGAAGAACTAGGAAGGATTCACCCAACCTTTCACGTATCAAACCTGAAGAAATGCTTGGCAGAAGCTGATGTGGCCATTCCGTTGGAAGATGTTAGCATTGATGAGAAACTGACGTTCGAGGAAGAGCCAATCGAGATCGTAGACAGTAAAGTACGAAAGACGAGGAACAAGGAAGTTCGCTTGGCGAAAGTCCAGTGGAAGTATCACAAAGGACGAGAAGCAACGTGGGAATTGGAATCTGATATGAGGTCCAAGTACCCTCACCTTTTTGAAAACGGAATTCCGGGGACGGAATTCTTTTGAGGGGGGAGTGTTGTAACAACCCGGACCAAAATAGAAGAATTGTAAGCCTTTTTGTTTGGTGCTAATGTTAATGGAAGTTGAGGGGTCAATTAGTAAATTTGGGAAGAAGTATAAAAGGGCCCAAAACCCTAGGAGAATATTTCCTATTGCTGATTTGTGTGTGTGGTCGGCTGGAAGAAACAAAAGAGAGAAAAAGAAAAGAGGAGAAAAGAGGAAGAAAGAAAGGAAGATAAGGAAAGAGAGAAGAAGGAGATTTCGTTTTTGGAAAGAAGAGAAGGTGTTCTTTAGTAATCAATCCACCAGGTAAACCTTCCTTAACCTCTCGAATCTGTGGTTTGATTATAGAATGTTTATCCTTTTTAAGTTTTGGTTAAAAAGTAGAGTTTGAAGGTGGGAGGGAGAAATCGAGCCTCTTAATGTGTTCTTGTTGCTAAGAACTCGTTAATTGCTAAGTTTATAGTTGTTTTTTCTATTGTTAATCTTTAATTCGAGAGAATCGAGTTTAGCCTATGGATTTCAGCCCAAAAATGGACCAGGTCGATGTCCGGACACCTTCTCGGGCGTCCGGATTCATTTATGGTTAGGAGGTCTCCGGACGAGTGGACTGTCCGGATAGGAAGTTGTCCGGGTAGGTGGTTGTCCGGAGAGTGTGTTTGTCCGGGAGTTGTGGCTGTCCGAAAAATAGTGTTTGTCCGGAAAACAGCGTTCGTCCGGAAACTAGTGTTTGTCCGGATAAGGTGTTAATCAACTTTTATTCTGTCCTTTAATCAGGGAGTCGATTTGGAAGTTTGGGAACTGTTTAGAAACAAGAAGTAAGAGCATCAGGTGAGTTTTCTAAACTAAAATGCATGGCTTTAAAGCGTTTTCAAAATATGTTTGAATGATCAGAATTTGCCATGCTCTGTTTTTATGCTTTATCTGCATGAAAGATGTTTACAGTTTTATGAGAATATATGCATACATTGGTCAGACGTAAATGGCTAAGACGGGAGAGTAGACCCGCCAGTACTCATGCGGGAGAGTAGACCCTTTATGCCAGGGAGGTGTGACCCCACAAGGCAACATGAGACTGACTCGTTGTTACCTTAGGGTGACTTCAGGGTGCCATTTACGAGAGGCGGACTTTGTTCCGTGGATGTTTTATATGGTCAGATTTTATATAATTATGCTGAAAAGATAACATGTTTTATATGCTTTGATAACTGTTAGGAGGGACTCACTAGGCCTCATGGTCTAACCCTCACATTTTCAAAATAAAACCTTTTCAGGTAAGCAGGTGATTAAGGGCTCGGACAAGTGAGCAAAGACTTAGCAAGGAAGGTTGACGACATAGTGACACTATTATCTATTTAGTTACTTCTCAGTTGTGTAGGTTGTTTCCGCCAACCAAATTTTGAGTATTGTAAAGAAATTTTGAGACGCGATTTTGGGATATTCCATATTTAAATGAAATGTTGTTTAAATTCTAGTATGGGTCTTTATATCATTTTTGTTACTGTAAAAGCAATTTTGTTACTATTGAACATTTATAAACAGACAATTGTTGACCACTTGTTACTTCAGTAATCTTGTTATTGATTCTTGATGCCACTTTTATAAACATAACATTTTAAGCAATATTTTATCAGACGATTTAGTAATCTGTTGAACATTTAAATATGTCAGGATCGAATCTTAACAAGACTAATAATACTTAGAACCTCAATCTTGATGAACAGGCTCAATCAAGACGACTTCTACTTCTCTAGAAATAGGGTTCTAAACCTTGAGGTTAATTCTCTCTAAAACAGAATGTATTCTCAAAAACTCTCGTATATCGCGTATTGCATATCTTGCCTATTATCAATAGCTATCTATCAACATCTATTTATACAAAATAATTACAAGATAACTATCAAAACAAAATTGATCTTCAGAATATTCTTTCACGATTATCTTCAATCATTCCATCTTTATCTCCAATATCTTCGCATACCAAACTTATCACATCAGCAGTATTAACTTCATTCAGCATGAGCAGTACTAATATTCTCCAGCAGCATTAATTCATTCCAGCAGCATTAACTTGACTCAGCAGTACTAATATTCTCCAGCAGCATTAATTTTGTCTTGCAGTAGTAACTATGTTCTGGCAGTAGAAACTTTGTTCTGGAAGTAGTAATGTTGTTCTGGCAGTACTAACCATACTTAGCAAATCTTCAGTTCCCAACAATCTCCCCCTAACTTGACTTTTAGAAAGAGAAGTCAAGTTCTTCAGATGATGATGCTTCCAAAACTTAATCTTGAACACACACGTCAGGATTCAATCCCAAACTTTGATTGATGATCCTTTTTACCAGGTATCTTGCCATCTTAGAATCTTTGTTACCCACCAACTTAGTTTTTAGCATTCCTTTCAACCTTGTCATGCTGTGCTTGTATACTTTATCCACCAAATAATACTCATGATATGCATAGTCAAGTGTTATGACATACACACCACAGTTTTCAATAAGCATCCAGTTGGTAACAGCTTGAAATTGCCTTTCTGTCAAATACTTAACTACTTCTGTATTGAACATTAGACACAAGTATTCAAGTACCATTTTGGTGATGGACATTCCATTCTCAGTCAGCATATTTCCATAAAGCTTCATTCCTACCTTGAACATCTCCTCAATGTCAGATCTAGAGCACATCCTGATAAGTCTTTCCCATGTAGAACTGACCTCAAACTTCCCATCTGCTCTTTTTACTCTAATGTACTCCTTTCTCTGATCTCTCAAAGTATCCCAGAAGATGATCTCAGGAGCCATAGAAGCTAATGGTTTAACTTTGATTGGACTAGTATCAACCACAGTAATATACATATCACATTGAGCATTTGTTGGTGATTGTACATTGCTTGGTTGACCTGATGGAGTTGCCACTTCTTCTTCAGCAACTTTTTGATCAGCTTTCTCTTTCACAACTTCCTCCTTAGCTTCTTCTACAATGGGTTCCACCCTAGGCTTCTTTACAACTTTCTTCTTTGAAGCTATAGACTTTGTTCTTGGTCTTTTGTTTGACACCATCTTGGTTCTTTTGAGTGATTTAACAGCTTCAGGAATGGTTTCAGTTGTTTCCTTTGTTTCTGCTGTTTCAGGGATGGTTTCTGCTGTTTCCTTTGTTTCTGCTGCTTCAGGGATGGTTTCTGCTGTTTCCTTTGTTTCTGCTGCTTCAGGGATGGTTTCTGCTGCCTTATGTTTTTCAGCAACATTAACCATTTCTGCTGCTTGAATGGTTTCTGCTGCTTTTTGACTAGCAGCATTAACCATTTCTGCTGCTCTATCTGTTACTGCTTCTTTTATAATCTTTGATACTGCTGCTTCAACACTATTCTTCACAATCTCAAATACCTCTGCTTCAATCTCAGATTTGGTTACTGTAGATACAGATACTGTTTCCTTCTCACTTTCAGATACCGCTGCATCAACAAGACTCTTCATAATTTCAGTTACTGCTGCTTCAATCTCAGATACTGCAGCATTAACTGTTTCTACTGCTTTTTCTGTGGTTTCTGCTGCTTTAAACTCAGATACTACTTCCTTCTCATTTTCTGCAGTTTCAGTTACTGCTGCTTTCTCACTTTCTGCTTCCTTTGCAACTTCTGCAACCTGCTCAGCCTCCCCCTCAACCTTATGCTCATTCTCCCCCTCAACCTTTGCATCCTCCATGTTTAGTTCAGTTTCTAACTCCCCCTTTTTGGAAGCATCAGTGGTTGATCTTCTCCTTTTCAGAACATACTGAGCTTTCTTCCTTCTTTGCAGCAGTTTGGTGATCATCTTCTTATTCTTCTCTATCTTGGTGTGTTGATAAAGAACCACCTTCTTAAGCTCATCAATCTCCTTCTGCTGATCCATGACATCAATGTTGATGTTGGCAATGGTTTCCATCAATTCCTCATAAGTATATCTATCCTCACCTGGTTTAGAAGTGTTTACCTCCCTTGCAGGATCATTGGAAGTTTTAGTAGGTGTCTCTTGCCTAGCAAAAGCACAACCTACTCCCATGGTTTCTTGGCGCCTGGGTCCTCTGAATGTTTTCACATTCTGAGTTGCCGTGGGGAAGGTCTTAGTGATGTTACCACTGTCCTTCTCTTTGCTAGCAGAAGTAGTGGCAGCCTTGCAGCCCACATGCTCATCCTTCTCCTTAGAGAGCACCTTCTTGGGGTTGGGAGACACCCCTGTGGTTACCCTTTTGATATTCTCTATTGGAGAATGCTCCAATAGAGGACTTGTAGGCTTTGGGCTATTAGGAGATACATCAAGGGAAAGAACCTTGTGTACCTTTCTTCTTTCAAACTTCCTGGTGATTTTGGGAGTGGGTCTTAAAAGAATGGACTGTGGGATTTCTTTGGTGATGGAAGGTTGGGATTGGCCATCAGTGGGTGTGTCTAATGGGGGACTTGACCCTGATGCCATACCTTCAGTGGTGTGGGACACAACCATCATTGTAGAGAACAATAGTGTGTCAACTCCTTCCGAGTCCCTAGGAATTCTTCTCATATTTGAGAAAACCTTTCCTTTAGGGGGTTTTGGCACATATACCTCAGCAGACTGAGGTAAATCCGTCAATTCATGGTTAATTACTTCTTGGACAAACCTGGGATACATGTAAAAGCGCTTTTTGGATTCTAGGTTTGCCACAAGATCATTAAAAATCATGGCTGAAAAATTGAACTTTCTGGCAGTGGCTAAGCAGACCAAGGCATAAGCAATGGTACTGCTAAACTCACTCCATCCAGTTGTTTTCTTTGAAATACAGTGCATAAGAGTATGAACAAAAAATCGCCATTGGGTGAAAAACTTTGACTTGTAGAATTTAAAAATTCCAATGGGACCTTCATACCCCATTCTTGGTAAGGTCGAGAAAAGTTCATCATTAGAGAGATAGGTTATACCTGAGGCATCATCTAAGTGAAGAGTGATGCGAATAACCTCCTCTGTGACCTTCAAGGGTTTGTCACAAACCCTTGTTCGAATGATTTTCTGCCCATCTTCGAATATAACAGTGGCATTCTCCCAAAATTGCTTTTGATGCTCGATATATATGGTTGGGCACACTGTTAGGGCATGAGAGATGTGTGTGGACTTAAGAAAATCCACAATATCATGAAATCCTGCGGCCTGCTTTGGCTTCTGAAGCATCACAATCTCATTGTGCTCATCGACAAACTCCATTGTCGTCATTCTTCCTGAGGATTTGGATAGAAAACACAGAGATTCTAGGGAGAAAAGGTTAGAACGAGAGAGAGAAAAATTGAATGCAAAGAGACGTTATGAACTTTGGCGGGTTGAAAGAGTATTTATAGCAGTACTAGCACTGATTTTCTTTAAAAGCAGTATTAACGACTTAGCAGTATTAACGACTGAGCAGTATTAACTGCAAGGCAGTATTAACTACACAAGCAGTATTAACTACTAAGCAGTATTAACTACACATGCAGTATTAACTACTAAGCAGTTTTAACTACAAAGCAGTATTAACTATACATGCAGTATTAACTACTAAGCAGTTTTAACTACAAAGCAATATTAACTATACATGCAGTATTAACTACTAAGCAGTATTAACTACTAAGCAGTATTAACTACAAAGCAGTATTAACTACAACGCAATATTAACTAAACATGCAGTATTAACTACTAAGCAGTATTAACTACAAAGCAGTATTAACTACAAAGCAGTATTAACTATACATGCAGTATTAACTACTAAGCAGTATTAACTACAAAGCAGTATTAACTACACATGCAGTATTAACTACACATGCAGTATTAACTACAAAGCAGTATTAACTACACATTGGCAGTGGAAAATATGTACTAGCAGTATTAATTAACCCTTTATTCTTACCTTTTGACACATCACCATTTATCACTTATCTTACCTCCTGCAGGATTATTTCCAAAAGCAACATGTCCTCCATCAATTCTTTTGAAATTCTTGAGGCAGGCCATGTTACCTGTCATGTGCCTGGAGCAACCACTATCAACATGCCAGATGCTCTTCCCCTTGAGCTGTTGGTTGCCCTGCACATCAGATAAATCAGTTAGTTTTTATTGGGAACCCAAGCCGAAGTGGTCTTGGGTCTCCCTTGCTCATCAAAGTACTTGCACTGGGTTTTGATGAGATTTTCAAACTTAGGTACTGCAGAACTGGAGTACTTTGTCAATATGATTGGTCTAGCAACACAAAAACTAGAAGCAGTATTAACCTTAGAAGAAGTACTAACAGTGTTAGCAGCACTAACACTGCTAGCAGCAGTATTGTTCTTAGAAGAGGTACTAACATAGTTAGCAGCACTAACACTGCTAGCAGCAGCATTCTCTTTAAAAGAAGTACTAACAGTGTTAGCAGCACTAACACTGCTAGCAGCAGTATTGGCAGTAGTATTGCTTCTAGCAGCACTATCCTTGTTAGCAGTACTATCTGAGGTAGCAGTACTAACATTAGTGCTTTTGGGGATCCACATATTGACACATTCCTTTTCAGTCTGTTTTCTCATGTGGCTTTTGGATTCAGCTTGTTTCTTAGCCACATTATTCCTTGCAGGCTTCCTATAACCAGAAGATTTTTGAAAACTTCTTTGAAAACTTTTCCTTTGGTTAATAGGATTGAAATAACAGTGTTTGGCAAGATGATTCAATCTGCCACAAATAAAACAAGGTTTTGGTCTGTTAATCCTTTGCAGATCAACTCCTTGCTTTTGTGCCCACTGGTTATTCCAATTTCTTTGATTTCCCCTCTTTTTATCATGTTTTTGGGGCTTATTCTCTTGAGATTTCTTGCAAGAACAATGTTCACAAGTATTAGAGTTCACAACAGTGGTATGTGTATAGTGAACTCCCTTTCCCTTTCCAGTCCTTTTCATCTCATTGTTCTTAACACATGGACTTACACATTCCTCACCAGATCCTTCTTTTTCAGTCTTATCCTCAACAACTACTTTATCTAATGGATCTACTTCAGTGGCTCCTTCAGGTAAGTCCTTCCTATCCTTGGTTTCTAATAGGTCTGACTTAGGAGGGATGTAGTTGTTGTTGTAGGGTGGGGGTGTGGCATTATACCCTAGGCCTGTTTTCATCTTACTGTGGATTTGAGTATTTATTATGGTGTCCATGACTTTAGAAGCTTTTGAAAACTTTTCAACATCAAGTTTAACTTTCTCAAGCTCTCCTTTTAGTTTCTCACACTCTTCCCTGGATTCTCTAAGCTGGAACTCTAGACCATCCTTTTCCCATTTCCAGTAGTTTGTATCATAGGAGTGTTGAAGTTCATTGGCTTGAAAAGCCCTAATCTGTTCTTCAAACCTCTCAACAATTACTACATAGTCTTTTCTGTCCTTTTCTAATCTCTTAAGGTCATCACACATTCCCTGATTGTGATCTCTATACCTTTTAACAGTGTCTATACAAGCTTGAGTACAGAGATTAGATTTTACCTCAGTGGGAAGATCTGAAACTTCAGCCATAAGTGCTTGATTTTGGATGGCCTCTTCTGCTTGATCACTCCAATCAAATCCCATTCCTATGTCAAACTCATTGGGTCTGAGCATGGGAACCTTAGAAACAAGAGTACTGTTTGATTCAATAGAATTGTCCATAATAATTGTAGAATTCTAAGAAACACAAGCTCTGATACCACTTGTCAGGATCGAATCTTAACAAGACTAATAATACTTAGAACTCAGAATTAAAGAATCTGCGGAATAGAACTTTAATTCACACAATCAAAGAACAATATATCAGAAAACACACAGCTGTTTGTATTCACTGATTCAACTCACAAGCTTACAACCAAACCTCAATCTTGATGAACATGCTCAATCAAGACGACTTCTACTTCTCTAGAAATAGGGTTCTAAACCTTGAGGTTAATTCTCTCTAAAACAGAATGTATTCTCAAAAACTCTCGTATATCGCGTATTGCATATCTTGCCTATTATCAATAGCTATCTATCAACATCTATTTATACAAAATAATTACAAGATAACTATCAAAACAAAATTGATCTTCAGAATATTCTTTCACGATTATCTTCAATCATTCCATCTTTATCTCCAATATCTTCGCATACCAAACTTATCACATCAGTAGTATTAACTTCATTCAGCATGAGCAGTACTAATATTCTCCAGCAGCATTAATTCATTCCAGCAGCATTAACTTGACTCAGCAGTACTAATATTCTCCAGCAGCATTAATTTTGTCTTGCAGTAGTAACTATGTTCTGGCAGTACTAACCTTTACTGGTAGTAGAAACTTTGTTCTGGAAGTAGTAATGTTGTTCTGGCAGTACTAACCATACTTAGCAAATCTTCAGTTCCCAACAAAATATTTAGAAACATTTAGTAATTTGTTTAGACAGAGTAATTTAGTTAAATGGTGAAATGATCGATAAAATTTCAACCCGACCCAACCCAAACGGTTTGGGTTGCACTTTTGATTGGTTTGGGTTGGGTTGAGATTTTTCAAACCGCAATGATTGAGTTAAACTGTTAAAGTGTCTTCAACCCGGCCAACCCAACCCATGAGCACCCGTAGATACAACGTTAAGGGTAGACAAATTCTGGTTAAGACCAAGAAAATTAAATGAACCGTAATCGGAATTGATTATATTTCGTTTGGTTCTTGATGTAAGAATTTTTTAAAATTGGTTTTGATACGAAAAACATCTAATTTTTTCAAATATTTTCTTTTCAAATTGTTTTGGTAAAAAATATTTATTTACAACCCATCTCTATAGACCATACTTTTAGTCACTATTAAAAAAACCGCCTTGATATTTTAGTTATTTGAGTGTTCGAAAAAAATTATTTTAAATTATTTATTTTAAAACAAAGTCAGTGTTTATTTATCTGCCTAATAAAGTTGACTATCGACAACCCTAACCAGCCTTACATCAAGGCATCAACGTAAAAGGACAATTTTTGGCTCACTTGATGACTAAGGGGTGTTTGGGAGTGCTTATATTTTTGACTTATTTGCTTATAGCTTCTCCCCACCGCAAATAAGCTATTTGGAGTGTTTGGATAGAAAAAATCAAAAGTGCTTATTTGCTTCTCTTCACCACAAATAAATTGTTTTTGATAAGTCATTCCATACCTCCTTATTTCCTTCTCCTTATTTCCTTATCTATCCAAATTACCTTTTTACCCTCAATTTTTAACAAACACTTTTTAAAAACTGTTTTTTCTCACCACATAAGCAAATAAGCATAAGTTAAAAATATAAGCACTCCCAAACACCCCCTAATAAGTCTAGCAAGGAGCCCAGGTTTGACCCATCTTGTATTTAAACAAAGTTACCTTGCCTCTTTTACCAATTGAAATACGTACAAAATGATAATGAGTGTTTACTTATAATTTTAAATTATACAATAAATATCAAAAAGACTAATACATTTGACTTATTACACAACGAAAAAAAGAGAAATTAATTAAAATGGACGAAGTTTGACTTTGATTTACTAAAATGCCCAAGCTCTCTCCAATTTAACTAAAATACCCAAAAAATCCGTGAAATATCCCGTGATCGCAGACCAAATGAAATCCACGGATTGGATGGGGTGGATCGCGGATTCAAGAATGCATTATACACCCCCAATCTCTATAATTTTGTGTGCATCGCGGACAAAATGAGGTGGGTTATTATACCCAAATTTGTGGATAAAGAGATTATCTACTTTTTTTAAATATATTTTAAGTGGCTTTGTGCATCGCGGATACTCTCCACAAATATTTTTAGAGAATATATTTAAGTGGGTTTTTGTGGGTTTTGTGCATCGCGGAACTGCATCATAGGTTTTGTGGGTTTTAACTGGGATACTATATTTAAATATATGGAGTGCATCATGGATACTATATTTAAATATAATGGAGTGCATCACGGACAAAATGGAGTGCATCGCGGACCTATCTCATTTTTTATCTGGGTCTGCGATTGAGGGTTATATCGCGAGAAAATTGGATAGTTTTGTAAAGTGGGAGAGAGATGGAGTACTTTTATAACCGAATTTTGAACTTCGTCAATTTTAATTAATTTAAAAAAAACTGTTACCACTTTTCCAAATAAAAAGTACCTCACTAGAAACAAAAATAAAAAGAATATTATATAGTACATTTTTTTAAAGCTCGTGGACTAAAACAGTAAAAACCAAAATCATGTTTAGAAAAACGTTGTTATTTAAAATTGAAATGGGAAATGGGATTTTCTTTTTTGAAGGTAAAATTTATTAAGAAGTCAAGCAAAACGAGCAGGTCTGATAAAACGAAACCCACAAAAAAGGCCAAAACCTCTATCTATAAGGTATAGAATGGAGGGAGGCTACAAACGAACCCGAACCTAAACCCAAACAGGACCCCTAACAAAACGAAAGAACAAACGAAAAACACACAACCAACCAAGACCAACTAACACGAAAAACATCCAGACGGGTTACAATACCATAACGCCCAAGAGCCAGAGAAAGCTTTGGCACCAACGAAAACTTTTCGAGAAAAGAGGAAAGTTGGATGTCGATCAACAAGCAGGGCCGTTCCTTACAATTTGGAGGCCCTGTGTCAAAACTTAATTGACCTTATATTTTTTCAATTATATTATTTATTAAGTTTATTACTAAATTCAAAAATAAATTCTTTTAGTATATAACAAAATGAAAGTATAAAATAATTATAAACAAGATTCAAATAAAAATCAAAGTAACGTTTATATGGTTAAATTAATGCTCATAAATCCCCCACGATTAATCGGGTGATAAGAGTAAGAAGTTAAATAACAAATTTAAAGTAATAACATAATAAGTAAAACTTACAATACATTTTTCCAAAATGAAAACAAAGACTTAGACATTAATATGTTTTGAACATGGATTTTTTTATCATTTATAAACTCAAAATCATTATTTATAATTTCATAATTAAAATATGTCCGGAACTCTTTTCCAATCAAAATCAAATCAAAATGGTTAATCTATCATGAGACATTATTTATCACAAATAAATGTTCAAATTTAAATGTTATTAAGAAAAACATAGAAATAGTCATAAGAAACATGGAGAATTTAACCACAAGGGTGGTGGCGTGGTGGCAAGGGCTTGGGGGATGTGGTGGAATATCCCATCCACCCCGGGTTCGAGTTCAGGCGTCAGCATTTTATGGCCAGGCTTAGTCTCAGACGGCCGCTTTGTTTGTTTGTTTCCAAATTGCCAAGGATGTAGTCTAGGCAAAGTCTAGATCAACCTTATCAAAAAAAAAACATGGAGAATTTTAAATATCATTAGATAATCAAACATAGTATATAGAAGAAAACCATTGAAAACTAAAATAAATAAAGAAAAACATTTAATATTACTTTATGATTGAAATTTGTACTTTAAAGATAGAGAGTAAAAAATGTAATTTGTATGAACCTAAGAAAAACCTAAGATGAGAAGAACAAATCTTTTTGGGAAATTTTAAATTTTTAAAAGATAATTTAGAGAAAAAGAAATTGCAAAAATTAAATAGATAAACAAATAAAAGTTAATTAAAAAAATTACACGAAGCAGGCTTAGTTTAGGCCTATCTTTTTTAGAATTAGGCTTAACATATCACATATATAATTAGAATATATAGAAAAATTGGGCCCCATCAAATTTAGAGGCCTTGTTCTGTGGAACAGGTTTGAACAGCCCTAGGCACGGGTCAAGCCTTGTTCTGTGGAACAGGTTTGAACAGCCCTAGGCACGGGTCAAGCCTTGTTCTGTGGAACAGGTTTGAACAGCCCTAGGCACGGGTCTGTCAACAAGTCTTCACCGCCACTAGAACTATCGAACAAAAGCTTATTTCGCGAGCTCCATATCGAGTAAAGGGTGATCCAAACAACGGCTATCCGTAGCTTACTCGTCGGGGATGAAGCAGTGAAGAACTCGGCTAGAGTGAAAATGTCCGAAACCGAAGTAATAACTGAGGGGCTAGGTCCCATCACTTCAAAATTCTATCCCACAACACCGATATCAGACAGCAAACCGAAAATCAATGGTCCATTGATTCGACAACGCTATCACATCGAGGGCAAAGGACCGAGTGGAGGTCAATCCCCATCTGATCGAGTCGAAGCCGGATTGGAATTCTCCCAAACTTTAGCCACCAGATGAAGATACAAATTTTGGAAGGAACGAGTTTGCCCCAAGCAGTAGGCACACTACCTGTCGAGGAACTAGAAGAGGTAGAGTCAACTGAATCCTTAATGTACCTCACGGAAAATTCTTGATCATTGCTACGCCACCAAAAATAGCAGTCAATTTGATCGGGGAAAGGTCTAACACTCCGAATGAGCTCCTCCAACACCCGTCACTCTTCTAAAGCTGTAACGTCCCAAAAATTACAATAAATTTGAACTTTTAAAATACCATTTTTAATAGATTAAATCACAAGCGTTTAACTCCAATAAACGTTTATACAAAACCTCGTTAAGTTAAACGATCATCTCAAATAAAACTGTAACATCCCGATTTTTCGTTGTATAATTTTGTGAATTTCAAATTAACTTGGGGTTAAGTTTGTAATTGTTTAAATATGTTAATTGTGATAGATTTTCATTTGGAGGGTTGGTTGTGCAATTTCTTGAAAGTTAAAGGTTTATTATGAAAATAGTTATATGACTCATGTGTTTTAGTGAGGTGTCATTAAATTAGCATGTTAGCTAAATGTGTGTCTTATGTGCATTGTGTGTGTGTTCGGTTTGAGAAAGAGAAACCGAGAGAGAGAATTGAGATAGAGATATCGAGAAAGGGAAGGAGAAGAAGAAAGGAATAGCAGGAATTTATTCAATCTGTTGTTGGTTTGAAGAATCATGAGGTAAACATCTCATTTTAAATTCTTCATCTTAGTAGTAAAAGTGTTTTTAGAAGATTTTGATGGGTTTTGGGTAAATTATGATGTTAATGAGAATCTGAGTTTTTGGATGTGTTAAGATAAGTGTATTAAACATATCTGCAAATTGGCATAAACAAACATAGATTAAAAGTACAAAAATCTGGGTTTAGAATGAACTTAGTGGACTGAGACTTGGTTGAATATCATCGAAGTCGCAACCTTGAGTTGCGACATTCATGATTGTCGCAATAGGCTATTGCGACTTGGAGTTGGATTCGCAGTAGACCATTGCGACTTGGCTTTAGAATCGCAACAGTTGGTTGCGACTTGGGTCGAAATCGCAATGGGCAGTTGCGACTTGGTTTTGAAGTCGCAACAGTTGGTTGCGATTTGGGGTGGAATCGCAATGGTGAATTGCGACTTAGTACTGTAGTCGCACAGTTGGTTGCGACTTGGAAGTGAAATCGCAATAGGTGATTGCGACTTCAGTTGGTTGCGATTTAAGATGTAATTTTAAGAAATTAAGGATTTTCAGTTGTAGAGGGTTCTGTTTTGATGATTAATATCAGTATGTGTGGTTGAATAATACAGTAAGCTGTGGTAGTGAAGAAAGGAGCCCTTACTTGTTAAAAAAGGATTAAAAAGGAGTAATAACGCATCCGGTGAGTTTATTCAACTCTCTTTAAAATTCAGTAATTAATCTTTAATTAGATGCTTTATATATATGCATGATTATGTTTTATGTGGATTGAATTAAAATAGAGATGGGCCAAGAGGGCGATTAAAAGTCGTGTTATGTGGATTTCCATGCTAAAACTTCTAAGATGAGTTATCTATGAAGTTGATGAATTAGTATTTATTATTAATCTTGCATGCTAAGTTTGATTAACTACTACATGAAATTACTATGTGGTTATGAACTCTAAAAATGATTTGAAGCTTTATTGAGATAAACTATAAAGATCCATCCATGAGTTCAAAGATATAGATTAACAACTGATACATATTAACTCTCGTGTTAAATTACTATGAGGGGATAGTTAAGAAGTTGATGAACAGGAATTATTCATATTCCTTATAATGAGCAGGATTATCTGTTATATGCAATATGTTAGATGATTATGAACTCTAAATGTGATTGAGAAGCCAAATTGAGATATATTATAAAGGCCTATCTATGAGTTCGAAAATATAAATAACTATTGAGATGGTGATCATCTTATCAGATTTCAGAGAAGGGGAAATAAAGAGATTGAGATGTGGAGTAATAATATTCTTTATTTTTATATATAGAATATGTTCAGAGAAATGACACATTCTATGCTGGACGCATATAGTAGTATCGATTGTATTATATTATGTGATTATGTGCTTTTACTAAAATAGGCATCCGGTCACCGAGGGCACTTGGGTACGGTATAATGGGAACCGATTACTCGCTATAGACCAAAGGGGTGTAATTTTAGTAATTGGGTGAACCTCGAACCATCGTGAGTCCCGATTGAGTATCGCGATATTATAATCCCATTGAGACCATTGATGCAGAGGTGGAATGTGGAATAGGCAGATTTTGATTTGTAATTCCCGTTTCGATTTATGGAAGATCAGAGATTTCCATTGTTTTCGGGAAGATCGGAGATTTCCCTGTGATGAGAGGAAGATTAGAGATAGGCATAAAGTAATTTGTAATCTCTACTTCCTGATTAAGAAATAGGCAAGTTTTGACTTGTAATTTCTTGTGTGTGAATATTGATTGTGAATCTGGAATGATTCAGAGTTAACTCTTATTTTGTTGTTACGATTAATTGAGTTAGTCGTAGGATTGGGAGTGGGGTAGATTCCCCGATTTTGGAAAGGAGTTGTTGTACGGTAAGATGGGTGAGAACAGGTTTGAGTTATCTGTTCATGTTTTAATTATTAAATTTTATTTTGATTTGAGTATTCTCACTAGGCGAAAGCCTAATGTTTCAAGTTGAATCTTCTTACCAGGTACAAGCTCCGGGAAGTAGCGGGAACGAGAGAAGAGAACTTTTGGAGAGATTCAGACTTAGAGATAACAAAGGATCTAGTTATTCTTTGAAGTCTTTGGGGACAGTTGTTTAGATAATTCGATTAATCTGATTGTCATGAGGTGATTAGATTAATAAGTTATTTAAGTAATGTCAATTGTATATAAAAACCTTACATTTGATCCTCAAGTTATATAAGTTTGAAAGTTTTGATCATAACTGGTGGAAATTTCAAGGTTTAAATTGACTCCGTTTTTAGGGTGTTTCAGTATGGTATCAGAGCACTAGTTTAAGCGAACTAAGTATGCTGATGAGATACTTAGACTTAAGCTGAGATGTAGTAGGTTATGATATGTGAGATATGGGTAGAAGTGTTAAGACGGGATAGTCTTAGAGTTAACGGAAATACGTGAAATTAGTGCTATGACAATGATAATGGGGATTCTCCTGTATGATATGTTCACAATTACAATTAGCTACTGTTATTATGAATACATTGTTACACGAGCATGTCTATTTCTGAGTTGTTACAGTGACTAACAATCGGTAAAGTACGTTGTTGTATGTATGTAAGTGCATAATCATTTCGCATGGTTATCTCTATAAGTTATAGTAAAGTGATGGTGAATTTATCACCAAGGTCCTTTAAAGGACAGAGTAGTATATGATTGGGGTTTTGAAGGACAACCTAGAAATTAGTGGGACTCATGAAAGTCTGCCAAAGCAATCTTTAATAGGTGATTTGATAGGTGCAGAGATAGAGTATGAGATGATTGGTTAATACAGAATTACTATGACATGGTTGAGTATGGGAGCCATGGAATGCAGATGTAGCGATTACTATAAGGCCAAGAGGGCACTTGGGTACGGTATAATGGGAACCGATTACTCGCTATAGACCAAAGGGGTGTAATTTTAGTAATTGGGTGAACCTCGAACCATCGTGAGTCCCGATTGAGTATCGCGATATTATAATCCCATTGAGACCATTGATGCAGAGGTGGAATGTGGAATAGGCAGATTTTGATTTGTAATTCCCGTTTCGATTTATGGAAGATCAGAGATTTCCATTGTTTTCGGGAAGATCGGAGATTTCCCTATGATGAGAGGAAGATTAAAGATAGGCATAAAGTAATTTGTAATCTCTACTTCCTGATTAAGAAATAGGCAAGTTTTGACTTGTAATTTCTTGTGTGTGAATATTGATTGTGAATCTGGAATGATTCAGAGTTAACTCTTATTTTGTTGTTACGATTAATTGAGTTAGTCGTAGGATTGGGAGTTGGGTAGATTCCCCGATTTTGGAAAGGAGTTGTTGTACGGTAAGATGGGTGAGAACATGTTTGAGTTATCTGTTCATGTTTTAATTATTAAATTTTATTTTGATTTGAGTATTCTCACTAGGCGAAAGCCTAATGTTTCAAGTTGAATCTTCTTACCAGGTACAAGCTCCGGGAAGTAGCGGGAACGAGAGAAGAGAACTTTTGGAGAGATTCAGACTTAGAGATAACAAAGGATCTAGTTATTCTTTGAAGTCTTTGGGGACAGTTGTTTAGATAATTCGATTAATCTGATTGTCATGAGGTGATTAGATTAATAAGTTATTTAAGTAATGTCAATTGTATATAAAAACCTTACATTTGATCCTCAGGTTATATAAGTTTGAAAGTTTTGATCATAACTGGTGGAAATTTCAAGGTTTAAATTGACTCCGTTTTTAAGGTGTTTCAAAAACAGCGGAACTGTACTAAGTTTAAAAATAAATAAATACGAAGGTCTTCTCAACGCGCCAGTGTGTACCGTCACGCCTTACTGCCACTCAAACCTGAAACAGTAATTTTATAGGGAAAGGGTAAGCACAAAGCTTAGTGAATTCCGACACCTACGCAGATAGCAATTATATACATATCACCCCTATCCGCACATAGACACACCCACAAACAGTCACATAGTACAACAACACAACACAAATAATCATATACTCAATTACCTCGGTCCCACCGAGCCCTCGGTCCCACCGAGTTCACACAACAGTTATCCGCACTTCCTCGGTCCCACCGAGCCCTTGGTCCCACCGAGTTCACACAACAGTTATCCGCACTTCCTCGGTCCCACCGAGCCCTCGGTCCCACCGAGATGTAAACAAACACATTTATACTAGGCATTAAATCAATCTAATGCTATTCACCACAATACAACTAGTTCACACAACCATTCAATAGTACACACAACTACCGCAACATATATACAATTCCTAGTCTACGCAGTGAGAGAACTCACCTCAAAAGCAACGCAGATATCCACAACAGCAAAACGAGCCGGCCAACTCCACTCACTTCTTTCCACCTAAGTAAGTGTTAACAAACGTCAAAGTGAAGTCCTAACCCAAAATCACAACTACAAGTTTACACGTGAAAAATCCAGCTTTTACTCTAAAAATTACAGGTCTGTTCGGGACCTGTTTAGCCCCCTTAAACTCATCAACCCAGAATTATTATTCCATAACTAGAAAGTTCTATGTCTTAGGGTTCCAGGGACATATCGCACGCGTTCATACGAGGTTCCTATCATCCTATATGAATTTTACAAAATCGACTCGCCGAACAGTGAAAAACAGGACCAGTCTGTACAAAACGATGATTTGGCCCTAGCTAGAGGCCGAACTGATTTTCCACAAAACATACAAAACTTACTAGACTCAAAATGGGAGATTTTGGCACTGGTTTCACCTCGATCCGATATTCCTAGAAAAAGTTACGGGTTTTATAAAACAGGGGCAGAATAGGCGACCTTCACATGAAATGATAACAATAGTCTACACTCTCATTAAGTCATGACTTAATACAATCAGACCCGCAATTACACTTTGGCTTAGGGTTTAGGATTACTAAGGGCTGTACAAAACTGCGCACCACCCACTGCCACCTCCGGCAGTGGTGGTCGCTGGCGGCGGCGGCGGCCATGGCGGGTTACCACATTCCGGCGAGACCACACCACTTCACCCACCCCGCCACACACACACACACACATACACGCACACACACACACGCACATAGCCATCACCGCGGCGGCGGCCACACCGCCGGCAGCCATGGCTGCGGCGGTGGTGGTGGCGTTTCACGGTGGTCCGACGACGAAAACACAAACGAAAGGAAACGAAAAGAACTACCTCGGTCACGACTCTATCCTTCTCTCTTTTTCCGGCAGAAATCGACGGCGACTCTCCCTCTTCCCGGCGACTCTCTCTCTCGCGGTTTCCTCTCTCTCTCTCTCCGGCGGCACTCTCTCTCACTTCGGCGATTCTCTCTCGGCGGCACTCTCTCTCTCTCTCTCTCTCGCTGCACTCTCTCTCTCGCCGCACCCTCCCTCTCTCCGCACTCTCTCTGTCGTCGGCGTGAACAGCAGCGCCGACTGTGGTTTGGGGTGATCGACGGCAGCAGTAGCGGCAAGGAGGGAGGGGGTCGACGATGAAGGCAAGAAAAGAGAAGAAGAAGGATTAGGGTTTGGGGTTTGTTCTTGTGCTCCACGGAACATAAACAAGAGAGGGGAAGGGGTCGGTTTTCTCAAAGCCGATCCCATGCAACCCTACATACCCAATGTACACAAACAGTCCCTGGAGTTAAAGTTTTTCCCCACTAAGCCCCCTATCACAATCTTTTAACATTTTGGTCTTAATCGACAATCCCGTTAACAAACTATTTGCTTAGAGAAAAAAAATATAAATAAATAAATACCTAAAATAAACCGTACCGGAACACGGGCTTTACAAAAGCCCGACCTCAAGGGATACAACGCCAACCTCATACCACTCCCAAATCCCAATACTCCAAAAAAATACGATTTCTAACCACGACCTCTATTCGACTTTCAAGACTAAACAACCTTGGGAATTTATTGCAAAGACGAAAATCACCTAACCATCTATCTTTTCAAAAGGTCGTCGAAAGACCATTACCCAATTTTTAGCCAACTCTTTTTTATTTGATTAAAATAATCAAGATTTTGCAAGTAGTTCTTTTGTAACTTGTGAAATGTACTTTTTCTAAATTAAATATGATTCTGGTCAGTGATGGACTGATGATTTTTGTTGAGTGGATGTACTTACGGTGGATCAAACACCCACAAAGTCGCCCAATATCTTTTTAGCTGTATTCTACCGTTTTGAGGGATTTTTTGGTTGATTTCTAGAGATTTTGTAAGCTTTTGGTTGATTTGGAAAAATATTTTAACCTTTTTGATTTATTCGAGTGACTTTTTTGGTTTTTTGTTTCTTGTAGTATCTAATATCTCGGAGCACACCTTAAAGTTTAACAGATGCACATTCATATCCACAAAAAAATCTACTTGCAAACATGATTTAGCGAGTGCACGGGGCATCACTTACACCTTCATAGGTCCACCCCTGATTCTTGTGGGGTCAGCTTGAAAATTTGGCATGACGGCTTGCGATATGGGACGATGGCTTGGGAAATTTTCTTAGTAGCTTGCGAAATGACCTGCTAGAATCATATTTTACTCATAAAAAATACATTTCGCAAGTTGCGAAAGAGGCGCTTGTGAAATTTTTGGCTATTTTGGTCAAGGTTCTAAATGGTGTGTGACGTGGCGGCGAGGCCAAACCTCAAGCGTTAGGAGCCACACCGAAGTCATGACGTTTTCAATGCGTGACTTGTGGTGTCAAGTTTCTAATTAATTTATAACATTAGATATAAAAACATATGTTTTTTAATGTTATTCAATGAGTCAATAGTAATACACAAGTTAAATTAAGTTATATTTAAAACTAGCAAATAAGATATTAAAAACGTAAAAAAATCAAATATCACATTACGAAAACTGCACTTAGGCCATGGCGTGCCACAGACTTAACGTGGTATGAGGGACAAGACTTGTGCCATGGTGCACCATGACGGTCGTGCGACGAGTTTTTTAGTACAGTCAATTTGGTTCAAATATGCAAATTCTGCTAAAAAGTGAAGATTTCGTATAAATTGACAAGTTGTTATCAATACTTTCCGTTATTCAAAATTTCTAATTTACGATGTTCATAGAAAACATATTTTATATATAAATCAGATAAAAACTTTCTTATTTTAAGCTATGGGATTATTGATGTACTATTTTTGATAATTTAAAGAATAAGGGGGCGTTTGGTTCATTTTAAAGAATTTGAATGAAAATGAGAATACAGGAGAATGAGAATGGAAATGAGCATTCCATTGATGCTATTTGGTTGAACCAATATAATTAATAAAAAATATTTTATAGAAACGTTTTAATACAAACATGTGACGTCCAACGTGAGAATAAAAAATATTTTTCATTCAACATCGAGAAATGAAGGAACGTACGAGAAAAAATAATTAAGCAGGAATAAAACTTTCATTCCCCCCAATTTGGTCAGGAATGGAAATTAATGGGTTTAGGGTAATGATCTCATTATATTATATCAAACAAAACAACAATTTTTATTACCATTCAGATTCCTTACCCCTCAATACCCCCAACCAAACACCTCTTAAGTCAATACGGAGGTGTGAAAAATGGTACTATGATTAAAATAAAAATGATATAATTAATACAATTATAATAATATGTTTTAATAAAATAATTATTTAAAACATGTATTTTTGAAAGCAACCATAAACATTAAACAATGTTGTTGAAATCAAAAGAGTCATGTGGTAGGAATTGGTTGTGTGTATTTTGGAACTTTATAATACTTTGAGAGATGCCTTTTGTTGGCCTCTTTAACGTGTTGGTAGCAGGTTGACCTGTTGATTTATTTCAACCCAATCTTTTAAATAAATGGGTTGAATATGGATTAACTCTTTTAGTTTTAAAATTATAAATAAAAATAAAATGATTAAACTACTTAATTTCATGACAAATACATAATTACAAAGTCAAATAAATTGTTTAAAGTTTCAGTAAAACACAACCATAATGTCAAATAAATTCTTCAAAGTTTGAATAACACAAGCACAAAGTCAAACAAATTGTTCAAATATTCAAATAAGTTTTTAAGTAACTCGACTTTCACTTTCACCGACTCCAATTTCACTCTAAGTCATATCAGATTTAGTCATTTAGGAAACATATTTTTTTCTATTAATTTTAATCATTAAAAAGGTATAATTAAATATTGATAATTAATTAAAAATAAAATAAAACTATGTAGTAGTATAAATGAGTTGAAAACAGATCGAAAATTTCAACCCAACCTAACTCATTTACATAAATGGGTTAGGCGGGTTGACCTATTTAAGTTAAATGGGTTAAAAATCTAAACCCAACCTGCTAGTTTTGGGTTGGATTGACTGGTTGGATCACTTTTTGCCACCCCTAATTAAGAAAAACTCACTGTTTTTTTACTTTTTTTTAGACAGTGGGTTTTTCGGTTTTGCCTGGACTTTTCTAGGCTTTTTTGGTCCAAGGTTAGGCAACCCCCAAAATTCCATCCTTATTGGGTTTTAAGACTTGACCCGAACTCGATATATAACGAGCCTATACTGCATTTCGAGCTTGAACATTTTTATGCATCTCTACTTCCCAACCCCCATAGTTTTTCTTTTACTTCAACGCTCAAGTGTCTTAAACTATGTAGAATACAAAAACCATATAAAATATACTTACAATAAAATACAGTTCAATCAGTAACAGATAGAAATCCAGGCGGATCCGCTCACAAAACATAATTTTAAATATTATTTTGATAACTTTATAATAAAAAATTCGTTATTAATATGTTTTGTTTTAATTTAATAATTACCATATGTGTGATTAAATATTCAAAACCATGGAAAATGATCAAGAATTATCCATAAGTTAAGTAACCCACGAATATCACAACTGAATTTTTTAAATATAAAATAATAAATAATCGGGAATTCGATCACTTTTTATCTGGATGTACAAGTGTAAATGCACTACATACAACTTGTTCAAATATGGACAAATAATTCTGAAGGAAACAGCAAAAAAGGCAAAATTTCAACAATGTTTTAATGCAAAAATGATTAAATTAATTAAAATACCCTAAGTTGACAAACGATTCAGTAAAATGTCTAAACTCTTTCCAATTTTACGAAAATACCTAAAATTTTGGTGAAAGTCCGTGAACACGGACTCCTTTTGTGAATTGGATTTTTGTCCGTGAAATTGATTACTGGTCCGTGAAATCATTCACGGAAAAAATGCCCACTATCTATTTGCCAATGCTCACTACTTTATGCAATCATTCACGGATAAAGTGGTGGGCTAAAAACCGGACATGTGTGTGGATAACGGCAAAAAAATATAATTGATGGATAATGACGTTCACGGAAAAAAATTCAATCATTCACAGACCAATAATCAATTTCACAGAAAGTTAAGTTACGAAACTAACTTCGTTATGAAGATGTGATAAAAGAAAGTGTCACACGTGTAACGCCCTAAAATTTTAACGATAAAAATAGGAAATCTTCCGAAAACGGATAAACTAAAACTTCCAACATCAATACGACTATAACCCAATAATGGGTAACTCTGTACAACCGATAGTATCAAAGTAATGTGACATAATAATAATAATAACAACTACTTAATATAGATTATTAGCAACTAGATTAAAATGGGTGTCACTATGTCATCCAAAATGGTCGCTCTTCACAAAAATCCCAAAAGTGCCCGACTCCTTGAGTGCTCCTAACCATACCATTCGGCAACTCAACTCGTCTTAGACCTGCCGCTAGTGGGGCCTGTAAGCCAATATACACCACAACAAGTGTTAGCCTAGAAGCCTGATGAGATCTTACATAAATACATTTATACATAACAAGGTATTAATACATAATTTAAATGCTACCGGTTCGTATCGGTAGCTCCATACCATAATTCCAATTTCATACGATGTTCCACGCTTGAACACATGCACGGGAAGCAACTCTTTAGCTACGGGGATACCCGTTTCCATCAAGACGACGAGAACACGTAAGTGGAGTCACCTAATCATGTTATTGAGACTACACCTCAGGTTCATGGTTTTATTGCACCAAATCAATTTGATGTCAGCTCAAACCATCTCATATCTTTATTGCATATGTCAACGAGTTACACCTCAAAGATTTATTGAACCGTAGCGCCATCAAAGCTAGACGAGTTACACCTCAAGTATATCCATATCCTTTATCGTATACTCGCTAGTGACCCAAGGTTTGACCTATACAATTCCAAATCTCAACACACAGTGTAAATCCTCATGAATAAGGATTTAGATAAAATTCTCATATATAATGTATATTAGTTAATCTATGGTTATGTATTTTTTAATATGATAAGGGTGTAAATAAAAAATAAGAATGTATGAAATATAAAAAAAATAATTCATATATATTTATGATAGTTAATAATATGATTAAATCCAAAAATATTAAATATTGGTCCTTTTTCGAAGGTATTGACGAGAGTCGAGAAGATTACAATTGTATAATTTGTAAAAAAAAAGGAATATATTATTAGTGCGTTTTGTTCATATACGATTATTTATGTTAATATGATAATAATCTATAATGAAAAATGAAAAAGTAAGAGATTAAAAGTAAATTTAATAATTAATTATATGAGTATTAAGTGTAACTTATAAATTAAAATGGAAAATTTTGAACGGAGAGCTTGGAGGAAGTGGGTGTAAAAGGGTTGTGCATAGCTTGACAAGTTGTACATACTCATTTAGGGTGCGTTTGGTACGCAAACAGGATAGAACGAGACAGAACAGGACATAGCAGAACAGAATAGGACATAACAATTGTTTAGCGTTTGGTAGATATAATTAAACAGAAAAGAACAAATAACGTTAGATAAAGGCATTGTTTGGCAAAAAAAAGCTAGCTTATAAGCTAACTTTTTTTTGGTGTACATGTTTGGATGACCATAAGCTAGCTTATAAGCTAGCTTTTTGAAACGCTACTTGGAGTAGCGTTTTAGTAGCTTTTTGTGAATATTTCAATTATGCCTCTCATTAATATTAATCATTAGTTATTAACTATTTTTTTAATATGTCCTTTTTGGTCATTTAAATGCTTATAAGCTACTTTTTGCCAAACGTGATTTTTTCATCAGCTAGCTTATCAGTCAACAGCTAGCTTATCAGCTATCAGCTAGCTTATAAGTCATAAGCTAGCTTATCAGCTAGTTTGCCAAACATAGCCAAAATACAGTAAATAAAATTTAAATAATGAAAAAAATATAAAATAGAACGTGTATTTGATGTTTTAGAAGAGAATTAAATTTTATTTTGAGGTTATATTGATAAAACATAAGTCTGTTCCACATTGTTCCATGGGGTGGGGGTGGAACAGGTCTGTTCCACTTTGTTCCACTCTGTTCCACATAAAAGTCCTGCCAAACGGAGGACAGTGATCCTTGTTTTGTTCTGCCATGTCATGTCAAGTGTACCAAACGCACCTTTAAAGTATGTAACTCTTAAATTTTTCAAGATAACTGTAATAACTCTTTCATAATATAGTATAAATATTCAATAAATATCTTAAACAATAGGCATTGTTTGGCAAAAAAAAAAGCTAGCTTATAAGCTAGCTTTTTTTTACTGTACATGTTTGAATGACCATAAGCTAGCTTTTTGAAACGCTACTTGGAGTAGAGTTTCAGTAACTTTTTGTGAATATTCTAATATTTCCCATTATTATTATTTATTAACTATTATTATTAATAAATATTAATTTTTTAAATTTAATTATAATTAATTAATAAATATTAACTGAAAAATTAAATTTTAATTATAAATTGATACTAAATTTTAATTATTTAGAATTATTGTTAATAATATAAATTATTTTTATTTATTTTTTAATATTAATGAATATATTTTAATTATCAATTAGTATTTGATTATTTTTTCATATTGTATGTAATGGTTATTTAAAATAATAAGTTAATATATATTTTCTAAAAATTGTTTTAATAAATTCAAAATTTATAGTATATATGTAATAATAAATTTTAAATTTCTTTTAATTAACATATTATTATTTTTTTATTATATTGGTTGTATTAATTAACATATTATTTTGTTATAAATTTGTTCTAATTACATAATTAAATTTGTAATTGATAATTATTTGAAGATGTCCTTTTTGGTCATTTTACATGCTTATAAGTTACTTTTGTCAAACATAACTTTTTCATCAGCTAGCTTGTCAGCTACCAGCTAGCTTATCAGTCAACAACTAGCTTATCAGTTATCAGCTAGTTTATCAGCTAGTTTGCCAAACATAGGCTAAACCTATCCCGACGAAAATATAATAATTTGGAGATTCTTTTATAAATTATTGTGTAAAAATGGTTTGGTATATGATATTTATTTATCCACAATAATTTAGAATCAAATGTCCAAGTTATAAAAAACAAATAGATGAATTTGGATTCTAATTAAAAAAGTGTTTGGATATGTACTTTGAAACTGATATTATAAAGTTGAATAATCAAAATCAGAGGATTAATTGTATAAGTTATGATACATGATATCCTATTTGGATCTCTGGTTGATACTTGATAATCCCAAACTATATTATATTTTGAGTTTATTTTTTATTATAGATTATAGTTTTTTTAATATTTTTTTGTAATTTTTATATCCATTATATTTTTCAATTACAATCTCAAATTTTCTTTTATGTCATTTTCTTTTATGTTTTATCAAACATAACTAGTTTATCCGCTAACTGATACATTCACTCAAAACCTTGATCAAACCTTGCAGTCCAACTCATAAATGACCTATACTATAATTCGTTAACCCAAATGGGTTGGGCATTATATTTAACGGGTTGGATGGATTGAAACTTTTTTCAAATCCTCAGAATTAGGTTAGGTTTTTTCACAATTAGATTCTTTTTTGGTTGGGGGGGGGGGGGGGGGGGAGGGGATGAAAAGTATATGCGCTAAATTTGGGTCGTCAACCAAAAAAAGTATTCGAAAGCAATCAAAAAAGTCTTTCAGAATATTGGAATTTAGCTAAAACACATCAGACTTACGCCTAAGACGGAGTCTTGTGTCTTGCTCAAACAGTCGATTCCTTTTGAAAAAAATGTATTTTAATCTTCAAATCGACACAATTGACATTTCCCCTTATCATACCGCTTTGACTTTTTCACATAATTAAACTGTGAAAAATAGGAACCGAGAACCGAACCGATTACATGCATACAATTCGGTTTCAATCCGGTACCAGTTCGAATAAAGTATTTGGTCCTCAAGTTTCATCCCTAATATACACTCATACAGTACCAAAAACTAGTTTTTCAACTAACAACTATTTTACAAGCTAATTTTTTTGATAAATTTAGTTTTTAATAATTCCAATTTAAAAAAATAATCACAAATAAATCCCATAATTATAAAATAAAAAAAATGGAGAATCCCAATTTTCTATGCATTTAAACTATTTCTCTATAGAAGACACCCCTTCTCCATCTTCACATACTTCTCTCTCAAAATGGAAAACCGCTCCAAATTACAAATCTCAAAAATCTTGCAATCGGCGTTCAATTCCTGCCGGCCGAAAAACACCTCCGACGTCTCCAACCACCGCTTGTTCTTCCTCAAAACCCCCCATCACCGCCGTCTCATCGACCTTTTCTCCCCTAAACCTCCACCACCCACCAAACCCCACCATCTTTCCCGCCTAGGAACCACCCCTTTTCCGGCATACACCGATCGCCGGCGACCACAATCCATTTCCCCTCCCGAAAAACCCACCCGGAAAAAGAAACCCCATTACCGGAAAAGAAGAAACAACCCTAGTTTTTCATCGATTACAGATAATTATTACTATAATTGGTGGAGTAGTGATGAAGATAATCAAAGCGACGGTAAAACCACTCTGTTTTCCCGGCGATCAGCCTCCTCCGACTCGTTTGAATCCATTCGCAAAAACAGAACCAGAAGAATCTCCGGCGGCGGCGGGTGTAGGGGTGAGAAGGCTACGGAGGTGGTGGCGATGGATGGTGGTTTTGCGGTGGCGAAAGAATCGAACGATCCGCATGAAGATTTCCGGTCATCAATGGTGGATATGATTGTGGAAAAAGGGATATTTGGAGTTGAAGAACTTGAGAATTTGGTGGAATGTTTTGTTTCATTGAATTCTGAAGAACATCATAAGGTGATTTTTGAGGTTTTTGCAGAGATTTGGGAGACTTTGATTTTAGATTTGGCCAAGAAAGACGGGACCTGCGAGAACAGTCAGGAAAATCCAGTATTCGAACAGGGGATTTTTGAGGAGAATTCTTAAAAATTCGAGTTTTATTGTCAGTTGAACTAACCTTCAAAGGTTTGGATCATTGTATTTGTTGTTCGGTTATAAGTTGTAAATTGATCAATTTTTTGGGTAAAATATAAAAAAATATTATCGTACATAAAATCGCTCGATGTATCTATTGTTTTCGTTACAAGTAAGAGAGTCAAGGACGATAAATTGTCTAAAATAATCATTCTCGACTCCACAATTTTATCTTATAGTGGGTTTTTGTTTAAGTGAGCAAAATAATCATGATTTCTCGAGTAGCGTTTTTGTAACTTTCTATATATTTAACCCTCAACCTCTTATTTCTCACACCTCTCAACCTCTTATTTTTCACACCTCTCAAATTCTCTCAACCTCTTATTTCTCACACCTCTCAAACTCTCTCAAATTCTCTCAACCTCTTATTTTTCACACCTCTCTCATCATGAATTCAAACAGAACACCTACATCCCGTCGTAACCGACCGAATACACCACAATCGCAAGAAGATCAAGAGCTTGGTTTCCAAGCGTTTACACAACAAGGTTATCATCCGCAATTTTCGCAACAAATTCCGCCACAATGGTCGCAACAAAATCCGCCACAATATCCGCAACAATTTCCCCAACAATTTCACCAACAATTTCACCAACAAATTCCTTACCAATTTACACGTCCCGGGTTGATTGAACAAGGTTTTACTCCGGCCAACTTCAATCTCGACGACGACATTGTTCCGGAAACCCAACCTTCTACCCCGAACACACCACAATCTATCCCGACACAACAATCTAACCCGGAACCATCAAATCCGAGACCAACGAAAGCCGCCAAACAAACGTGGAGTAAAGCCGAGGAACTCGCGTTAGTGTCGGCGTGAGTTGACGTTTCGGAGGACCCCGTGGTCGGTAACGCACAAAGCGGTGGTAATTATTTTTATTGTTATTATTATTATTATTATTATTATTCTTATTATTATTCTTATTATTATTATTATTATTATTATTATTATACTTAATTTTACATAAATGTAGGAAGTTTTTGGGGCCGAATCGGGCATGTGTTCTTTACTCGCATGGGTCGTGAACCAGGTTATAGATCAACCCATCAACTCAATAGCAAGTTCAACGACCTCAATAAAAGAGTTAATTCGTTTGGCGGCATCTACAACAACTTGCTCAATAATAGATCAAGCGGGATGAGTGAGGCCGATATATCCCGAACGGCACACGAACGGTATCTAGCACGCCATAAAGTTGCTTTCACTCACGAACAAGTTTGGGACGTCCTAAAAAAATGTCCAAAATGGGGAGCCGTTCCAAGATGACGACAACTTCATCGCGGGGTTCAAAACGTACCCAACCTTCCGATGATGACGATGACGAGCAAATTCAACGACCCATCGGGAGAAACAAGGCAAAAAAATCATCAACGAGTAATACGTCCGGGGCGAATACGGACGAAAGTGTTACTCAGTTGTTGACGACGTTCAACGACAAGATTGATGATACAATGGAATACAAAATGAAAAAACTCGATCTCGAAATCGAACGCTCAAAACTCGAACGACATAGGTTGGATCAAGAACGCGAAATCGAACGCGCAAACCGATTTGATAAAGACTTCGAGTTTTTCATGGCCCCACATGATCACCTTACGAGAAAAGCTTTGAGGGTTACTTTAGCGAGAAAAGAGCAAATTCAAAAATTTCATGATTGGTAGTGTTTTGTATTTTGTAATTTTTATTTTTAATGAATGGTATGAATTTTAATTTTTATTATTTATCTTATTTTTATTTATTAAAAAATATATAAATATTTTTATTTTGTTAAATAATTAAATGTATAAATAAAAGAATTAAAATAAATGAGGTGACAAAAGGGTTTGAGGGAATGGAGTAAGGGTGTTTAGGGATTGTTAGGGATTGAGTGAGGGATGGGAGAAAAGCTGATGTGGCGCTGATGTGGAGCTGGAATCATTGAAAGATTCCCTCATGGGGTACTGATGGCCTAACAACTTAGCAAGTTGCTAAAGTGGCTATAAAAGTGTCAATTGTGAAATATTGACGTGACAAGTAGCACCTACAAGTTTTTTAAGTGACAATTTTACGTCAGTATTTCACAGTCAGTATTTCACAGGTAACACTTTTAAAAACTTATGAAAATTGCTACTTTATAAATGGTTATATTCATAAAAAGTGGATTTTACATGTTGTTAAAGTGCTAGTTGTGAAATCTTAACTATTTCGACCAGTTATATAGAAAAAGGTTATAAGAAAGGGTTTGATTATTTTGAGACAATTTCCCATTATTGTCTATTTTCTTTTTTTGACGAGTACTATATACTTATAAGTAGTTGTTGAGCTTGAATCGAAAATGGGTATACATTATTTTTCATTTTTGTGTAATCTGCTAAGTGATTCTAATTCATTTCACTATAGATGACTCTTTCTTTTATCTTTGCAAAACTAACAATCGATATCTAACTAAAATCGACTGCTATAGTTTAATAAGTCGATCAATGCTAACAGATTGCCAATGAATATCAGAGCTAGCTTATGAAACCCAGGTTCGTATCTGAACGCTGTCAAAGTCTTTGTGATCATAGAAATTCACGTGTCATAACTCCAGATTATTTATGATTGTCCGAAAGATTAGTAAGTACGTATAAGTTGACCAAAAGCCTTAAAATTACCAAATTTTTTTTAAAGAATTTTGTGTGATAAATATGAAATTCAATTGTAGTGGTGGGGTTTTATTTACAAAAGAAGGAGAAAAGTTAATGAAAGTGATAGGTCCAATCTATTATTGTACTAGGTATATTCTAGTAAAATAAACTTGAATACTAACTTTATATATTATTATTTGTTTTTATATAATCATTTAGATTTGAGTTGACTGTGAAATATTAATAATATATTTTTTAATATGTTAATGGTTTTAGTTTATATTTTTTTTATATTTTTAACATTATTTAGTGGATTAAACTGGATTAATGCAAAATATATATTTTATATGATTTATAATTTTTTAGGGTTTTTAATCTACAAGCATTACTCATGAAATGTTGATGGCAGGAAAACAACATTTAACATTTTTCATTTTAAAATTGTAATTTTTGCCTCATTTATTAAATTAGAAGATATAAAGAAAACCATTAAACAGCGAACAAAAACGTAATAAAGTTAACAAGGTTTAAACTTAATAACAGCCCGCTTATCTGATTACAGATTGAAGATCTTGACACCATAAAATCTAATTCACACTTCACGAGTTAGAAGTGAAGACTCTGCAACCTTCATCAGAGTAATTTTGGGTACAACCGACACTGTGAAGTGTGAATTAGATCTTATGGTGTCAAGATCTTAAATTAGAAGATATAGATATACGAATAAATGTATAACTTATGATAATCTTTTCATTTCCTAAATTGATCCAATCCATTTGTTCCATAGTAACAATGGAAATGAAAAAAGTATACCAAAAATAGTTCTTTGATGAAAAAAAATATACCAAAAAAAGTTTTTTTTTGAAGTATATAATATTTATATACGGCAAACGCAACAAATAAATTCACACACTTTTCTCATCTTTGGTGAGATTTGAACCTCTGACTTCCTAGAAGGCTAAAGACTCCAATACCGCTAGGCCAAAGACCCTTTGGTAAAAAAAAGAGTTCTTTTCTATTATATTAATGTCTTTTTTCTATTTAATCATATTAGATTGGTCTTAATAATTTTTTTAATAAAATAAAAAATAAAAAAATAAAATAGAAATGGGCCTAAGACTATCCACAAAATTATGCCTCCTAAGTCGTAAATCATAATGGTATTGGCCTATGGCGTAAGTTGAATGTTCATAAGCCCATTTAACACCCATTTTCTTAAAAGTTTTCTTTTTTCTTTTTTAAAATCATAGACGAATTCGTTGAATTTGAGTTTATCGTTATAAACATTTAGAAGAACGAAACTTTTTATGATAATAACTTGCACCGACCGCAAAAAAATCGAGTAAAAAACCGTTCATTTCAGAAAACGACGAATTATTAGGCCTTTGAATCACCGTTGAGCAAATTTGTTGCAATTTGAAGCTTATTAGGGCCTCTGAATCCCGTTTTATGCACCTATACTTCAAATTCTTGAGGTCGTTAACAAAGATGTGAAACTCAACCTAACCTGGTTCGAGACTAGTTACGATTTTTCTAGAAAATCTTGGCTAGACTTGGGACTGATTAGGAGTGGATACAAAAAACGAGACCAAGACCGGGTACGTCTAGGTACCAAATCTTCAAGTTTCTACAAATTATAATACATGTTTTTCAAGAATTTTCTTTATTGTAAATGTAGTATTTAAAAGGTGTGTCAATCTCAATTCAAAAATCATAATTATAAAAGCTTGTATGACATTTTTTGTAAAAAAATTAAAAATAATAACAATATTTTTTTTAATAAAAAGATGGGTTGAGCCTTGGCCCGATTTGGAACTTGAGACCGGGCTTCGGGCCTAGGACCGATCCTCATTTCTGGTGTCTGGATCGAGATCGATATCGAGATCGAGATTGACCAACTTAGTTACAAAGTAGCTTCTCTCGGACTGATATTGATTTGGGACCGGTTAAGGATCGAGTTGTTATGCCATCTCTAGTCACGAGTTTGATTTTTCAGTCTTTTCTTGTAAGTATAGGCGACAATATGGACGAAATCGGACAAGTTGTAACATTATTAAAACATGTAAATTTCATGGATGAATGAGAACGAGTTTGGTCCTTCAACATTTTTTGTTCTGATATATATATATATATATAAATATAAATAGGGTCAGGTTCAGGGGAAAATCTCAAAAAAAGGGAAAACTAAAGAACACCCTGGTAGCCCTTCATCTGGACGGTATGCACTTGTACATACAAGTAATTTGTAACATGCACACGTGCATAAAAACAAAAAAACAACAACATAATTTACTTGTATGCATAAGTGCCTACCGTCCAAATGAAGGGCCACCAGGGTGTTCTACAGTTTTCCGTTTTTTGAGGTTTTTTCCTGAACCTCCCTCTCTGTTTATATACATATATGTTATATATATATATAGATAGATAGAGGGTTGAGTTCATTTGTTTGTTAACCAAAATCTTAGCCATCGATGTTAAAACTGACGGATGAGATCGAAAATAATCAACACATTAATTATAAATTCGGCCATGTGTAATATTTAATGAAATGAACATCAGTGTTAGGGGTATTTGTGAAAATGGGTATTTGTGTTCATTTAATGAAATCAACATCACCCTTTCTTAATGTAACATCCCAAAAGTACAATAGAACAAACATAGCATTTAAGCATAAAATTTACAAATCTGGGTCCCAAAATTTCCGTTACATCATACACAAACTAAGGTTGGCGGAAACAACCTATACACAACTGAGAATAGTCTAACTTCTATAAGAGGTACTGGTACAGTTTCTAGCTGCGTCTGCACCCTATCTTGGTCTTGCTCACTTACCCGAGCCTTCCACTAAAAGCTTACCTGAAAATGGTTTAGTTTTGAAAAGCGAGGGTTAGACCAAAAGGTCTAGTGAATTCCCTCCATAAAACAACATGTATAAACAATATGAAATCATTTGTTAAAATGCATCATAAGTCATCACATATGGTACTGCACTGTGTAATGGATCACTTAACCATTCGCGATCGGGGCCCAAGCAGACTCCCCTTTCGCCCTCTCGTATCGGAGACCAAGCAGACTCCTCGATACCCGCCTAGGAGGAAACGAATTCCAACCTACCGTCTCGTCATACATATCCAAAGGATCATCAGATCCCGAGGCTCATTGATCCCACAGTACAGACCGACATCACATAACATGCACATACGTTTCATAAAAGCATTTGACTCTTTATAAATCATGCGCATCATTTCAACATATCAAACATTTCTTTCCTTCCATGCATATCAGTTCATAAATATTTCATGCTTGTTAAAACCATAACCAGTAAAAGAATCATTTAACATTTACGTCGTAAAAGAGGTTTAGGGAACTCACCTGGCTTGCTCGCTCCAAGCTTCTCACCTACACTTCCGGTCTCTAGGTGGAATACCTATTGTATTAATAACGCACGTCATAAGTCGTTCATTTATTACTCGAGTTAAATCCCGAACTCAACCCAAACTTATCTAAGTTGGTTGATTACACTTCTAGTCCGAAAATCATAATTAATGGTCTTTGCTTACCCATCCATTTGAAATGCTATACCGGATCCATTAATTTACCCGACTCTAGGTTCCCAACATAAAATTATAACACTGGATCCTAAATAACCAAAACTGGATCATGTTACTAATACTATGACCCAAATTAAATAAATAGACCATCAATTACGTACTAGGCCCTTATTATATAATTATAGACTTCAATAATAAACAAAGCCCAAAAGAAATAATTTAATCTTCCATCCCATCCATTTATCTTTCGACCCAACACTTTTGAATGAGAAGACCAATAATTTCATTAAACCTTTCTCGGCCCAAGAACCAAACTTGAACATTTCATAACTTTGTAAATCCGTTAAACCCATAAGAAAATACTGATTTGATCATTGTAACACCTGTATATACCTTTCATAACTATACCCATACCATTTAAATCCTTAATTTTGCACAAAACGACTCAATTTTATTGTTAACCAAAACAGTTTGACTTTTTGTAAAAGTCAACTGTTTTAAACATAAACTTTAATCTACCATAAAAAACGACCATTAAACCCAACCTCAAACCTTCCATTTCATATCTAAAATTAATTAATCGAAACATCTAATTAGACCATGGCAACATACTAATTTTAGTGTTATAATCCATTACTACCTTTATCAAGAACCCACATAAACATTTGATTTAACTTTGACAAAATGAAATAGAATCAAAACTCTATTAATATCCTTATTGGATTTCTCAACTTACTTAACCGAGAACAACTAGAAACTTACAAATCTAGCATTACTTGCTAAAGAGAAAGCGCAAGGAGATGGTTTCTTACCCGAATAAAACCTCACGAAATGGAAAACCGCTGCCAAACCTCGCCACCGCCGGCGACCACCACCGACAGCCAACCGCCGGCGACCACCACCGGCAACCAACCGTCGGCGACCACCATCTCCTTCTCCTCGCCGCCTCTCTTTCTCTCTCTCGCTGCCCCTTCTCTCTCGTCGCCTCTATCTCTCTCATCGTCTATCTCTCTCGCTCGCAGTCTCTCTCTCTCCCGCAGCCCCATTCTCTCGATGAGAAGCACACACACACACACAAGGCCATTTCTTCTTTCTCTTCTCTTCTCTCTCTCGATGTAGCAGGTCACACCCCCAAGATCTTTTCCTTTAATTCTCTTTTCTTTCTTCTCTAGATGTGCAGCACTCACCAACCCTAAAAGAAAACACGTTTTGCTAATCTCCCAGCGAAAAGCGGCGCACAAGAGGAGAAAGGGAATTGGTTTTCCCAATTTTCAACTTTTACCCCTCCACTTTTCTTAAAAGGCACTCATACTCCTTTAACTTTTATTTAAATTACAAAACTGAAATTGGGGTTATTACAATCTCCCCTCCTTAACAGTATTCCATCTCGGAATTCACTCCAAAAATAACCGGTGTAATCGATCATCAAAGCTTAAATTTCAACTCTCAGAAAGGATCTTTCTAATAACAAAACAATAACAACATAGTTTCATGCATTCGCTGCGCAACTCTGATTAAGCTCACAATCTCTGATTATAACAGGAAAACACTATCATCTTATTCTTCGACTTCCAATCAAATCTATTGATTCAGGAACACCACAAAACTCGGCTTCCAAAGTACTTTCGGTTAACCATAATGACCAAAAATCAGATACCTCTACAAGAGACATTCCCGCTTTCTTACTTAGATTCATCGTAACTAATTCTTTAATGACCAGTGTGTCATTCTCAAAGACACTTCCTCAAGAATTTTCGTAATCCACCTTACAAATCACATCAAACAGAAAGAGGTTGTAGTAAGCATCTCTATACTTACAAATCCGTAATCGTCCTTATCTGACCCGGGACCACAATAACAGTTTCCGCTCTCAACTGCATTTCCCGAATAGTGCAACCTATAACTACCGACCCTTACCGCACAAAGCAATACAATTCATTCTCTTTATCACAAGCAGCTATAACTTGACCAACTCGTTCCAAATATAATTATCGACTTAATTCGATTGATAAACTCCAATTGAGATGTAGTTCATTTCTTTCTATCAACCACAAATTGTCATATATCATAACTTAGCGTCAACATCTCGCTAGGCTGGTATTCACATAAAAACCATCCGTCAAAACTGATTTCTTAACTAACAACTCTCACTGAGTAGCTCAACAATTCAAAATTTTCAAAATAATCTGAAAATTACTCATTCCATCATACTATCATCAACTTCTCACTTTAACAAATCGATTCCCCCTATCAATTCTTAGTAAGAATCTCGGTAGAATCATAACATCTCCTGTAATAACAATAAATGTCATTACCTATTAAATCCACAAAAAATTGGTCAACTAAACCAAGACTTATACATCTATTATGACGTTTCAAATCAACTAATGACCATACTACCACTCCGACCCATAATCATCATCATGTCATTCTTTCAACATAACCAAATTTCCAACTATTTCCTTCTAGGATCATTCCCTCACACATAAGAAACAATTCACTCTCTCTAGAGATTTAGCATTTACTATAACATAATTTGGCTAACACGCTCTTCATCCTCTTTAAACTTCCAATGATCTCAACATATACCAACTTAGCGAATCTTACAACCAAAAACACTTGGTTTCTCCTTCGGGTAATCTCCCACCACTACTCCGTCCTTCTATCCCGAACATAATCACGCCATGAAGTCAACTTACACCCTATGTGTTCCAACAATCTGGTTAATAGATCGTACATCTCATCCGAACCCCCAAAAGCTTCTATCTGATGCTTTCTTCCTCTCTAACATCACCTCACTACGATACTAGCTGGTACATTTAACTTGGCAATTAATGTCATTACATAACTGTACATTCCTCACCCATAACATCACACCGCATACCAAATCTCTCATGGCCATTCTTACACAATTTAAACTTTCCTTTCATATTCTCCTGCATACAACATTCGAGTTTATCTCGTTACTTTGTCCTTCCCCAACTCTAACTCAACAACTCACAAGTTCCCGACTAACTCAAACATATTCAATCCTTGCTAGTTCAAGGTGGTTCCGAACCATACTTAGACAGGGCATATTCTTTCACATATCGATATAATCTCTACACTCACTTCGCTCGTGCTACATACCTTATCCTTTTTACGAACCCTCCATACCTCGTAAATAGAACGCTTATTCAACAACAACGGTCTCTTACTAACTTAGCACCCCCACAAGGTTTTCTATCAGCTTTCACTCTTCTGGTTCAAGTCTTCGGCCTTAACCATCTTACACGATTGTCGACTTCAACATCAATAGTCGACCTGTAACTACCTCCTTAACCTATTCTTTAACATGGGTTCCCTTACAGAACCTAATCCTATCAACATATTATAATCAACTTCAAAATCTGTCGCCCTTATAACAAAACTTACTCATATAACATCAATATTACAAACTAACCCCAAAACTCATATTCCCACGCCAAAGGCATTTCATTCTTCCGTACCACACTACTCATAACGAGTTGCTAAAACCATCACCTTGAAGGCTTCCAATCCTTTCTTTGGACACAACCGTCCCTTGACAACCGTACTTCCAGTTACCGAACCAGGGTGCAAGCCCTCATACAACCGATACTATAATTCACCACTGACTCTACTACCGTTCTCCTTTCCTCTTGAACACAAATACTAAAGCTACAACATTCTTTCCTGATTGCCCAACAGCTTTCCACTCTTGAAGTTCTGCTCTAGCTTAACATGTAATATTCTATGACCTAGTGAGTTCGTAGCCTTCATGCATGACAATACGTTAAATAAATCATTTCGCACACTTTAACAATTTAATAAACCACATTCGCAACTAGCTTGGGTACACACGACCCCATCATCCTCCTAACAACAATGCCCTGCACAACGATTTCGAGAATCGTGTACATGCATCTATCCGTAGAACTCAATTTTACTCAATCGGAACGACGTTGTTACAACAGTAACACATTGAAAGAAAATCTCCTGTACCACAAAATTTTGAAAGAATTTACTAACACAGGATAAACCAGTCGGTTCTCACACTCATGTTGTATGATATCAATAGGTCAATACTCATTTGATTGTAAAAGTTTTGCTGGCAAATGTTTTTTTTAAACCTTTTTGTAACAATTTAACTTATCATTAAAAGTGAGAAATACTTTGCAAAGCGTTAAGCTCAAAAATTTAAATGTGAAAAGTGAATGAAATCACCTTTTCTTTAAACATACGCGTGCACATTCTGACTCATTTTCGATCAAAACTTATATTTACACATTTTACTTAGTTCGTGGACATTTCATGTTACATAAAAGAACTCCATGCATGAGACTCTACTTGCAATTGAAGGCTACTCACCCTAACAAGGCCAACCGTTTTACTCACGCAACTTACCCATGACACTTTACCTACGACCAAAGGTCGTCCTCTCGGTCATGCAACAACTTTGACTGAACACGCTTTCTACATCTCACGTACTCATCCTTTCATACTATTTCATTTTAAAACAACTATCTCATTTTCTACTTCTACATGCTTTCATTTCACTATAGGTATCTTATTTCATTTACCCTGCCTTTGAAAGGCTCGACTAAGAAGTCAGGGTTCTATTGATACATTTAAGATTTCAACACTGATAATCCTTACCAACTAGGTGGTCTTATTGCACGAGTTCTAGGACAGAGATTTTCCAGAAACAGGAGTCTTACTCAAAATCAATCATTTATCCTCTCCGAATCTACGAAGAGCTACTTCTAGATAATTCATAACATTCTATACAACATTTCTTCTTTACGATGTATACATACATCACATCTTAAATGATCTCTTACGATGCTTCCCCATCAGGGTCTTGCTGACATTCTAGGTTACAGAAACCTGACATAAACATTATCCTCTGACTATCACTTCGGAACAATAAGGCAGATTAAGCACATACATGTACCTGTAAGTTCGTAATTACACTGGCCAGGTGGAATTTCAAACTTACCTTACATGACAGTCCCCAGTACCCCATTAGTCCTATCTCTATAATAGTGTCCTCTTAACGCATTTCCTGTATCTACCATAGTGCCCTCCTAACGCATTTCCTGATTCTCAGTTGTGATTTCTACTCCCAAGTTTAAGTTTAGGCCCATCCGGTCACCTAAATCCCTTAAACTATGGCTCTGATACCATTTGTAATATCCCAAAAGTACAATAGAACAAACATAGCATTTAAGCATAAAATTTACAAATCTGGGTCCCAAAATTTCCGTTACATCATACACAAACTAAGGTTGGCGGAAACAACCTATACACAACTGAGAATAGTCTAACTTCTATAAGAGGTACTGGTACAGTTTCTAGCTGCGTCTGCACCCTATCTTGGTCTTGCTCACTTACCCGAGCCTTCCACTAAAAGCTTACCTGAAAATGGTTTAGTTTTGAAAAGCGAGGGTTAGACCAAAAGGTCTAGTGAATTCCCTCCATAAAACAACATGTATAAACAATATGAAATCATTTGTTAAAATGCATCATAAGTCATCACATATGGTACTGCACTGTATAATGGATCACTTAACCATTCGTGATCAGGGCCCAAGCAGACTCCCCTTTCGCCCTCTCGTATCGGGGCCCAAGCAGACTCCCCGATACCCGCCTAGGAGGAAACGAATTCCAACCTACCGTCTCGTCATACATATCCAAGGGATCATCAGATCCCGAGGCTCATTGATCCCACAGTACAGACCAACATCACATAACATGCACATACGTTTCATAAAAGCATTTGACTCTTTATAAATCATGCGCATCATTTCAACATATCAAACATTTCTTTCCTTCCATGCATATCAGTTCATAAATATTTCATGCTTGTTAAAACCATAATCAGTAAAAGAATCATTTAACATTTACGTCGTAAAAGAGGTTTAGGGAACTCACCTGGCTTGCTCGCTCCAAGCTTCTCACCTACACTTCCGGTCTCTAGGTGGAATACCTATTGTATTAATAACGCGCATCATAAGTCATTCATTTATTACTCGAGTTAAATCCCGAACTCAACCCAAACTTATCTAAGTTGGTAGATTACACTTCTAGTCCGAAAATCATAATTAATGGTCTTTGCTTACCCATCCATTTGAAATGCTATACCGGATCCATTAATTTACCCGACTCTAGGTTCCCAACATAAAATTATAACACTTGATCCTAAATATCCAAAACTGGATCATGTTACTAATACTATGACCCAAATTAAATAAATAGACCATCAATTACGTACTAGGCCCTTATTATATAATTATAGACTTCAATAATAAACTAAGCCCAAAAGAAAGAATTTAATCTTTCGGCCCATCCATTTAACTTTCGACCCAACACTTTTGAATGAGAAGACCAATAATTTCATTAAACCTTTCTCGGCCCAAGAACCAAACTTGAACATTTCATAACTTTGTAAATCTGTTAAACCCATAAGAAAATACTGATTTGATCATTGTAACACCTTTATATACCTTTCATAACTATACCCATACCATTTAAATCCTTAATTTTGCACAAAACGACTCAATTTTATTGTTAACCAAAACAGTTTGACTTTTTGTAAAAGTCAACTGTTTTAAACATAAACTTTAATCTACCATAAAAAAACGACCATTAAACCCAACCTCAAACCTTCCATTTCATATCTAAAATTAATTAATCGAAACATCTAATTAGACCATGGCAACATACTAATTTTAGTGTTATAATCCATTACTACTCTTATCAAGAACCCACATAAACATTTGATTTAACTTTGACAAAATGAAATAGAATCAAAACTCTATTAATATCCTTATTGGATTTCTCAACTTACTTAACCGAGAACAACTAGAAACTTACAAATCTAGCATTACTTGCTAAAGAGAAAGCGCAAGGAGATGGTTTCTCACCCGAATAAAACCTCACGAAATGGAAAACCGCTGCCAAACCTCGCCACCGCCGGCGACCACCATCTCCTTCTCCCCGCCGCCTCTCTCTCTCGCTTCCCCTTCTCTCTCGTCGCCTCTATCTCTCTCATCGTCTATCTCTCTCGCTCACAGTCTCTCTCTCTCCCGCAGCCCCATTCTCTCGATGTGAAGCACACACACACACAAGGCCATTTCTTCTTTCTCTTCTCTTCTCTCTCTCGATGTAGCAGGTCACACCCCCAAGATCTTTTCCTTTAACTCTCTTTTCTTTCTTCTCTAGATGTGCATCACTCACCAACCCTAAAAGAAAACATGTTTTCCTACTCTCCCAGCCAAAAGCGGCGCACACGAGGAGAAAGGGAATTGGTTTTCCCAATTTTCAACTTTTACCCCTCCACTTTTCTTAAAAGGCACTCATACTCCTTTAACTTTTATTTAAATTACAAAACTGAAATTAGGGTTATCACAATACACCATTGATCTTCTACGTGGACTATAAACCCACGCATGAACACACATGAACTATAAACTTATACGACTAGATTAGATGAAGATCTGATAAATTTGTTCAACACATGTTCATAATCAAATTGTTCATCAATGTTCAACACATGCTCATACTCAAATTGTTCATAAATGTTCAAGTTTAAGTTCATAATCACGATTATCATATACACGCATACAATAGTCCTTTTAGTTAGCATTCATGTAACAAATGAACTCACATGAACAATTTATCCATACATGAACACACATGAACTATTAACCCATACGACTAGATTACATGAAGATCTGATAAATTTATTTACATGAACAATAAATCCACGCATGAACACACATGAACTATAAACACATACGACCAGATTACATGAAGATCAATAAATTTGTTTTCATGATTTACATGAACCTAACTATGAAAACAACTCATTATAGCACATTAAAAAAACTTACCCATACAATCGTTTTGTTTGGATTCAATATTTCCAAGTCTACATTTATCCATCCCCGTATTATTGTTTGTATAATCTTCACCATGATCGAGCTGCGTTTCATCATCTTCATCAATCGTTGTCGAATAAACATCTACGTTGAGTCTCTCATCATCATCGTTAAAAACATTGTGCTTCATAATGTGATTGTCTATGTTCATGATGCAACAATATTTTCATAAACTAATTTCATACTAAAATGTTACAAACTTTTTATCATTTAAACTTAGGGCTAGAATCAAGGAAGAGATGATATTTGTAACTCCTCAATAATTAAATGTTACAAAAAAATATGGAATTCCATTCCTAACCCTATTTAATCATTGGACATACATTGACACTACATTATAAAATGTTTTCTTATTGGTTGAAAAAGGGTTAACAAAGTTAACATGAATTTTTGTAACACCCTAAAATTTAAACATTAAATATAGGGAAAAATTCCAAAAAAATGGGTAAATTTAAACTTCAAAATATAAGCCAACTAAAAACCCTTAATGCAATGGGGTAGTTTGGACAATGTACAAATAAAGGAGTATTGAGACATAACATACAACAACCTATTAATCTAGACTATAATTAATTAGATTAATCCGGGTGTCACTATGTCTCCAAAAGTGTCTCTCATCTCGATTCCCAAAAAGCCCGACCTTCCCAAGCTCCTAAGCATGGTCGGTAACACGACGATCTAGACGCCACTAGGTGGGACCTGTAATCCACAACATACACTCAAGTGTTAGACCAAAAGTCTAGTAGGATATAAATATTTGAAGCAATATTAAAGAATTATAACAATGCCAAAAGTAAAGGTACCGGCTCCACTCAATTCCCACATTACCAATTTTCCACAAGTTATAGTGATCCACACCTGTCATAAAATAAGAGAGATAATTCTCTAAACCGGGGGAGACCCGTTACCATCTAGGTGACGAGAACACGTGAGTGGGGTCACCTTGATGTTGATGGATTACAACTCAAGTCTCGGTCTTAGTTCCCATGCCATATAGACATCACAACCTCAAACCATAAATAGATTGCCTTTATTGCATACCCCGTCGAGTTACACCTCAAGGACTTACGGGGACCATATTGCATATCCATCCTAGACGAGTTACACCTCAAGGACAATTGCCCCTTATTGCATACTCGCTAGTAGCCACCAATGGCTTAACCGATACATACACATATTCCATAAAGGTCCAAACCCCTGTGCACAAGGAGATGGACAATAATAAACCCACATCAAAATCATGATGCAAATACTACGTCGACTATTAAATAGCAAGCATAAGTAACCGTCATGTTAATATACAAGGTCTTCACATAAGGTACACATAGTTCACACATGAATATTTGTATAAGTTTAGAATTCCATTTCTTATAAGTATTTAAATAATTGTAGAGACATACATAAATACATATATCTACGCATATATATATATATATATATATATATATATATATATATATGTTTATGTATGTATATATGTTTATGTACATATATATATATGTATATATACACCTCTATGGTCCATGGAATATAACCCACCAATTTACGAGTCCACATTCGAATAGTTATTTACCACTTTCAAAATCTAAACCTTTTAGTTAACATTTCCACACATAAGTACTTCACTATATTTATTTAGCATTATAGAGTTAAATACATATACATGAGAAAGTCTTACCAACTAGGGTTTTGTAGGAGAAAACCCCAAATTTGAAGAACCCTAGAAATGAGTAGCACTTGGATCTTGAAGAAACACTAGATCAAGAGATACACACCTCAATATGATAATCTTACAAAAGTGTCGAGGTTAAACCACTAGGAAACTTACTTGGAATGTTGAGAATGGAAAAACTTCTAAGTAAGGAAACCCTAGTTTCCAAGTAGCTTTCCCTCCTAAGATCTTGGAAAGAGGAGGTAGGAGATCTCAATACTTAAGGCAAGACAATATCTAACAACCACCATTAATATCCATGGAGTTATAAGCATTTATTGAAGAGAGAAGTGGTGGAGGAGGATGAGAAATCGCCAAAGGAGAGGGAAGTGACGAGCATCAACCAAAAGTGAGAGAAATGATGTAACAACCCACACCAAACAATCATGCCAAAAGCTAATTCTTTAAATTGAAACGCCGAAACGGCTCAACATAGCTATACTGCCAAGGATATACAACACAGGGCTTGCGGAAATAACCCTAACTACAGCTGAGATCACAACTACCAAATAAAAGAAAAGCCTTCTAATCCTTCTAACGCAACTCCGTCTCACGCCTGGTCAACTTCTAAGCAAGCTTCGAATACCTGCTTACCTGAAAAGGTTTTAGTTTTGAAAAGCGAGGGTTAGACCATGAGGTCTAGTGAGTTCCCTCAAAAACCACACCACAAAATACACAGTTTATGTAAAACTTTCAGTAAGAAAATGATTGTACAATTCTTGTTATGAACACACATATCTGATCAGCACACAATGACAGGCTAATGGCACACGCTATGGTCACACACACCGTGACAACGTAAAAAGGGGCACACACCGCCCATATATGAAACACATTCATATATCACACCATATGGGACACACCCCCATCTCACACAAATGCCATAGCTCGTCCTCACGATTAAATCACACTTTTCATTCATGAGTGAATAATAATATGAACACTTACCATTAATTATGCATAAGGGTTCATATATCAAACCATATGGGACACACCCCAATTTCACACAAATGCCAGAGCATGGTCACATACGTTTAAATCACACATATTGTCACACACTTACTATTCGCTTTGAAATAAAAGCAGTTTGTATCCATACAATTTAAATCACTCTTCCCATACAGGGTTAAAAAGAATAGTACGAGCATTTACCAATGTAAACACGCATAAAGCTCCACATTTAAAAAGGGTTTTAGGATCAGAAAACTCACCTGTCGTCCCGCTTAATCCTCACGCTAGATGAGCTCTCCCTTCAACTGCACCTATAAGGGTACATACTACTACGATAAGCCACTTGATGGAATTACACACTCAAACAGCCTGCACTGCTATGTCACACCACCACTTTCCGGACACTGTATCCGACTAGCCAAAACTACCCGGACAACCAACTATCCGGACACACTACCCGAACAACCAAACTATCCGGACGCACTACCCGGACAACTAAACTATCCGGACGTTCTACTCGGACAACTAAACTATCCGGAAGTTCTACCCGGATAACTAAACTATCCGGACGTTCTACCCGGATTCACAAGGGTTTCCGGTTAACTACCGGAAACTACTAACACAATTCTACCCGGTCATAACTATCATCCGAGAACCACAACTCGTCCGGACACTACCCTATTATGGAGGTTTCCGGACGTGACGAGAAAACATAAAACGCAGAAACTTAAATCACTCTTGTCCTAATCCTCTCAACACCTCCAGATTAACAATAAGGGTCGATTGTTACACTTTAACCCACTCTACCACATCCCTTAATCAGATTTAATGAGGACACAATTAAACCCATAAAATCTAAGTTCTTCTCCAAAAACCCACAATACACACTCAAACATAAAGAGGAATGGGATTGGGATTACCTGGATGAACCTAGAACTTCTCTCAAAACCCAGCTGCAAATTCGACACCTCTTCTTCTTCGATTTGTCACAAGCCCTATCTTGCTTTCTTCTTTAGCCTCACACACACAACACACACACTGAACAATAGATAGAAATGAGAAATTAGGGTTTCTCTCATCCCTTTTATACCTTCACAAAGAGCACCAAACTTTAAATTTTCACACTTTGACCACACAACTTCTAAGTTCCGGAATTCTTCCTACATTTCCAAATATCGACCAAAAACAAACCCGGTTATTACAACATCCACCCCTCAAAAGAATTCCGTCCCCGGAATTCCATTTTCAAACAAACGAGGTTATCGAGTCCTCATGTCTGATTCCAATTCTCACGTTGCTTCTTGCTCCTTATGGAATTGCCACTGAACTTCCACTAGAGACACTTCTTTATTCTAAACATCGCACCGGCTCCTACATGAAATTCGATCAATCTCCTCCTTTTGCTCACATAAACCGGTGGCGGTCTTGAGCCACGCTTAACCTCTCGCGAAAATGTTCGACCTATCGGTGATCAACCGTGTGACCTCCGATCTCACCCACAATTATTCACACATCTAGACTCACGATTTTAAAATGCGTCAAACTAAAGGTTTCACACACAATCTCACCTCTTTTAAAGAACGAATTCTTCCGGAGTTAACGTCACAACAACATGCAACCCTCATTAAAATAACGACGCTCATTTCGCCAACTGATCACAAAATCAACCTTGAATATCACTTTAACTCGCAACTAAGATTTTCTTCAACAGATTACACACAATTCTACCATTACTCTCCAAACACAAAATACGTCTAAGGCAGACAACACTTTCTCACATTAATTAAACTGACCACAACCCATTGATAACAATCAATTCACACGCTACTACCGCAACGTCCCTCCTATATTACTACCAAGTCTGATTCAATGGTCCCTCACCCCGAGCACTACATTCGACTACTTTCTTCCTCTTACTTCTCAAACGTAAACATGTTTCCAAAGAACGACTCACTAGAAGGTGTACACTCTTGACCAATCACACAAGCTAGCTCTCCTCAATGCTTAAACCAATCACATACACATAAATCCTCTTTCTCATACTCCCACTAGAAGCTCATGCACCCGACTGTGACGTTCTGATAACGTTGCTTCCCACTTTTCGTGTCACTTGTCACACTTTCTACTTCGCGCTTACCCCCTTATTCAAATCTACCGCCCCAATTACCTTAGGCTAACATGGAACATTTCTCACCCAACATTGACCACTACATGAACGCAATTCTAACGGTTACTATACCTAACCAGCAGTTCCACCACCTCTCATATGAGAAATTCAACCAAGTTAGTCCGAAATCGCACTCAATGCTCAAAGCGACTACACACTTCTCGTTTCTTAAACGATACTAACCCACTCCTTTGCATTTCCTTAACGTAAAAAGGATTAGCTCAACATTCCCAAAGATTTCGTATCTACTACAAAACTTCGCAAACTAACTAGTCCAAGAGCACACAATTTCCTTCTTAGCTAGCCACCAACTGCCACCCCATATCAACACTAGACCATCACTTAACCTCACAACAACTCATTACCACCATGCCTCGCATGCTTACTCATTATAAATTACCGCCATCTTATCCCCACAACCCCACACACTAGAGGTTCAATCCTTACAATCATTTGTGCACACACTAGGCCATGCTTTTTCCACGCCAAACACAACATATATTTGAAAGAGTTTGCAAAATCATTAAGGAATAATTAGTTTTGCAAATTAACATCCACACACCTATAATTGATTTCTGCCTGGTCACTACACACCTGTGACCTGATCTAGAGCACACCCGCCCTTGGAAACAGACCAAGTCCGTTCGACTAATCCATATGCAATCACACAATAATAAGCACGCATGCACAAATTAACAAACATGTATCATCAAGCTTTGATTTAGAACACCCACAACTTTGCCTTTCTCCAATCTAGATGTACCACAAAATATGACCGTCTACTTCACTCGATCGAGTCCTTTATCCCTAACCGACTCATTGGAATCTACTTGAGACACGCTCATTAACTCAAACGATAGAACACTCCCTTGCAAACCAACATAATCCTCGTGTCCCACCTGAGTTGTGCTAACTACTTCAATTGTAAACGACACATCAAACACATAGGAGGAATCACCTATCTACTATCAATTCTTCACCTTCAAGATACTCACAAAAAAAAAACGGTCCATCCTCTTGACAGATTCACACCTTCCCAACCGACCTCTTATCTCCACGCACACACCAGACTAAATAATCACACCAGGGTTAACCTTTCAATTTCAAATCTCCCGACAATAACTCCACACCCGACGTTGACTTCAACATCAATACCGGACAATTAGTCTAAATACAAGTTCTCCTCAACTCCGGCTACGCGCCAATACTGTTTCATCTACGTACCACAACGCTACCCTTCGAAGTATTTTGCCTGCTTCGAAATCACCCGGGACACTTCCCCCGCCGTCAGCTACACGTCAACTCACCAAACAAAAGAAAAGTCCACCATCACACAAGCATAACTAAAGTCAAAGACTGAGACTACAGTTAGACGCCACCCTTTCTAAACGGTAACTCTAGGGCCACAAACGACCATCGACGTCTCAACCGCATTTCCCACCCTCGGAACTTTGCACATTATTAAGTGCAATATCTCTTACCGCTTAGCGAGCTCATAGACTCCATGCATGACAACACAATGATTTAAATCGTTTTACATACTCGAATAATCCACAAAACAAGGTTTGATATGTAAGACGCGACACCCCCATAAAGAACAACCATACACACACGTTGACCTCAAGGATCGTTCTCACGCAACCCATGATATCTCGCACCCTGGTCCATCTACTGAAAGTATACACACTGAAACTCTCTTTTTGTGCAAAATTTTAAAATACAACAAAATCGTCCACGCTGGGATGGTCAACCAACTCTCACACTCGCTGATATGTCGAAAACGCGTTCACATCGTTTTCACCCATAAAACCATACGATCAAATGTTGTTATGATTTATACAACAAAGTTTAACTCACTCATAAAGAAGTGAAATGATTCATTATTTCTCCAAATTCGAAATTTATCACACTACGTAAATAATTTTTTTTTCAAGCACACACTTGCACATGCCAACTCATTTTCAAAATCAGAAGTTTACAAGGCACGCACACACACTCACACATTCTGACCTGAAGGATTTACGCAACTTGTTTTGAAAACACAATGCATGACTCGCTTTACATTGAAGGCTATTTGCTCGAGCAAGGTCAACCGTTTGCAGTTACAGCACATCAACGCCGACACCCTACTCCAACCAAACCATTAGGTTCCTTACATTTAAAACAACCTTCGATACTGGTACTTCCCCACACACTTGGATGCTCCAACCTCACAGTTACCACCTGACACGGGGTTTTGACACCCCGCGAAATCTAACTGCAAGTGTACGGTGTCGAATCAAGTAATAACGTACGGAAGTACGAGTATCGAACCAAAGGAACTAGGAACTAAATATCACAATTACTATAAGAACTATTAATTGGACTGTCGAAATTGGAGGATTGGTTTTATAACTAAATAATTGCAGAAAATAAAATCAAACAAACACAAGACAAACAGAACAACTTTAAAGACTTCGATAGAGAGAAAAGTTGAGGGTTGGAAATCCTCAGGTTTTACACATGCACCCAATCAACTCAAACAGTTACCAGTTAATCCCCTAAATGAATCCCAAATCTTTTAAGATCACCGTCGTTTTCTTTCGAATAACAACGGATTTTATTTTGAAAAGGATTAGTTCAATCTCTCGATCTCACTTCTGGATTCCAAAACACATTAAGCACTCGATTTATGTTAAATTGGCTAGATTTTATCTCTCGATGTCAACCTAACGGTTTAAATGGGACTAAAGCTTACTTGGTATATCTCTATCACCGTTTTGGGCTTTAGGCATGCAATTCCTAGTTCTATATAGTAGTTAATTCTCACGAACTTAATTACTAATCAACAAATCAATTGTAAACTGGCCAAGATCACAAAAGCATTCAGAACAAAACCACATGCTTCATTTAATAAGGAAAAAACTTGATAAACGTTCGAGTCAATTCGTTACATGCTTAAAAACCGAATCATAACAACCCCCAACACGAACCGGTTAGTTCATGTCGGTGGTGGATTCAAACATAGGAGAAAAGTATTCAAAAGCGAAGATAAACATGATCAAATGCGAAAGGTGAAAAACGTGATAACAAGTGATGAAAACTCCCTCTCGTGTTCGTCTCTACGTTCCGTCTTGAATGTACTCAGGATCGGCTCTCTAACGTGACCTCGATGACTCCGAAAAATCGCCCGAAATCGCCCCGAGACTGCTCTGGATCGTCTGCCGTATGAGTGATTTCGAAAAAGTGACCTAAAACCCGAAATATAAAGCTGAAATCGACCAAACAGTGGGATACGCGACTTCTGGCGCGACTTGCAAGTCGCGCAGAAGGTCGCGCGCTATTCAGATGCTGCTCTGGGTCGGATCTGGTTCACGGGTCGGGTCCTGGTTCGGTCGCGGGTCTTGGGCTTGGCTTTTGGGCTTCCGTTAGGCTTCGTTTTTACTCGTTTTGGGCTCTTTTTAGCTTCTATTTCCGAGGAATGCCGCCTTTTATGTAACCTGCGTAAATCACTCAATAACCCGTAAAATACCCGCCTTTTTACTTGAGTACAAGCCAATCTCGTTGGTTTGAGAACCGAAAATAACGCCAAAAAGTGGCGTTATCAACAACCCCAAACCGAGCGTTGCTTGTCCCCAAGCAAATTAGCGATAAAAATAGAATAAAAGCACAAAGTGAAATTAGAAATGACTGCACAATTCCCAATCGGTACCAAGTGATGCATCGGTGATTTCCCATACCCGTGAATGTCTATCTCACTCTCGGCTCATTCTTTATTTTGTCCGATCTATGACCTTCTATTGGGAGTTGAACTCGTGACTGTTCCGATTACGTTCGGGTTAAACTAAGTCCAGACATGCTAGGGAAAACATTTCGCCTCGACCCTACCTCACAGGATACTCTCTTTGCACTCGAACCTAGGTTATCGCTCGTGTTGTCATGTTTAAGGAGGTTATGTGCAAGAATACGCAAATGTCATGACAACTCTAAAGAAAGACGCACAAATGTCCAAAATTTTGATCTCAGAAGGAATCAAATAGCAAGACAGGGAATATCAGTAAAGGTGGTCATAGACTCTAATCATGTTTTCCAGAAGATCATCCAGGTCTTTATAACGGTTGTAACGGGGCTAAGGTTAAGGCTAAGAAACGAAGGGTAAGAGGATCAAAAATCCTCGGCGTGTCAATCATTTGCAATTCTGAACTCTCGTTGCTTCACATTCGCTCACTTGGTCCCTTTTCGTCACTATTGGAGTCGCTTTGACTCTCTTATTTTGCAGCTCTACTAGAGATTATCTAACTAACGGTATTTATTTACTTTTTTTTTGGGACTTCATTGGTCCTCTTTATTGATTGGGGCAACATTGGCCCTCTTTTCTCTTTCTTGGGTTACATTGACCCATTTTATTCTCATGACTGGCCTGTTCTATTCTTTTCTGCTCTATCTTCTGTTGGTTCATTACTGCTTCCGATTGACACACTTTCGGATAAGGGTTGGCTAAGGCTTGTGGCTAAGGGTGGATGATGGGGGTAGAAAGAAATAGGGTGAGTGTTTGGCTGCAAAATGGCTATGGTTACACACAAAAGGGTGAAGAGGTAACGCTAGCTAAAAATGGTTTAAAACAAAACACACAATGCCTGGAATCATATCTTAAGGTCCACACGATATAGTCTATTATACCCTTACTTAGTATCCCGATGTTCGTCTTTGCTACTCAATGCAATAATGTAGCGAGATCATTCTACATTCACGACAAGGAATTCGAAAAGTGTATAAGAATTATGTGTATAAATCCCTCGAAATGAAAGACGTCTTTTAGGCTCAAAACTCACTATCAGGTGGTCTCCACTAATGTCCCTAGTCATATCCTTTCCTGGTCCTTCCCTAACGGTCACGTCACTATCACAAGATTCTTCCCACAATGGTCGGTCTCAATCATTCAAAACAAAAAATTTAGCTACTTTGATCTAGACACTCAGAAGTGTAGGAAATCTACGTGCATAACTTGGGCCCGATTGGGCAACCCCAAACCTTACCCACACATTGTCCCCAATGTGCAAGCAAAGTCGTAGGTGATGCGACTCGATCATTGTGCAGTTATTACGGTTATAAAAAGGACGGGCAAGGCATTACAAAGCAGGCAAAAGAAAACCCAAATTTCTAAAATGGGCACCCCAAACCTAGGCCGTGGCCTAGGTTTGCCAAATAAAAGCCAACCCCAAACCTCGGTAAAACCGAGGTTTGCACAGGGTCTAATGTGAGTGTGTAGGTGTGAAAGATGAGGCACCCCAAACCTAAGTGAAACTTAGGTTTGTTGCATCTCGTGTAATTAAAATAGAACAACACATCAAACACCACTCTTTTAGCAGAAAGATTTAGAACATACCTGTTTTGCCCGGCCGGAGGATTCTTGACTGGTTGAGCATCGATCAGAGAAGATAGGGAGAACATGCAAGACAAGGGAAAGACACAAAACAAAAACAGGAAACACACAAAGCAAGAAAGGGACAAAGACTGCACGAAAAAAAATTGGACAGGGGACACCCGCGGTTTGCTGCGCGGCTTGCAAGCCGCGTAACATCCCGCGTAACCCACTGTTTCAGAAAACAAACAGAGGGTCCCGCGACTTACCACGCGGTATGCAAACCGCGTGGAAAGTCGCGTATGTCCCTGTTCCAGCTATTTTTGGTTTTTTCAATTTTTCGATTTTTATGGTTTTTCCGGAATTTAAAACACACACAAGAAAAAATAATAAACGGAAACTAACCTTGGTGGGTTGCCTCCCACCCAGCGCCATATTTAAAGTCGTGGCACGACTATGTGGGTTCAGTTCGGCTCAGTATCCGCAGACTTGAATCGCCCACACCTGCGATTCTTCGCGGATTCTCTCATACTTGGTCTTCCATGACCAGATCCGGATGCCTCTCCCTCTTGACCTCTCGTCTTCTCGAACATCTTGAAAGTCACTCTCTCGCCACCAACTCTGAAGGTCACCTCTCCTTCCTCTACATCGATCAGTGCTCGGCTCGTGGCTAGGAATGATCTTCCCAGGATCAACGGAACCTCCTCATCCTCGCCTATGTCTATCACCACAAAGTCTACCGGAAAGTAGAACTTACCGACTTTGACGAGCACATCTTCTATCACTCCGTAAGGATACCTTATCGATCGATCAGCCAGCTTAAGCGTCATGAATGTGGGGCTCACCTCGCCCAATCCAAGTTTCCTGAAAATAGAAAGGGGCATCAAGTTAATACTCGCCCCTAAATCACATAACACTTTATTAAATGAAAATTTCCCAATTTGGATAGGGATAGAAAAACTCCCTGGATCGTTGAGCTTTTGGGGAAGCTTATTCTGGAAGATGGCGCTGCACTCTTCAGTGAGTGCAACGGTGGCCTGATGATCAAGTGTCCTCTTCTTCGATATAATCTCCTTCATGAACTTAGCGTAAGAGGGCATTTGTGTAAGTGCATCTGCAAAAGGGATGTTGATAGTTAGCTTTTTGAAAACATCAAGAAATTTTGAAAAATTGACATCATCCTTTTGCGCTTTCAATCTGCTCGGGTAAGGCACGTTTGGAACTTCTGGCTTGGCCGGTGGTGTTACTTCTTTCTTCCTCTCTTCACTCTTCTCGCTTCCTTCAGCTTCACTCTCTTTATCAACTTCTAACTCACCCACATCTACCATCTCAGACTCTTCCTCGGCTCTTTTTGGGGAGGACTCGCTTACCGGGTTTCCAATTAACTCTTTCCCACTTCTCAAATGAATGGCATTGCAATGTTCTTGATTTCTCTTTTTAGCCATACTCGGGAAAGTACCAGCAGGTCGGGTTTGTAGGGCTTCAGAAATCTGCCCCACTTGCCTCTCGAGAATCTTTATTGCCGCGGTATTTTGATCAGTTGCGGCTTTCACCGTATTCACCGTGCTCGCTAGCTCTCCGACAGTGCTGTCCATTTTTGACATGAACTTCATCATCATGTCTTCGAGGCCCGGCTTCTTCTCCCCGGATGGTCCTTCGTTTCTTTGCTGGAAACCTGGAGGACGATAAGCACTATTAGTATGAGAAAAATTAGACGAGTTAGGGAAATTACCTGACTGTGGTTGACCCGGCTGATTCCATGAAAGATTGGGATGCTTCTTCCACCCCTCGTTATAAGTGTTCGAGAAAGGGTCATTTCTCGGTTGGCTCCGGTTTTGCACAAAATGGACTTGATCAGGTTCTTGAATATTGCTTGCTTGCAAATGGCTCGTAATCGCTGCTAATTGGGTTTTGATCTCCTTAAGCTCATCCGATTCCCGAACACTCGCTACCCGTGCAATGGATGATCGTGGAGTGGAGTAGCTATGTTCGGCAAGGTTCTCAATCAGCTCGACTGCTTCTTCATAGGTTTTGTTCATGAGAGCTCCCCTCGCTGCAGCCGTAATATCGTTCTTGAATTGTGGGTGAAGGCCTCCAAAGAACGTTTGGATTATGACCCACCCATGAAGACCGTGATGTGGACACTTCTTCAACATGTCCTTATACCTCTCCCAAGCTTCGTATAACGTTTCCTGATCCCATTGCGCGAAGTGCGTAATGTCGGCCATTAACTGTGCGGTTCTTCCCGGTGGGAAGAATTTCTGGAGGAATGCTGCCTTCAGTTGTGCCCAAGTGGTGATAAGATCGGATGGAAGGCCTTCGATCCATATTTCAGCTCGACCTTTTAATGAAAAACTGAACAGCCTCAGTTTGATTGCGTTCTCCTCCATCCCGTTGATCTTGAAGGTGCTGCAAATCCTCTCGAATGCACGGAGATGTGCATGAGGATCTTCGGTCGGTGCTCCTCCAAACTGATTTTGCTGCACCATTACAATGGTGCTCGGCTTTATTTCGAAATAGTTGGCCGCAGTGGTAGGCGGATGAATACCTATGCGGGCCGCTGCCACATTCGGGTCGGCAAACGACCGCATAGGGCGTCTCGCTTCGTCGCCCATGAGTACCTGAGAAGAAGACGAACAGACTTAGCAATTCAGAAATTAAAGGTGATGAAATAGAATACGAAAAATAAAAAAAATGTCCAATCTAATAGCGCGTATAGCTGGTAGTGCTATTAGCTACAACTAGTTCCCCGGCAACGGCGCCAAAAACTTGACACGGGGTTTTGACACCCCGCGAAATCTAACCGCAAGTGTACGGTGTCGAATCAAGTAATAACGTACGAAAGTACGAGTATCGAACCAAAGGAACTAGGAACTAAATATCACAATTACTATAAGAACTATTAATTGGACTGTCGAAATTGGAGGATTGGTTTTATAACTAAATAATTGCAGAAAATAAAATCAAACAAACACAAGACAAACAGAACAGCTTTAAAGACTTCGATAGAGAGAAAAGTTGAGGGTTGGAAATCCTCAGGTTTTACACATGCACCCAATCAACTCAAACAGTTACCAGTTAATCCCCTAAATGAATCCCAAATCTTTTAAGATCACCGTCGTTTTCTTTCGAATAACAACGGATTTTATTTTGAAAAGGATTAGTTCAATCTCTCGATCTCACTTCTGGATTCCAAAACACATTAAGCACTCGATTTATGTTAAATTGGCTAGATTTTATCTCTCGATGTCAACCTAACGGTTTAAATGGGACTAAAGCTTACTTGGTATATCTCTATCACTGTTTTGGGCTTTAGGCATGCAATTCCTAGTTCTATATAGTAGTTAATTCTCACGAACTTAATTACTAATCAACAAATCAATTGTAAACTGGCCAAGATCACAAAAGCATTCAGAACAAAACCACATGCTTCATTTAATAAGGAAAAAACTTGATAAACGTTCGAGTCAATTCGTTACATGCTTAAAAACCGAATCATAACAACCCCCAACACGAACCGGTTAGTTCATGTCGGTGGTGGATTCAAACATAGGAGAAAAGTATTCAAAAACGAAGATAAACATGATCAAATGCGAAAGGTGAAAAACGTGATAACAAGTGATGAAAACTCCCTCTCGTGTTCGTCTCTACGTTCCGTCTTGAATGTACTCGGGATCGGCTCTCTAACGTGACCTCGATGACTCCGAAAAATCGCCCGAAATCGCCCCGAGACTGCTCTGGATCGTCTGCCGTATGAGTGATACCGAAAAGTGACCTAAAACCCGAAATATAAAGCTGAAATCGACCAAACAGTGGGATACGCGACTTCTGGCGCGACTTGCAAGTCGCGCAGAAGGTCGCACGCTATTCAGACGCTAGATGAGCTCTCCCTTCAACTGCACCTATAAGGGTACATACTACTACGATAAGCCACTTGATGGAATTACACACTCAAACAGCCTGCACTGCTATGTCACACCACCACTTTCCGGACACTGTATCCGAGTAGCCAAAACTACCCGGACAACCAACTATCCGGACACACTACCCGAACAACCAAACTATCCGGACGCACTACCCGGACAACTAAACTATCCAGACGTTCTACTCGGACAACTAAACTATCCGGACGTTCTACCCGGATAACTAAACTATCCGGACGTTCTACCCGGATTCACAAGGGTTTCCGGTTAACTACCGGAAACTACTAACACAATTCTACCCGGTCATAACTATCATCCGGGCACCACAAATCGTCCGGACACTACCCTATTATGGAGGTTTCCGGACGTGACGAGAAAACATAAAACGCAGAAACTTAAATCACTCTTGTCCTAATCCTCTCAACACCTCCAGATTAACAATAAGGGTCGATTGTTACACTTTAACCCACTCTACCACATCCCTTAATCAGATTTAATGAGGACACAATTAAACCCACAAAATCTAAGTTCTTCTAAAAAAAACCCACAATACACACTCAAACATAAAGAGGAATGGGATTGGGATTACCTGGATGAACCTGGAACTTCTCTCAAAACCCAGCTGTAAATTCGACACCTCTTCTTCTTCGATTTGTAACAAGCCCTATCTTGCTTTCTTCTTTAGCCTCACACACACAACACACACACTGAACAATAGATAGAACTGAGAAATTAGGGTTTCTCTCATCCCTTTTATACCTTCACAAAGAGCACCAAACTTTAAATTTTCACACTTTGACCACACAACTTCTAAGTTCCGAAATTCTTCCTACATTTCCAAATATCGACCAAAAACAAACCCGGTTATTACAAATGACCCCAAAACTCAGCCTTAAAGTCGATCTAGCTGCACACCCCTGCCCCCTGGCGCGACCTTGCCAATCGCGACTATGCTCCGGTCATTCTCGCGGGCATAGTCGCTGCTCGAGTGCAGCTTACTGTTCGATTCGTCTTCGTCGCCACTTCACTGCGACTATGACCACCACGACAGTGACCATGGTCAAGGTCGCATGTCACATTCACGATCCAAGACCATGGCGCTGTCCAACACCGAAATTCGACGAGATCGAGGTTATTTGGTTCGCTAGGTGATCTCGGTAAGGAGTTGCATGATTAGAGGGTGGTTGCATGAAAACAAGGCTCATACCCAACTACGTATATATATATATATATATATATATATATATATATATATATATATATATATATATATATATATATATGTGTGTGTGTGTGTGTGTGTGTGTACACTCGTAATTACCCACACATCCGATACGTCCATTGGTGAATGAAAATGAAACACATCGTTTAATTTCTAATGATCGGGGAAGCTTTACTTACTTGGAAAGATTTTGGGGTGTTACAATTTTGAGGTTAACAAAGTAACCTCCCTCTCTCTCTCTCCCTCTCTCTATCTATATATCTATCTATCTATCTATCTATATATATATGGTGCTTTATATTGCAACACAATAAAAAGTTACAACCCCGTGTAATCCTCATCTAAATCATTCATTTAACTCATTCATTATGGACACAAGATTAATTACTAGATTGCATCAATGACTACTGGTTTCATGCATTAATCTTAACTGCAATGCATAGTATTTCATTAAATTCCATGGAATGCATACTGTTTCATGAAAGTACCATCTTCATCTGATACATCACATGAACCGTTATGTGCATCGACATATTTTGCAGAAATTCGACAAAATTCAACAAAATCGGGTAAACTCATTTAGAGAATCAATGAGAATACAAATGCAATTTACGGTTTAGATATGAAGGTTGCAAGGGTTGTAACCTTTTAGTGGGTTGCAAAATAACTGTGACCTATATATATGTATAAGGTTGGGTTCCGGTGAAAAATTGAGTTACCGTGAGAAGCGTGAGAAATGGGTATCAACTGTGGATGCACATTAGGATGAGATACACCAAGATAAGATGCACTGAGATGCACCAAATTAATCCCCGTATCAAGATGCACCGAGATAAGATACACCGTGATACGAGGATTGATATGGTGCATCTCAGTGCATCTTATCTCGGTGCATTTCATCATAATTTGCATTTATCAACTTCTCATGTTTCACACTTTAACTCAATTTCTCACATGAACCCAAAACCTTATATGTATATATATTGGATACAAATCAAATACAAACCATGTATTTGTTGCACCCCTTACAAACCAATGTACATATGTGAACAATGTGTGCATAATCTGAGGTGCATATATGCATTATCCCATATGAATGTATGTCCATTATATATATATATTCTTGCACGTATGCATATGCATATGTGTTGATCCAAACTCTTTCAGTGATTTGATGATGACCTTTTTAATTACTTAGTGAAAATTACAAATGACATCTGTATGTATTAATGTTTTGCCATCAGTGATAAACATACTGAGTCTGTTCAGTATCACTGATAGTATTCATTGTTCTTCATGTTTTCCTCAGCGATACATGTACATCAGTGATAACCTGAGCCTATTCACTTATCACTGATGATCGCTGATAATTTCAATTGTAAGCAATATTGTTTGTAATCCCTGAAGACAAGTTTCGCGATAAAGAGTTCATCGTTGACATCGAAGATGAAGCTGATGAACAAGTGATGAGTCTACTAATGATCTGATGCGGACATCAGTGAAACCAAGCAAGTCCACAGACGCGACGTTTCAAGAAGAAGACTTTAGCGATAGCTGACTTACATAAGGTCTTCTCTAATGTAAGATCAACTCAGTGATCGCTGATCATGAAGCTTCTACTTCAAGAAATGTGTGTCTTATCTACTTGCACAACTCCGTACAATTTGTGAGAAGGGACATGCATTTGTCCAGGATCGTACAACCACTCTGCCACTACACTGTTCACCATGCGACCCAAAACATGTTGCTAAAAGTCAGAAGCATGCGCCCAATCAGATGCTGACACGTGTAAAGTCCTCCTGCCATGCATTAAATGCATCGGGTATAAATAGGAGGAATACCCCTTCAGTTTGAAGGTGGTCTCTCCCTGAACTTTTTAGTGCCTTAGAAAAATATCTTTATTTTTCTATATCTCATTTTCTCTCTATTTCTTGTGCAAGAACTCTTAGTGATTCTCAAGTTTGTTTAGATTAGGTTCTACTTAATCTTATTCCGCAACAAACTGTAAATTGTGTTTGATTTATCAATAAACACTTTAGAAAACCAAAATCTTGTGTATTTGTATTAAAACCCCCTTCTACAAACTATTACTTGTATAAACCCTTCGGGACCAACAATATGTATATGCACATTGTTTACATATGCACATTGGTTTGTAAGGTGTGCAACAAATACAAGGTTTGCATTTTACGGAGTCTCTCTCTCTTTCTCTCTCCTTCTATATATATATATATATATATATATATATATATATATATATAGGGGTGGTATATTTTGAAATCTTTAAAAAATATTGCAACCCTTGAAACCCATGATCTAACCATTGGTTAGATTATAGAGGGTCTAGATCAATTCCTACATTTTTTTTAAATAACTGATTTTATATCAATTATGTTTCCATAAATAAGGCGGCAATTTAGTCAAATTGCTTGCTACAGAAATCAGCTAATGATAGAAACTAAGATTCATCAGAATCATAATCGCAAAAATCACTCCCGATTTCGATTCAGTTTCCGATTAATGTGGTACAAGGAGACGATAATTGTTCTTGCAACCCCAAGAAATCAACAATACAGGTTTAGAGGTTTGTTTACAAACTCGTCATTGGGTTTTTTCCACATTAGAACGTTGATTAATCTATACTAACTAGGGTTTTGTTTTTATTCTCATCAAAATCATCAAGAAGAAGAAGAAAAGGCGAAAGAATCATGATGAAGTACTCGTTTCACGCTTCAAAAACACTGCGATGGACCCGATTTTACTCGATTTTGATGATTCCATAGAAGAACTCCCATTCCCCGCCGAACTTGATCATCCCGATCAAAAATCATATGCATGCATCGGAGAATATGGTGATCGACGAAATCAGGCACAATGTCGCATCTTCACTTGAACCAGAGGCCATGATTAACAAGCAGACAACCTCTGATGAAGGTATGGAAATATTATTGATGTCCTAAATGAAAGAATAAAATAACAGTAGTTGTGTTTTTGGTTCTTCCCCAATTTCAAGATGAAACATTTTTGTGTTTTAATAAAAAAAAATTGGTGGTTTTCGTTCATCATTAGGGTTTTTTTTAATTTAAAAAAAATGGGAATGTTCAGTCACCATACTTTTGGTGTTTTCAAATATATGGGTTTTTACTATCCTAGATTATCAAAATTATAAAACTGCACCAACATTTTTTTTGTATATAGTCAAAATATGTTCGGGTAAAAAATACTTTACTCGTGTACCTATGTCCCTGTTTCGTTAAAATGTGCTTGTGTTGCTCCATCATGATTTGGTACGTCATGAATACTTATACATGATTAAACTAATAAGTTTGTGTGGAAATGCAAAAAACATGTACAATTTCCACAGTTCAATAAAATTTGCTATGTATATGAATAAAGTAATCGGATTATGATTTAGCATTCAGTGTTGAAAAATGATTAGGAACATCAAGAATGTTTACACATGATTAGAGTAATCAGATTACACATGAATTTGAGACTTAGTGAGTACTATCCATTGATGATTAATAAAATCATATGTTAACCTTCCATTAATAAAGTGCTAAAGGGCAGTTTTGTAAAATCATTTCTTAGGAAATCCGGCTAAAGATGGTAACCAAAAGGGTTTTTTTTACTAGGGAAAAAAATTCTTTGTTCTTCATCCACCTGTTATGTTCAAATTGTTAAAAAGGGTTTTTTTACTGTGGGTTATAATAAGGGTATTTAAACATCCTGTTTTTTTTCTAATTTCATAGAACTATTGCTTCATATGCTCATAACTAAGCATTAACTGGACAATAACATGATTGTACAGTAAAATTGTTTGTTTATGGAGAAACAAGTAAATAAAATGCTTGGGTTTCTTTGTTCAATGGCATTGATTTAGAGTAAAGATTTAAGGTTGTCTTTGTTTAAAAAAAACTGGTCAAATACACGTTAGCTAGAAATCTATAATGTAAAATCATGATTTTTGTGTAATACAGAATCATGAATTGAATATTCATGATTCAATGTTATATGAATAAAAAATTTGGGTTTCCTTGCTCTAGGTTAAAGTAATTAGTAGTTCCTGGTTCTTAAATGAGAGTGAGCACCAATACATGAATTCGACCTACACATATCTATCAATGGTTTGCATCAATTTAGATATTAATTGTTTACTAATATGGATTTAGAGGGAATAGTAGATGCTAGATTGTTTTTTTTAAATATAACAAGTAAAGCTTGTTAGGGAATATTGAATGTTAAATCATGTTTTTCATAAATTAGTAATGTCTTCCATATTCATGATTCAATAATAAAGGAAATACTAGACTACCCATTTCATATGAATATACAATACATATGTAATGTATATCATGTGTTTATTATTTGTGAAGTGGCCATTGCATATGTATTATATTTTTGGTTAATCATGATTTTCAATATAGTTTGGAAGTGCAGATCACCAATCATGATTATGTTAATCATGAATAAAGCAATACTCTTGAAGCATGATTGTGGTAATCATTTACCTAAATTCATAAGTGAATGTTAAATCATCATTCTATCTTTTCTTATCGTACATAGCAAAGAATTAACGAACTGGAGAGGTACGAGGCTGCTTTATATTGAGTGGTTGCCATCACTCAACCGACTAGTGGCTGCACACATACAGCCGAATAGCTACTGTTTGGTGGCAGCTCACGTCTCGCTATAGACGCAGGCCTCGGTTAACTTCGTCTCGCTCGTGATCATGTTTGTGGGGAAACTTTGGGCAGAACAGTGGTCGTCTAAAATGGACAGTGGCTGTCCCCATTCAGCCGAACAGTAGTTGTCCTCATTCAGACGTGTTTGGCGGACAGCGCACTAGCAAGTGCTCCAGCAGGTTTTGGGATATCATTGTTTGGTATCGTTCGTGTGGGGAAGCAGGCTGGTGACGAAATGGCGTAGGTCGATAGCTGCGGTGCTAATGGAAGGTTTGCCTCTCACAAACAGATCATAAGCTACTGCAGTTTTGGGTATTTGTGGCTTATTAGATTTAGTTGTAGAGCTGTCATATGCTTTTTTCTATTCTGGTTTTGGTCTGTGGTTGGTAAGTTTGCCAAGCTTTTGTTGTAGTTGGTTTGTTTTTTTGGAAAGGTTGTAGTTGGTTTGTTGGTAGTGGGTAATAAAAGGTTTTTTTGTTGCTTCAAAAAAAATCATTCTATAATGAATATATAATTGATAGAAATATCCATTCATGCATTTGTTAATTGTGACATGGGTCTTACTTATGAATTTATGTTGTTTTAATCATTTGTAATTGTTTCATCCGCAATGTCAACTTCCGGAACATCATTATGATCATGTGTCGGTACTTCATCAATGGAATTGTTACTGTGATTTCCATCCATGGTTTACGTTTTTTTGATTAAGTTGCATGAAATCGTTGATTTTGATAAATAATATACCTTGATTATAGTGAATCATAGTCAGAAAAAGAGTAAAGATAATTTATCCTCTATACGTATTTACCGATTAAGATGCATGAAATATTTGATTTTAACAAAAAAAAATTAATCATTTAATAAAAAAATCGGATGAGTATTGACATTCAAATAAAAACTCACTTTTGTAGGAGATTTAAATCATCCATTAATTCAAATATTTTGAATTGAGATTACACTTACCATAAATTTAGGTAGCATTATCTATGGAAAGTTTGTGAAAACCGTCAACTAAAAAAATAAATAATATAATTACCAAATACCTTAATTGCCCTTTAAAATATTAGGAACACTAAATTAGAAATAGAAACTAATAGTAAGAGATCAATGGTGATGATGAGGGTTGCATAGTTTGCAACTTTTTTGTGGGTTGCAAAATAGTCTCCCTCTATATATATATATATATATATATATATATATATATATATATATATATATATATATATATATATATATATATATGAATGAATGAATGAACAGTAGGTGTCAAGCCCATAACCGTTCGTGCACAAGACTCAATAGTATCAAATGGAAAAAAACTTAGGGTGCATTTGGTTCGCATAATGTTTTTTTTATGGAATGGAATCTGTCAAAGAATTTGACTTTGAAGGAATTGAAATTGAATGTTATCAGGTTTAACCACCTATTTGGTTGACATACATTGAAATGAAATCTGTTAAAAAAATTAGAATTCGTCTGTTTGGTTCACATAATTTAGCTTTGGAATTGGAATTAAATATTAGTAAATGACCAAAATACCCATTTTGAAAGTCTGAACCATCGGTGATGGTCGACAGTGTTGGATCAGAACGGAGATGGTCGGCGGTGGTGGATCAGAACGGTGATGGTCGGCGGTGGTGGTCGACGGTGGTGGTGGGTGGTGGTTCAGAACAGTGGTGGTCGGCGGCAAGGGCGTAGCTAAGATTATAATTTAGGGGGGGGGGGGGGGGTAGAAGTTCTCAAATTTAGCTTATCGATCGAAGTTATTGAAACAAGGTTAATATGAGACATACGATTAATGTTGGTTCTCTAAGGTTGCGTTTGGTACATGAGACAGGACAGAAGAGAACGAGTCAAAACTCACTGTCTCACGTTTGACATGACATCGGACATGACAAAAATTTACTGTCCCTTGAATATTGTGACTTTTGTTTGTGAAATATCAGAAGAGAGGTAAAAAAAGTTATATTAGCCAAAAACATTTTTTATCATTAAGTGCACCATTAATTACACTAATTAATTAATATATCATAGACATCAATATAAATATTTATCTTATATATATATCTATACATATAATAAATAAGTAACTAGCATGACACGTGTCGTCTTCTGGTGAGCCGACTTCAGTATTTTCCCGCCTAAACATGTATCTGGACGCACTTTACATTATAAGTTCATTTAGCACACACACATTCACTACTCCTTAAATCTCTCCTTAATTCAATTTTTTTAATTTATACGTTACATTTCCTACCTTTATAATTAGGTATGTACTTTACTTTTAATTCCTTACTTTTTTATTTTTCATTTTAAACTCTTATCATATAAACATAAATAATGTATATGAACTAAAATGCATTAAAAAACATTTCTATTTTTTGCAAATTATACCATTGTAATCGTTTCGTCAATACCTTCGAAATGAGCCCAATATTAAATATTTTTGGATTTAATTATATTATTAAATATCATAAATATATACGAATTAATGTGTCGTGATTAGTATGAGATTTGTTGAAATTAATATGAGATTTGATACAAATAATCAATAAATTGTCGTGATTTTTTTTTTTTTTGCAATTTCATATCAATTTTTACTTCAAAGTCGAATTCTTTCAACGAATTACAATTCTATCAAATTTCATTCTGTCAACGAAACACCCCTAGAATTATCATAAGAGATTTAATTACATGGAAAAAAAGATATCACTTATCAACTGGCTTTTGGATTATGAGTTCGAACATTTTTCAAAAATATAAATATGCAAATATTTTAGTATAGTATATTTGATTATTTATAATTTCTTAATCATGATTATATTATTTCCTCTAATTTTTTTGACCAATTAATCATATTGACCTTTAAGTTTTATATATATCTGATATGCGATTTAAAAGCGTATAAATATGAACATGAAACAAAATTATTTTTTCGAATTCTCGGCTTTAAATTTAAGATATTTCGCACCGCATCGCGCACATTTACTTATCTAGTATATATATATATATATAATAGATTAAAAATAGAATTTATAACTTGAGTTCGGTAATGAAAAATGATCCCATTATAATAATCTATGTCTAATATATAATTTTAAAACCTTAATTTATATATATATATATATATATATATATATATATATATATATATTTGAAGTTTGTATACTGATATCACTAGTGAATATAGTTTATTTTAGTTTTTGATATAATAATATAATGTTGTAAAATTTTAATAAATGGAAATAATGAAAAAGTGGTCATTGATAATATAAACATAGGTATTTAAAACTACATGAATATTAGTATTTTCAAAATAAAAAAGAATTTAATTACTGAAAACTAGAAATTAAGAAAATGGATAGTTAAATAAAATTTTAGATAAGAAAGAAAATATGGAAAAAAAAACCCACTGGAATCGAACCCTGGCTCCATAGGTAGAAAAGCTAATGCCAAACCACCGACCTACAAGTTCGTATTGGTTAATTTTTATATAACATAATATATATGGGGAAACAGTTAGGGGGGGGGGGGGGTGGGGGGCTCAGCACCAGCTGGTCCCTACTGTCTCCGCCACTGGTCGACGGTGGCTTGAATTGGTGGTGGTGGCGGTGGTTCAAAAAGGTGGTGGTCGGCGGAGGTTCAAATCGGTGGTGGTCGACGGTCGTTTAGAACGGTGGTGGCTCAGATTGGTGGTGGTCGGCGGTGGCTCAGATGGGTGGTGATTCAGAAGGGTGGTGGTCGACGGTGGTTCAGATCTGTGGTGATCGACGGTGGTTCAGAAGGGTGGTGGTTGGTAGTTGTTCAGAATAGTGGTGGTCGGCGGTGGCTCGGATGGGTGGTGGTCAGCGGTGGTTCAAATGTGTGGTGGTCGACAGTGGTTCAGATGGGTGGTGGTTCAAAACAGTGGTGGTCGGCAGTGGCTCAGATCTGTGGTATTCGACGGTGGTTCAGAACGGTGGTGGTCGACGATGGTTCAGAAAGGTGGTGGTTGGTGGTGGTTCAAATCGATGGTGGTTGGCGGTGGTTCAGATGGGTGGTGGTCGGCTCAGATCTGTGGTATCCGATGGTGGTTCAGAACAGTGGTGGTCCACGATGGTTCAGAAAGGTGGTGGTCGGTGGTGGTTCAGATCGGTGGTGGTCGACGGTGGTTCCGAACGATGGTGGTCGGCGGTGGTTTAGACGGTGGTGGTCGACGATGGTTCATATGGGTCTGGGTAAATCAAGTAGGGAAGATAGAGATAGTTTTGTCTTTTTAAGAAAATAGGATGGAATGGAATTGAATTCCTTCTCATTTGTGATGGAATGGCCAAATCCATGAATGGTGGAATGTGTGAAATTCAATTCCATTCCACAGGTAACCAAACGCCTGAACGGAATTTGGTTAATGGAATCGATCATTCCAATTTCTTCCAATTCTGTCGGAATCCTGCGAAACAAACGCCCCCTTAGTGTTTTATATATTTATTCGTATGATAAGTATTTTTCAGTATCACCAAATCATCCAAGTGAATGTGAATAAATAAATTAACATAAAATTTTGTTGTTCAAATATAAAATTGGGAAATTAATTAAAATACCCCAAGTTTGAAAGTGACTTACCAAAATACCCTAAAAAATTAATTTCTTGCCAAAATGCCCTTTTTTCCGTGGAGGGAGCCCTCTATAGCGGGCAGGGACTGAAAGTGTAAATTTTTGCAAGATTATTTACACTTTCAGTCCCCATAGCGGGCCATCGCGGGCCTCGATAGAGCCATCACGGGCCTCGATCGCGGGGGCCAGGGACTGAAAGTGTAAATATATCTTGCAAAAAATTTTACAATTGGTCCCTGCCCGCGATCGCGGGATCTTATCGCGGGAAAAAAGGGCATTTTGGTAAGAAATTAATTTTTTGGGGTATTTTGGTAAGTCAATTTCAAACTTGGGGTATTTTAATTAATTTGCCTATAAAATTTTGGGTGTTTTGAAACACAAATATAATATAAATGAAGTCTTTTACTTAAAGGATGAATCAATAACATTTGGTAGCTTGCAATTTACATATATACCCCTATGAATATCAAGATTTTGAAGAGGTAGAAAAAAAGTACATGACATGTAGTGTTATGACCTCACAAGAGGGTTCTTCCCCTCCAAGACTAAACACACCAACTCCACTTTCTAAAGCAAAACTTAATATTCATTTTTACAATTTTTTTTAATTACAAATCATTTAAAGAAATCTTGATAAAACAATCGTTGTATGTTAGTTTAATATAATAAAAAATATTTGAATATGATAATAGCAAAATAATCGTTATAATTTTTATAGAAATTAAAAGAATTTTGTGACGAAAGAAAACGTGTAGAAATAATTAATTTTGAATTTTGGAATTCTGATTATGATTTTTTATTGTGTATGACACTGGACCAAAAATAGCAAGGTTTTATAAATCCGGATTTTTTAATTTCCAAATTATTTTATTTTATTTTAGTATTAAATATTTTTTTCTATATATGCAACGGCGCAATAGATTTTTATTTATTTTTTAGTTATTGGGTTGTTAAGAATTCAGTTAAGTTTCTATAGTCGAAATTGTATATAACAAATGCAATACTTTGATTTGGCCACCAACATATGAAAATAGACAATATTTGAATGCATATTATGGTATTTCTCACTAAACCATCAAGATGTAGTGTTTGGCAGTCAAAATTTCACTTGTCGAATGCAGTTTTCGGGTGTTTAAACAATTAAAACTATCGACAAGAAATGAAGAGTTGAAAACAAAAAGGTTTAGTGGCAAAAGTTGAAAAAAGTAAAAGTAAAGGCACCAAATGATAATAGTTAGGTCTTCCATCTTCATCTATTCTCTTCATAACCACTTCTTGAAATCTACTTAAACCACTATCTATGTTCACAACCCTATTCATTCTTTTAAAATTTCCACTTTTGATTCAAAACGAGTTCTCTAGTTTTTCGTTCGTTGCCAAGAAACACCCGAATTTATGATGTTTCAAAGGACCAAAAAATTCTTCAAAAGAAGCATTCAGAGCGTGAAGTCTTACTTTTCAGAAGGCTACCAAAAGCTTCCGAAAACACCGTCTTACAATAACCGCCACAACACCAGTTTCAGTCTAGAGAACATCTACTCTGAATTTGTTGACCAATTGGAGGTTGTTGACCGAATTATGGCGACTGCGTGGGAAAATAATTCAGATAACTTGAAGAACAATAAACCATCTTTGTTGATTGATGACCATGAAGTCAATAGAAGGAAGCAACAAAAACACGAAGAAATGTCATCAAGAGAACGAGAGGAAAAGCGATGTTTGATGACCAAAAGATTGAAGGAATTGGAAATCGTGGATACGGATAACGTAAATCATGTTCTTGACATTCAAGAAATCATACATTGCTATTCTCAGTTGACATGTCCAACTTATTGCGAGATGGTCGAGAAGTTTTTCTCAGAAATGTACTCAGAGGTCTTTAATCCAAGAAGAACATCCATTCGAGCTTAGAAATGTGCAACCACTTGTGTTACTACAATACCCCTTTCGGCTTCCACAACTAAAAACTTTCGAACTGATACTTCTAGTTAATTCAGTCTTCTAATTTCCACACTGTTTGTTTAGAGACTAACTTTAGCGACTTATTTTTTTTTCATATTCATTTTGTGTGAGATTGCTCAGTTTGACTAACGTATGATGTAAACTTTACATGTTTTTTTTTTCTTATAAATGGAGGGTTCTTAATGTCAATATCGGTATAATGTGGGAATAGTTTTTGGCATTGACAGTTTGACACTAAAAACTTAAAGTCAAACCTAGCTTCGAAGCAAAGGTTCTAATTATAAGTAAAAGCTCTACATCACAAAAGTTTCATTTTAACCCTTATACTTTTACAAATTTCACATTTGTGGAAGCTATAAAAAGTTTGAAGAAATTATTATTATTTTTTTGAAAAAAACCACTTTTTTTGGAGAAAAAAAATATTTTTTTTGCCAAGTTCTCAATGATATTTTTTTCTCCATTTATAACATTACTTGAAATGGCAAAATTTAATTTAAAATCGTATGTTAGTTCAGGTGGTTTATACTAAAAATACTTTATTAAAATAATTATTAAATACTTTAATATGTAAAAAATATAATATACACAACCAAAATAAAATTTATTGTTATATGAATAAAATTATATTTAAAAATAAAATAAAATATATTTGGAAAAAATAATAAAAAATAAAAAACTAAAGAATTAGATTAAATTAAATCAAATTAAATTAATTAGGTTATAATTGGGTTAAAAGGTATATTTATGATTATGCAAATACAACATTTATTCCATCAAAATACCTCATAGTTGCTAAGGAATGTTGAATTCCATCATTTGTGCAATTTGATGGAATTCAGAGATTCTTTCCGTGAAAAATAACGAACCAAACGAAGGAATAAAATCTGGTCAATGAAATTCAACATTCCAATTCCATCAGATTCATCCAGAATCTGCAAACCAAACGCCACCTTAAAGTATGTAAATTACAATTAGAGCATGTCCAACATTTAAAATATATAAATTTTTTATGGTAAAGTGTGAAAAGGTAAAAAAAGTTAATAAAAAATCACGTTTAACTCTAATAGTTACTATATTTTAACAAATTTTAACATTAACTATATTAATAAAATATTCAATACGTATAATAAATATTATTATTTTCTCTTATACGTTTTATTTTCAATACCTCTTATTGGTGGGAAAAAATTAAAATATTTTTTCTTCTTCAATAGATTTTTAGAGATTTCTCCAAATTTGAAGATTTCCACCTTATCATTCTTCTCTATTAGTTGTCGAAGCAAAAAAAAACAAGATCTTCAAAAACAATAATTTTAACATACATGTTGGAGATGTTCTTAATGATTAGCTTGAGTTCAAGTAGATCGTGTAACACCTTAGGCATATCCCACATCGGCCGTGGACAGGAGAGATGCTGGGTATATTAGTAAACCTTGGCCTTACCAGACACAACGCGTTTTGGGGCCACAAACATGCGGGTTCCTTGGGAACTCTGTGGTTAAGCGTGCTTGGGTGGGAGTAGTACCAGGATGGGTGACCTCCTGGGAAGTCCTTGCGAAGTCCTTGCCAGGTCGCCAAGAACAAAGCCGTGAGCCAGTGGGGCAAAGCGGACAATATTGTGTCGTGGTAAGCGGGGTGTTACAAATGGTATCAGAGCCACTCCTGTGCCGTTCGGGATGGTGGGGCAAACCTCATCGAGGACGATGAGTCCCTAAGGGGGGGTGTGTGTAACACCTTAGGCATATCCCACATCGGCCGTGGACAGGAGAGATGTTGGGTATATTAGTAAACCTTGGCCTTACCAGACACAACGCGTTTTGGGGCCACAAGCATGCGGGTTCCTTGGGAACTCAGTGGTTAAGCGTGCTTGGGTGGGAGTAGTACCAGGATGGGTGACCTCCTGGGAAGTCCTTGCGAAGTCCTTGCCAGGTCGCCAAGAACAAAGCCGTGAGCCAGTGGGGCAAAGCGGACAATATTGTGTCGTGGTAAGCGGGGTGTTACAGATCGATTACTATTTAATACAATATAGACATACACATGTACACGCACATGGGTCTTCTTTTGAGAACCTATGAAATTGTGATAACCTTGAGAACTACTGCATCATGTGCTATTTCATACGATTTTTTTCATCTAAGACTAAGATTTAGAAAACTGATTAACATATATTTGTTTTACAATATGTTTGTTTCACATGTACTCGGTTCATAAATGTGAACAATTTTGATATGTTTGTGAAACAAAAAATAAATATAAAAAAGTTTCACATTGTGAACCCAATACATATGAAACAATCACAATGTGAAACAAGGATATGTCAATCAATATATTAAATATTACCCTTAGACGAGAAAAAATCATATGAAACAAAATCGTAATATAGAAGTTCTTACAGATCTCGTAACTTTTGGATTTCTCAAATGATCAAGCTCATACATATATATAGGGTTTGGTTCCGGTGAGAAGTGCTAAATTTGGTGAGAAACATGAGAAGTGGTTATCAACCGTTGGATGAGAAATGAACGAACATTAGGATGAGATGCACGAAGATGCACCAGATCAATTCTCTTTTAAGCCGCAATTCAAATGAGGATATTTGATTAAAGGAGAGCAACGGTTTACAAGCGTTTCTATCACTTCTCACCCAGAATGACACTTCTCACATGATCTCATGCACACACAAACACACACACACACACACACACACACATATATATATATATATAGAATTGGTTTTCGGTAAGAATAATAGTTATTGTGAGAAGGGTAATAAAAGGTTTCACCCTGTAGATCAGTTGAATGTTCTCATTTTGAGCTAATTCATGAGTTAAGTTTGATCGACACTCTTAAAAGTGATTAAGAGTCCAAATCTATTCTTACAACTCTCACCTTAATTAAAAGAGGTTTGTTGAAAAATAATTTGTAGGTTTTGGTAATGTTTTGAAGCAAGTAGTGGAAGGAAAAAAATGTATCTTCAAGACAATTGGTATATTTGATGGTTTCTATTTTAAATATGGTTTAATAGTGTTCTGTATGCTTCTGCTAGCAATTGGTTTTAAGTCTTAATGTAACCTCCTTTTCCATCTTGGGAAGGGGTGTTTCGGATGTATTAGAACTCTTAATTTTTTGTACTACAATCACTATAACTTGGAGTTTTTAATGTATGATGAAACTTATAATTTCTAGATTGTAGGCATAAAGTGCGATAAGGATAAATCACATAAACCGGACCACACCGCACCGTATTTTACGGTGCGGTTTGGTGCAGTTTGAGGTTTATGCGGTGCGGTTTGCGGTTTGTGAAAATGCTCAAACCGCACCACGAACACCCCTAATATGTGTGTGTGCACACGTGCGAAGAGTTCAGTTGCAAACCGGTTTAATTTAGGTTGTAAACTGGGGACAAAGGAGAGATCGTCATGTGTCTCATACATTTATGGGTTATTTATCATGAATGATGTAACATTCAGTACAGATAGTTCATGAATATTCACCTTCATTATTCATGATGAATGGTATAACAATCATCATCAATGGTATATCATTAGATAGCCACTGAATGAGCCAAAACATTACTGGTCCTTAGATGCATGTTACGTGTGGGACCGATTGAGATTGTCGGTAATCAAATTTGAAACTTTTTGTCCAAATAACGCCCATATAAAAGATTTTGCAAATCTAAAAACCTATCTAAAATATTGTTTTCAATTTCAAATTACCATAATACCCTTGTACAGTTTTAAGAGGATTTTTGTACATTTCATATAAATTATTTATGATTTAAGATCATATTTCGAAAACCCCAAACAACCACCGTTGACTTCACATTGACCGGCAGCCACCGCCCCCACGGCCCCACCCTCAAACGTTCCATCCCTTTCCTTGTAGGTCAATGTTTTCTTCTTAATGTTTTAGGGAAATTCTATCCCTACCCCTGTATACCCCCTCTCTCATACACTTTTTTTTAATTTTTTTTAAATGTTACATTTTACACCCCTGTACTTAATTAATTAGTTTACTTTATACCTTTTAGTTTTTTATTTTTCATTTTACACTTTCATTATATTAACACATATAATCATATACTAACTAAAATACGTTCAAAAAATACTTTTTAATTTTAACAAGTTACACCATTATATTCGTCTCGTCGATACCTTCGAAATGAGCCTAACATTGATTTTTCTTGATTTAATTATATTATTATGCGTCATACGTTTACGTTATTTTTTTATATTGTTATTCGTCGATACCTTATTATTATTTTTATTTAATTATATTATTTCGAAATGACCTCAATATTAACTAAAATACGTTAAAAAAATACTTTTTATTCCAACAAATTCCAACTTTGATTACTCATTTAAATCAATATATTCACGAGTACGAGTACGCTCTATATATTCTGTATACATATCTAATCTACGTCTGTATGGGTCGAACCATGTACTTGCAACTGGAAATCGACAACGTGTCCAATGGTGTGTGAGTGTGGGCATTGGGTATTTTCTGTTTAATACCACTTTTATGTAATGATTACCATTAACATGCACTATTGCAATTGACACGTGTTGGGATGATGACGGCGGTTGTGTCCTGAATGGTAAGTATGTCACACTACCTGTCATATTGAGAACATGTATGACATTGAACCTTTTAGTTTTCTATTTATCATTTTACACTTTTATTATATTAACACATATAATTGTATATTAGCTAAAATACGTTAAAAAATACTTTTTAATTTTAATAAGTTACACCATTATAATCGTCTCGTCGATACCTTCGAAATGAGTCCAGTATTGAATATTTTTTATTTAATTATATTACTATATGTCATACGTTTACGTTATTTTTTGATTTAATTATATTATTATTCGTCGATACCTTCTTATTTTTTGATTTAATTGTATTATTTCGAAATGAGCCCAATATTAACTAAAATACGTTAAGAAAATACTTTTTAACAACTTTCAAAATTTTAAATCGTGGACTCTTATTAGTTTATTCTTACCTCTAACCACTTTCACCACTTTCAAATCCTCAAATCATGAACTCCTCAAAAAACGTCATTTTTTAAACATATTTATATAAAAAAAAACTTTGATAGTTTTCTCAAAAACAATTAAAATAATTTAGAACATTAAAGTTGAAATATTTATAATATAATATAGACACATATATAAATCGTTCGGCGGAAAGTTCGTTTATGTTCGTTTATTTAATAAATGAACGAACATGAACACATTTTTTTGTTCGTTTAGTTAAATGAACGAATATAAACAATGGTCTCGTTCGTTCATTTATGTTCGTTAATGTTCGTTCGTTTACGTTCGTTTATGTTCGTTTATGTCTGCTTATAATAAACATATTAATATAATATGAAATTAATGTGTAAACTCATAAAGTAAATTGATCTTTTAGAATTTATTTTTTATACCTCCTAAGTTAACCCGGTTTTTCATCTTGTTAAGGTACTTTCGTTCGTTTATGTTCATTTAAGTTCGTTCGTTTAACTCTTAACGAACGAACATGAACCAACCCGGCCAACCCAACCCAACCGAGGCAAAAAACTCAATCCGAGCCAACCCGATGTATAATCGATACTATTTTTTACCAACCCGCATATATTGGGTTGATAACGGGTTAACCCCAAGCCAAACCGACCTAACCCGCCAACCCGTGATGTCGCATTTATAATCAAAAAGACTTTTTAATTTAAACGAATTACGTCATTATAATCGTCTCGTCGATACCTTCAAAATGAGCCTAATAAAATAATATAACAATTTTATTTTCATGCTAAAATATATTAAGATTTCGTTATAAATATTTATGTAATATATATGATATATAATAAAATAATTAAATAAAAAAATATTCAATCTTGGGCTCATTTCGAACGTATCGAAGAGACGATTATAATGGTGTAATTTGTTAAAATTAAAACTTATTTTTTTAACGTATTTTAGCTAATATACGATTTTATGTGTTAATATAATAAATGTATAAAATGAAAAAATTATAAAAGTAAAAGTTATAAAGTAAAATTATTTAATTAGTATAGAATGGTAAAATGTAAATATTAAAATTATATTGTGTATGTGAGAGGGATCGATGGGGGACAAAAGTTGCAGGGGGTAGGAAAGTTGGAGAGGGTAGGAATAGTATCACCCATGTTTTAACCATTGAAATTTTATTTTTATTTATTGTTTAGTATGTTATTACTTATCATTGGGTCTTTTACATTTGTTCAACTGCTTTTCATAATTAGAAATTTTTGTGCGTATGAAATATAAGCGCAAACTTTTGGGGGGTGTTCTAGGATATTACAAAATATCAAGGGCACCAACGAAAACCCCAAATTAGACTATCGAAATCAACAAAAAAAACTTTAATAATAACCCTTGAAATCAACCAAAAAAGCCTAAAAAATCTCTCGAAACGGTGAAATTCGGTTAAACAGACTTCATACAACTTTGCGGATCGTTGATTCAACTTAGAGGTGCACCCGTTCCACAAAGATTTTGGGTCCGTTGCTAATTAACTTCCCAATATTACCTTCGCAAAAAAATAAATGTCAACATTTCTATTTTCATTTATCCTAAAATAAATGTTCGCTTTAAATATATATATATATATATATAGAAGAATGTTCAAACGAGAACGATAACTATTTACGAGAACTACGAGAACGGCCGATCATGTACAAAATCACTGGTGATTAAAATTCTGGACACGCGCACTTTGGGCCGCGACTTGCAAGTCACGCGGCAAGTCGCGCGAATCACCAGTGATTTTGTGCGCGAATCACTAGTGATTTTGTACATGGGCGGCCGTTCTCGTAGTTCTCGTAAATAGTTAGCGTTCTCGTTTGAACCCACCTCTCTCTCTCTCTCTCTATATATATATATATATATATATAGAGGAAAGTTCAAACGAGGAGCGTACCTATTTACGAGAAACGCGAGGAGCGCCTTCCATGTACTGGATCACATGTGATCCACTACTCCCGAAAAAATCGGGTAGTGGGCGACCTGGTTCGCGAGTCGCGTGGAAGTCGCCCGGATCACATGTGATTTTAGGCGTGAATCACATGTGATCCACTACATGGGCGGAATAAATTAAAACGTTGGTGAACTTCAGAGAGAGTCTCATTCTTACCACAAATGAAGCTTTCATACTGTCTTACCAGGTTGATCTTTCGAGAGTCCTGGACTTCAGCAGTACCTTCATACTGAACACATATTGTGTCCCACATGACTTTTGAGGATTTCAGGTTCATGACGGAATGGTAGACTTCGTCAGGAAGAGCCATGGATAGTATGGATCTGGCTTTTGTGTCGATAGCCACTTTCTTCTTATATTCGTCAGTCCACGTATGAACTTCTTTGGGTATCAGCTTTTCTGGAATAGCAGGTCTATTTTCAGCGGCTGGTACTGCGGCATCAATTCTTACCGGAATAAATGGACCGTTTTCAAGATAATAAGGCATAGTAGGATCTACACCTTCTAAGAAGAGAGTCATCCTATTTTTCCATAGATTAAAATTATCTCTAGAGAATCTAGGGGGTTTTGCAAGAGAACCATTGTCTATATAGTTTGTGTTTGTGTTGGTAGCCATTTTTAGAAATAGCAAGAAAGATAAATCTTAGTATAGATTAGATCTTGTTTATGAGATTAAACAAACCTGCTCTGATACCACTTGTTGGTCCCGAAGGGTTATACAAGCTTGTAGAAGGGGGGGGGGGGTTGAATACAAACACACAGATTTTACTTTTCTAAATTGTTTATTGATAAATCATTAACAATTTACAGCTTGTTGCGGAAACAAGATTAAGGATAAATCCTAAATCTAAACAAGTTGGAACACTAAGTTTCTTGCACTAAGAAAGAGAAGGAAATTACTAATAATAACCTATCTCAAGATAAGAAGATGAACTTGTCCAGAGTTAGCAAGTTACTTCAAAATGAAGTGAGTTCATCTTCTTATATACTGCATGCATTAAATGCAAGGCAGTTTATACTTTACACGTGGCAGCGGCTCATTGGTTGCATGTCATTGACCTTTGTTGACAACCTTAGTAGCCGCATGTTTTGAACAGTGTAGTATCAGAGTGGTTGTACGATTTCAGACAATAAGGAGGTTCTTTTCTGACATATCGTACGGAGTCGTGCAAGGGTGGTTAAGACAAAAGTACTTTGTACGGAGGACTTCATGATCAGCTTTTCGTTGATTCAGCGATCTATCATTCTATATCAGCGAATGATAGAGTTCAGCGATAGCTAAAGTCTTGTACTTGATACTTCACGTTGATTGGACAAATCTGAGTCTTCGCTGATCCGCATCAGTTCATTAGGAGAGTTGTCGCTGGTTTTTGATCTTGATCTTCGACTTCAGCGTAGAACCTATGTTGACGTGAAACTTGTCTTCAGAGATCATAAGTAAACAACTAACTTATCAGCGATCATCATAAGTACTGAACAGACTCAGAGTATTATGATGAACAGTTTCGCTGAATGTTTATTCAAAAGAGTGAGAGTTCCTATCGGCGGTACTGTAAGATCTTAGTATTTATCAGCGATAGTGAAACTCTGATACATATTGTTTACTCACAATTTTCACTAAGTATATAAGAGAGGGTCATTATCAAATCACTGAGGGTTTGGATCAACACCCGAAAATACAACTACAAGTCTAAACGTGCATTTTTTTTCCGGTTTTTGGTCTAAAACAGCAGGTCTGTTCGTGACCTGTTTAGCCCCCCTTAAACCCATCAAACCAGAAATATAATTCCATGGTCTGAAGGTTCCATGTCTTAGGTTTCCAAGGACATATCGCACGCGTTCATACGAGGTCCATACTATTTTATATGAATTTTCTACGACCGACTGTCCAAACTGTGAGTTTCGGACCAGTCTGCACTAATCACCATTTTGACCCTAGCTAGAAGCCGAATTGATTTTTCCGTAAAACACAAGAAACCTACTCAACACAAAATGTTAGATTTGGGCACTAGTTTCACCTCAATCCGAGCTTCCTAGATTATTCTACGGATTTTAAAAAATAGGGACAGATTAGACGTTTTTCACATAAAATGATAACGTTGATTTCGGTTTAAGGTTTCATGCTTTAGGTTTAAGATTAGGGTTTGGGTGACCAAGGATGGACTAATCCCAGCACCACCCACTGCCACCTCCGGCAGTGGTGGTCGGCGGCGGCGGCGGCAGCCACCACCTACGGTGGCGATGGTTCGACATTAACACCCACCGACGAGGCCAAGAAAACGGTCAACCGAAACAACTCAGCCACACACACCTCTACTCGACCTAACAGTCACCCTCCCGCGCAATACAACCACCGAACTGGTGGTGCACGACGGCTGTAATGACCCAGACCTTTTTTCGAAGTGTTTTGCGTTTGGTGTGGAGTTTTTAATAAAAGCAGAAGTTGAGGGGCTAGTTGGTAAATAAGAGTTGGGGTATAAAAGGGCACAAAACCCTAGACAACATTCCAAAATCCCTGAATTTGTTTTGTTGACGGCTGAAATTGAGGAGAGAAAGGAGAATAGAGTTCTTAAGTGTTTTGTGTGCTTTTGGAAGAAAGGAATCATCAAAGTTCAATTTCAGAAGAAAGGGAAGGATTGGAATTCGTGATCTGCAAGTAATCTCTAAGGTAATCTCTAATCCATAACTCATTTCAAGTATAATCTGCTGATTTCTGAGTTTTTGGTGGGTTTTAGCTTTTCTAAGTCATTTGAAGCCTATAGAGAGTTTTAATATTCGTTAAATGCGTTTTGATAATGAAACTGATGGGAAATCGATTACAGATCATTTATTGATAGTCTATTAGCTTAACTTGAGGATTAAGAGGCATGTATTATGATTTTCAACCATTAAACTCGTCCAGCGCTCGTCCGGACACCTTCAAGCATGAGAGTGTCCGGGTGAGTGTCCGGATAGATTCTTGATCGGGTTGTGGAGGTGTCCGGATATTGTGTTGTCCGGATGAGTTAGTCGTCCGGATAAGTGTGCCATCCGGATAGGTTAATCGTCCGGAAAAGTGTGGTTGTCCGGAAAAGTGTGGTTGTCCGGAAAAGTGTGGTTGTCCGGAAAAGTAGTGATGTCCGGAAAAGTGTGGTTGTCCGGAAAAGTAGTGATGTCCGGAAAAGTGTGGTTGTCCGGAAAAGTAGTGATGTCCGGAATTGAGTAGGGTGGCAAGTGAGAAGTGTCCGGATAGTTCTAGTCAGCTTATAAATCTGTCCCTTCGTTCAGGTAGGCAATTTGGGAGTAAAGAGCCGAGTAGAGAAAAGCAAACAAACGTACCAGGTGAGTTTTCTAAACTAAAATGTGTGGCTTTTAAAGTGTTTTCAAAATGTGTTTGAATGTCGAGAATTGCCATGCTTTATTCATATGATTTAAATTGCATGAAAGTTGTTTACAGTTTTAAATGAGATTTGTGTATGATTTATGGGGCGGGCCTATCCCGTGTATGATTTATGGGGCGGACCTATTCCGTGAATGCTTTTATGTGAAAGTTTTATGTGAGATGTATGCATACATTGTGTAGACGTAAATTGGCTAAGTCGGGGGGAGGTTCCGCCAGTACTCACGTCGGGGGGAGGTTCCGTTTATGCCATGGGAATGAGTCCCAGTAAGGCAGCGTGATACTGACTCGTTGTCACCCTCGGGTGACTTCAGGGTGCCATTTACGGGAGCGGATTTATCCGTGAAAGATTTTTACTGTTCAGCTATGTGAAAGTTTATTATTGAAAGTCTTGTATACATTTGAAAGTTATGAGAAAGTTTTATGCAAAGATATTTGAAAGTTAGAAACTGTTTTTAAAAGTTTTGAGGACTGTCAGGAGGGACTCACTAGACCTCATGGTCTAACCCTCGCATTTTCCAAACTAAACCTTTTCAGGCAAGCAGATTGCATGAGGCTCAGGTAGTCGAGCAAGAGCAGGATAGAGCACAGATGCAGATAGAGATATCGTCACTCATATTCTAGTAATAGTTATTCTCAGTTGTGTATAGGTTGTTTCCGCCAACCTAAGTTATTTAGTCAGATGTAAAGAAATTTATGGATCCAGTTTTGTAATTGTTTAATAATAATGCTAGTTATGCTTAATTTAGACTGGGTTGTTACAATTGGTATCAGAGCCATAGTTTAAGGGATTTAGGTGACCGGACGGGCCTAAACTTAAACTTGGGAGTAGAAATCACAACTGAGAATCAGGAAATGCGTTAGGAGGACACTATTATAGAGATAGGACTAATAGGGTACTGAGGACTGTCATGTAAGGTAAGTTTGAGATTCCACCTGGCCAGTGTAATTGCGAACTTACAGGTACATGTATGTGCTTAACCTGCCTTATTATTCCGAAGTGGTAGTCAGAAGCTAGTATTTATGTCGTGTTCCAGTACTTTAGAAAGTCATCAAGATCCCTGAGGGGTAGACTGAGACCCCCTGTTGGGGAAGTTTCATGAGAAGTCGTGGTGATGTAATGTACGTATACATCGTAGAGAAGAAATGTTGTATAGGGTATTACGAGTCGTCTAAAGGTAGCTTTTCGTGGATTCGGAGAGGAAGAATGCTTGAGTTTGAGTAAGACTCCTGTTTCGAAGGAGTCCCAATTCTAGAGATCATGGGATAGATCAGTCAGGATGGTAAGGAAAGTCAGTGTCAAAACCTTGAAGGTATCAATGGAGCCCTGGGTTCTTGGTCGCGCTTTCCATTAGCTGGATAAATGAAATAAGATACCTATAGTGAAATGAAACCATGTAGAAATGGAAAGTGAGATAGTTGGTCAAAACGAAATAGTATGAAATGGTTGAGTAAGTGGACCGTTGAATGTATGTATAGCAAATCGTTGCAAGGCCGAGAGGGCGACCACTGGTCGAAGTAGGGTGTCAATGATAAGTTGCATGGGTAAAGCGATTGACCCTGTTTGAGTGAGTAGCCTTCAATTGCAAGTAGAGTTTCATGCATTGAGTTCGTATATGTGTACATGAGATTTTTCATAAGAAAAGTATAAACGTGTAAATATCAAATTTGATCGGATATGAGTCGGCGTGTGCAAGCGTATGTTTAAAAAAAAAATACAAATCCATTTACATCGTGCAATGAAGTCTTGAGGTTTACGATTTGCAAAATATCCCACTCTTTTCATGTTAAGCCAAGAAAACGTTCGAATGCGCAACCTTTATTAACCAAAATGAGTATTGACATGTCGAAGTTATATTAATGAGTGTGAGGACCGACTAATTTACTTCGTGTCGGTAAATTTCTTTCAAAATTCTGTCGTATGGGAAGATTTTCATCCAATATTTATTTATGTCGTAACAACATATTTTGGTTGAGTAAGATTAAGTTTTACGGAAAGATTGCATGCAAACGATCCTCAAGATCGTTGTGCAGGGCATTGGAGTTATGAGAACGTTGGGGTCGTGTGTACCCGAGTTGTTCCAAGTGTTGTTTCTTTAAAATGATTCATTTATCGTGTTGTCAGGCATGAAGGCTATGAACTCAATAGGTCGTAGAGTATTAAATTTTAAGCTAAGGAAGGACTCCTAGAGTGGAGAGGTGTTGGACAAATCAGGGGAGAATGTTTGTAGCTTTGGTAATTGCGTTCTAGAGGACAGGTGAGCAGTGGAAGAGTCGGAAGTGGACTTTAATGTCGATTGTATGAGGCTCTGTACCCTCGTGCGGTGACTGGAAATACAATTGCCGAGGGACGGTTGTGTTCAGAGGAAGGACTAGAAGTCATCAAAGTGTTAGTATTAGCAACTCGTTATGAGTAGTGTGGTGAAGTAGGAAAGAAATATCCTCGACGCCGAATAAGAGTTTTAAAGTGAACTTGTAATATTGGCGTTACTCGAGTGAGTTTGAAATGAGGACGTCGGGATGTGAATTTGATTATGATATGTTGGAAGGACTTGGTTCAGTAAGGGACCCTTGTCGAAGAATAGGTTAAGGAAGTAGCAACAGGTCAACTAATGACGTTAAAGTCGGCAGTTGTGTAAGGTGTATGAGACCGAAGACTTGAATTAGAAGGTTGAAAGTTGAAGGACCACTTTGTAGGGTGTTAAGATAGTGAGAGGCTTCTGTTTAGATAAGCGTTTTACTTATGAGTTGAATGGTTCGTAAAGAATGAAGTATTTAGCACAAACGAAGTGAGGGTATAGATTATGTCGATCTGTGAGGAAATGCGCCATGTCGATGTAATGGTTTGGGTATTGCAAGGAACTAGCAAGAATCGAGTATGTTAGAATCAATCAGAAACTCGGGTGTTGTGGTTCAACTAGAGCTGGGGAGAGACAATGTAGCGAGATAGACTCGTTATTTATGCGTGAGGTCTTGAAGATAAGTTTGAGTTGTGTATGAATGGCCATGAGAGTTTTGGCCTGCAGTGTGATGTTATGAGTGAGGAATGTACAGTTATGTAGTGGCAATAATTGCCAAGTTAAATGTGCCAGCTAGCGTCGTAGTGATGTGATGTTAGAGAAAGAGGAAGCATCAGATAGAAGTTTTTGGGAGTTTCGGATGAGGTGTTCGAGTGTTAACCAGGTTGTTGGAGCACGTAGAGTGTAAGTTGACGTGGTGATATGATCATGTTCGGGATAGCATCACGGAGTGGTGGTGGGTAGTTACCCAAAGGAGAAACCAAGTGTTTTTTTTAGTTGTAAGAGTCGCTAAGTAAGCATATTTTGGGATAATTGGAAGTTTAAAGAAGAGGATGGATGTATTAGTCAAAATGTGGTGGAATAGATGTGAAATCCTTAAAGAATGTGAGCTGTTGCTTATGTGTGAACGAATTGTCTGAGAAAGTAAAAATTGGAGTTTAAAGAATGTATAGTGACGTCGAACTCTGGTGTCAGTTCGAGGTGATTTAGTCGAAAGCCTTAAGTTAGAATTTTAGTGCAACCGTTTGGTTATGTATAGTAATGAGACAGCATTTTGAAGCTTGAGAATTGTCGGAAGAGAGGGACGAGTAATGTTGGTGGGCAGTGCTCCACGCTAACGTGGGGAGGTGAAGACAGTATGTTGGAATAAGTAAGTAAATCGGAAGTAGTAAACTTGACAGTAATGCCGATAGGCATAGTGTTGTGTAGATTGTCCTTGATAAGTGTGCAAACTTATGGAAAGAGTATTGAGGAAGGAAATTGTGTATGACTTTGTGCAGGAAAGAAGTGGATAAGACAACTGAATGAGTTAAGTTTGTGACTTGTGAGAAACGTTCGAACGAACTGATCGTTCAGTGTAAGCTATTGAGAATAGTAGGGTGTGATCGTGGTTACCCCTCCTAGTTGAGTGGGAGTAACCGAATTTATGTTAAATGACTGGACGCTTGTAGCAAGCAGCGAGAAATTTATGAGCCTTCTGGATAAGTGCAATTCGGATAGGTGAGTACTCCAATAAGGAATTATAGAGGTTTCCTACTATTAGACACGTTAAGTGTGAAATGATGAAGTGGTGAGAACGTACGAATTAGTTGTCGAGTTGTAGCCGATGTGATTCGGGAAAGGAGTATGATCTGCATAAGACGAATGTAGGTTGGAAGAAGTAACCTGGAAATTTCAGGTATACCGAGGAGGGGACTCCTAGGAGTGAGCTTGTCAGAATATACAAGGTTGGCCTTGTGCCAAGTTGCCAGTGAGGGAGTTTTCCTGGTGAAAGATTCTCGTTGTTGTGGCGGGAATTCCCGCCAAGTTCTTTCTCTTAAGGAGGTATAAATGTATGAGAGACCTTATTTAGACGTGTCTAAAACCGTGAGTCCCGATGTGTGGACGGAGGCGAGCAAATGGAGGCGCTGTTGGCCTTGGTTTTATCAGGTAGTTTTAAGCGAGTATAGTGATCGAAGAGGGTACAAGTAAGTAGTGCAAGATGGCACGATTTAGCAAGTGGTGCCTCGCCGAGGGCGGTTTCAAAGTATGGGGTGCGGTTATGTTTCCCATCTGAACGGTCTGAGGCAACCGAGTAGAACTGAGTGGTTGGATAAAAAAAAAGGGGCATTGAAGTTTGAGAGCAAGGTAAGGTGGACTATGTCTGCGGATCCGTCGAAGCATGGAAGTTGGATAGATAGTGTGCGATCGTGAGGTACTCGATGTGAATTTGAGAAGAAATTCGTAGTGTGATGCACGTCTCTTTCGTGGAGAGCCGATGTGAGAAGTGAGAGGATGGCGACCTTGCAAGAGATGCAGGCGATAAGAAGTTGGCATTGTCATTAGTGAGCGAGTTAGAGCAGCAGCATACAAGTTAGACTGGTCAGAAGAGTTAAAGAGTGTTCATCCGACATTTCATGTCTCAGACTTAAAGAAGTGTTTGTCAGGGGTCGTTGTGACTGTTCCGTTGAGGGGACATCATTATAGATGGGAGGTTGACTTACGTAGAAGACCCGATATAAATCGTGAGCGGTAAGGTTTGCTAAACTAGGAACATAGAAGTTTGACTAGTAAAAGTTCAGTAGAGATATCATAAGGGACGAGAGACAACGTGGGAAGTAGAATCAGATATGATGTCCAGATATCCACACCTTTTCGAAAACGGAATTCCGGGGACGGAATTCTTTTGAGGGGGGAGTGTTGTAATGACCCAGACCTTTTTTCGAAGTGTTTTGCGTTTGGTGTGGAGTTTTTAATAAAAGCAGAAGTTGAGGGGCTAGTTGGTAAATAAGAGTTGGGGTATAAAAGGGCACAAAACCCTAGACAACATTCCAAAATCCCTGAATTTGTTTTGTTGACGGCTGAAATTGAGGAGAGAAAGGAGAATAGAGTTCTTAAGTGTTTTGTGTGCTTTTGGAAGAAAGGAATCATCAAAGTTCAATTTCAGAAGAAAGGGAAGGATTGGAATTCGTGATCTGCAAGTAATCTCTAAGGTAATATCTAATCCATAACTCATTTCAAGTATAATCTGCTGATTTCTGAGTTTTTGGTGGGTTTTAGCTTTTCTAAGTCATTTGAAGCCTATAGAGAGTTTTAATCTTCGTTAAATGCGTTTTGATAATGAAACTGATGGGAAATCGATTACAGATCATTTATTGATAGTCTATTAGCTTAACTTGAGGATTAAGAGGCATGTATTATGATTTTCAACCATTAAACTCGTCCAACGCTCGCCCGGACACCTTCAAGCATGAGAGTGTCCGGGTGAGTGTCCGGATAGATTCTTGATCGGGTTGTGGAGGTGTCCGGATATTGTGTTGTCCGGATGAGTTAGTCGTCCGGATAAGTGTGCCATCCGGATAGGTTAATCGTCCGGAAAAGTGTGGTTGTCCGGAAAAGTGTGGTTGTCCGGAAAAGTAGTGATGTCCGGAAAAGTGTGGTTGTCCGGAAAAGTAGTGATGTCCGGAATTGAGTAGGGTGGCAAGTGAGAAGTGTCCGGATAGTTCTAGTCAGCTTATAAATCTGTCCCTTCGTTCAGGTAGGCAATTTGGGAGTAAAGAGACGAGTAGAGAAAAGCAAACAAACGTACCAGGTGAGTTTTCTAAACTAAAATGTGTGGTTTTTAAAGTGTTTTCAAAATGTGTTTGAATGTCGAGAATTGCCATGCTTTATTCATATGCTTTAAATTGCATGAAAGTTGTTTACAGTTTTAAATGAGATTTGTGTATGATTTATGGGGCGGGCCTATCCCGTGTATGATTTATGGGGCGGGCCTATCCCGTGTATGATTTATGGGGCGGACCTATTCCGTGAATGCTTTTATGTGAAAGTTTTATGTGAGATGTATGCATACATTGTGTAGACGTAAATTGGCTAAGTCGGGGGGAGGTTCCGCCAGTACTCACGTCGGGGGGAGGTTCCGTTTATGCCATGGGAATGAGTCCCAGTAAGGCAGCGTGATACTGACTCGTTGTCACCCTCGGGTGACTTCAGGGTGCCATTTACGGGAGCGGATTTATCCGTGAAATATTTTTACTGTTCATCTATGTGAAAGTTTATTATTGAAAGTCTTGTATACATTTGAAAGTTATGAGAAAGTTTTATGCAAAGATATTTGAAAGTTAGAAACTGTTTTTAAAAGTTTTGAGGACTGTCAGGAGGGACTCACTAGACCTCATGGTCTAACCCTCGCATTTTCCAAACTAAACCTTTTCAGGCAAGCAGATTGCATGAGGCTCAGGTAGTCGAGCAAGAGCAGGATAGAGCACAGATGCAGATAGAGATATCGTCACTCATATTCTAGTAATAGTTATTCTCAGTTGTGTATAGGTTGTTTCCGCCAACCTAAGTTATTTAGTCAGATGTAAAGAAATTTATGGATCCAGTTTTGTAATTGTTTAATAATAATGCTAGTTATGCTTAATTTAGACTGGGTTGTTACAGCGGCGCCACCGACGGCAGCCATGGCTGCTGCGGCGGTGGTGGTTTTCTCGGTTTTTGGCGCAAGAAAGAAAGGAACGAGATGGGCATACCTCACGATAAAAAAAACGCAGCAGCAATACCTCTTCTCGTCGGCTTCCTCTCTTCCCGATCGTCTCTCTCGCTCTCTCTCTCTCTCTCTCTCGCGCTGCTTCCCTTCTCGCCGGCAGCCGCTAGCGGCGGCGGTTCTGGTGGTTTCTCGCGGTGGTTGGCGGTGGCGTTGGGGTGCTTCGGTGGTGGCAGCAAAAAGGAAGGGAGGTGTTAGGGTTTCTTGGTTGTTTGCTTGCGATGGGATACAAAAACAAAACAAAAAGAAGGGGGTCGGTCCTATGGGCCGATCCCATGCAAGCCTTAACCCAAATTTCACTTTTAGTCCCTAGGTTTTTAAAGTAATTTCATTTCTACCCATAAAAGTTAAGATTTAACAAATGAACCAACTATCACAAAACTAATTCGTTTTTGGTCCTTGCCGCCTAATCCCGTTAATAAAAAAAACATTAAGAGAAAAATTAAATTAATAATTAAATCATACGTTTACACAAAGTCCATGGGTAATGTCGAAGGAATTCCCCAGGTCGGTCGAGGGTGTGATTTTTTACCCAAACAGTTAGCCCCCCGAGATTTGAATTTCATAGCCATTTGAATTTCAGATCTCGTACCAAAGTAAAATGTGTTTATACGGAGACGTGTCACTTTTGCTAAGAAAATCGACTTGGTTAGCTAAAATCGTGAGTCCATTCGATGGTGTTTAAGTAAGTTGCGACGATCGAATGATGACCTTTAATGCGCAAGATACTTGTGGTGTTCATCTGACGGTCGTAAGACGACCTTAAAACGTAAGGAACCGACGGTGATCGTAAGACGATCTTTATAAAAAAGAGACGTATGGGTCAGGAGTCAATCGTAAGACGATTGGTCCGAAATAAAGCTTGGCGGCGATCATAAGATGATCGAACCAAGATAAATCTTAAGGATCTTGTGATACAGTCGTTAAAGACTTATGTTCTGGCGTTCCGAGCCGATACGGTCGTTATAGACTTTTGATCTGGCGTTTAGAGCCGATATGGTCGTTATAGACCAATGATCTGGCGTTCTGCGCCGATACTGTCGTTATAGACTTATGATCTGGCGTTCCAAGCCGATACTGTCGTTATAGACTTATGATCTGGCGTTTAGAGCCGATATGGTCGTTAAAGACCTATGATCTGGCGTTCGAGCCGATACGGTCGTTAGAGACCTATGATCTGGCGTTCGAGCCGATACGGTCGTTAGAGACCTATGATCTGGCGTTCGAGCCGATACGGTCGCTAGAGACCTATGATTAGGCGTTTACAGCTGATACGGTCGCTAGAGACCTATGATTTGGCGTTTACAGCCGATACGATCGCTAGAGACCTATGTTACGTTGTGTAAGTTTTGCTTTAGCGATAGTTGGTAAATTTTTTTTACCTTTCTATTGAACCTGAGTATTATGTCGACTCATACATGTCATGGACAAATGTAATGTCAACTGTAAAAATTCATTAAGTACAAAAATGAACAAGAAGTCGTGCGACTTGGGCATCCATTGTAATACAACGATTAAAACGTAAGTCATAAGACTTTTTGAATCGTATAAGCAAACATAAGCGCATGCGATCAAAGCATTCATTCAGAATATGAAATTTTTCTAAGTTAAAGAACTTAGCTTGTGGGGTCGCTAGACCTCACGATCGTGTGATTTGATCATACGATGAATTTGAATCATGTGTTACTGTAGTTATTCAATCGAGTTGTCTAATAAAACTGATTGTTTATACCGTACGATTTTACTGAAGTCGTATGATAGACTTAGTAACTTATGTCGTGCGACCCTTTTCAGATGCGTTGCATTCCAGCTGCGTGGGATATCTCGACCGTCGAGGGTTTGGAGCCGATAGGCACCTTTACCCACGACTTCTGAGATACGATAAGGACCTTCCCACTTGGTGGAAAGTTTACTTGCATTAAGCTCTTGAGTGCTTTGGAACATCCGTCGGAGGACGTAGTCGCCTTCTTGAAAGACTCTTGCTTGTGATTATACGGTTAATCTTGTGACTGGCCTTTATTGGCAATCATGAGATTAAAATATGCGAGTCGCACTTATTGGCGACCTTTGCGTTTTGACATGCGTCTTACCATGACTGATGATTGTCAAATTCAATGTACAAGTCATCTTTATTGACGACATATGTCATGACTAGCGATCATGAGATTTCAATATGCGAGTCGCTTTTATTGGCGACCGAGAATTTTTACCTGCGTTTGTCGTGACTGACGATCATAAGAAAATGTGAGTCATCTTTTATTGAGGACTATAAATTGCGACCTGCGTTTGCCTTGACTGGCGATTGTAAGATTTAAAATATAAGTCGTCTCTTATCGACGATTACAAATTGCAACCTGCGCTTTTTTAAGTCGTAGAGACTTTGGTTTCTCACGATGTAAATCGTAAGACCTGTGTTCATATGATCTTGCGAGCCTGTAATGTAAAATCGGGGGTGGTCGTTGGTTTTGACCCATGATCTTTTGATGCTTGAATCAACGATCATATATTAGATCAAAATAATTAACGAGGAGAATATACTTAGAGTATATATATAGAGTTGTTCTAAATGGGACGTCACAATTACCGTAACATGGAGTCGATAAGCGCCTTTTTCTGAGGACTTTTGAAATCGAATGTGGTATTTTTTTCCAGTTTGTGAAGGGTGTTCCGAGCCCCCGAGCCCCTCGGATGATGCGATACATGTGATACTTCGACGGAGCATTTTTTTTAGGGCTTGAATCTGGCTTCGAGCCGCATTCAATTCCGATTGAAGTTGAATCCTGGGATCTTGATATTTTACCTGAAAATAGTGAAAACTTCACAAGATCGTTAGAGCGATGTATGTGTTGGCTTGAGATTTTCTCTAGATGGGTCCCACGGATGGCGCCAAACTATTAATGCCAAAAATCGCACAAAAGTACAACTTAAGGTCGATGTGGACATTTAACAACTAAATAAACGTATCTCGAGCCAAATAACACAATCGCGAGGAAAAAGTAAAAGAGACAAGAGATTTGGTGACGTGGAAAACCCCAAAACGAGGAAAAAAACCGTGGTCGACTATGTGAGAGTCGACAGTGCACTATAGTCGCCAAACAGGAGCGAAAGTCCTTGTGTTATAGGTGATTTGTATACAACAAATTACAAATAAATGTAAATATAAACTTAGTCGTGTGCAAACGACGTGGGTCGTGCGTAAATCGTGCGAAATAACTTGTGGTCGTGTGGTCTGAACTGTCGTCGTCAGGTGGTTCGAACTGTCGTCGTGCGATACTTGCGTGTTCGAATGCCTCGTTGTATTGAGAGAAAAATATAGAAGTGAGTCTAAGTAGCTCTGTCTCTTCTCCCTTTTCTCGAAGGTGGAGCAGTCTTTATATAGCTTCGGTCGGTACTGAATGTGCTTTGATGATTGTCTTTGTAACTGCTGTCGGGCTCTAAATGGCATTGATGATTCGTCCGTTACTGGTCGTTGTGCCATAAATGCCTGTAGACCTGCATTAATGAACAAAAGAAACGGCTGTTGACCATGAATGGTTAGTGTAATCGTAAGACCATCTTAAGTTTAGGACGTCGGTCTTATGGAGCATACGACCGTTGTCGAAATACAAGACCGTGTATATGACTGTAAATGTCTTGTAAGACCTTATCTTAGTATAGGAATGGTCTTATAAAAATGTCGTGAGACTAGGATAAAAATGTCGTAAGACCAGAGCGATATAAGACCGACGACAGGAGACTGTCGACGTAAGACCAACGAGTCGTAACTGGCGACACGTAACTGGCGACATAAGACTAGTGACGTAAGACTAATAACGTAATACTAGTGACGTGTGACTGGCGACGGATGACTGGCGACGGGTGACTGGCGACATGTCGCTAACGATGTATGTCGTGCGACGTGTAACATGCGACACGTGACGTGCGGTCATGAGATGTAAAGACACTATCTTGAATGACTATCGACATAAGATGTCTTTTAATAATCAACTATCGTATGTCGGGGATAAGGCAATAATGGGTATTACCTTCATCGATCGGGGGTATGACTTTTGTAGGCATTAGGGTAATCGAAGTCCATGGGTCATGTCGAAGGAATTCCCCAGGTCGGTCGAGGGTGTGATTTTTTACCCAAACATGTACTTTACCTTTTTATAATTGTAGTTTCAATGAATTCCTTTTATGTTATTGTGAGAATTGTGTAACTACTATGAAGTTGATTGACGTAAAGATGTATGCAAGTAAAGACCAAATAATAAAAGTGAAACACCAAACAATAAAAATTAAACCGTAAATAATAAAAGCTATACAACTTTTAAAAGCTAATTCGACGCGGAGGCCCAAAATAAATTTTCCATTTCTCTCTGCCAAGCCATGATATCGATATGCATGTTAGGCTGTTGTCCGGTAACCCTATCTGTCAAAAATCGACACGTGAAAGCACCACAGTCGCCGAGCTGACCAGTCTGCTGTGGAACATCCTCTGCATAACTCCATCTGAAATCATTCAGCCGCCGAGCTTGTTCAAGGTCTCCTAGACACCTGAATACGAACTTCATATTTTGCCAGAATTTCTGAATCAACTCAAAAATTCTAGGAGAAATGGTCTCGACCTGATAACTATCATATACAATCAGTTCCATGGTCCGTAAGGAGAACTCCTCGAGCACCCAATGAATGTTATCGATGTTCATGGGAATAAGAACCTGAAAACATAAAGTTAACATTAGTTAGATAGTATAAATTCATAATGTTTGAAATAGGGAATCTTAGATTACATACGATGTTCACAGATTCTGTCCAGCATGGAAATTCGTCCGTCGAAGTCATTGACCCGTCGATTTGCGTGACTACCTCAACTATGTTCCCAAGGAGCAGCCTTCCCCACAACTCTAGGACGACAACCGTCCAGTCGCTCGCTGGAGAACATGAAGTGAGCGCCATTCGAACCCATGCCTCGATATGCTATAAATAAACCATTCAATGATAAGCTACAGTGATGCTTTTTTGGTATTCAAATTGTAGGACTATAATAACATATGAATGTATTAACCGGGTCTTCAAGCCATCCATGGTTTATATAGCCCAATAATTGCCCCCAAAACGTTGGTTCTACAGTAAGAGTAGGTAAATAAGGAATCCTCATACTTCCAGACAACTGGTTTTGGAGGTAGAGTTGCTCAATATATGGGGGAGCGGTGGCAGGACCACTCGTATCTTGAAGCTGCATTCTACTGGTCCCAGTCGGACGGGGCCTGATGGGGGTAGTATCAGGGCACTGCGTATAAGGAGACGACCCCCATCTCGAAGTCCAACGCTGGCGTTGCCCCCTACCAAGGGGCTCCTCCATCTGAGGTGGGTTTGGGTCAACGACAGGACTGGCGAACAAGGGTGACATGCCCACGCCAGCTTCATGAAACGGTATTGATGTTGTTGCAGTTTCATGAAACGGCATTGACGTGCCCCTGGGAAAGCCAGATTGTGGCACACTAGTAGGTCCTGGTGGACGAAACGACGCATCCGGCTGTGATGGCCCGGGAGATAAGATATTGTCAAACCATTGGGCGGACACAGGAGAAAAATGAGGAGGGGGTGGATGTGATGGCTCCTGCGTACAAGTTCCAAAATGTTAAACGGTGTTAGTAAGTTTGCATACCAAAATGTTAAACGGTGTTAAATGAAATACTTACATTAAAACGCGCTTGAAACCCGTTAAAACGAGTCTCAAGCCCAACATAAGCCTGCTGAAGCAGACCCACCTGCGCCCAGTTCGGGTCATCGGACGGAAACTCCCAAGAGGGCAGATTTGAGAAACGGACTGGTGGTGTTGGAGCCCGGAATCCCTGATGATGTCCCGTGGTGAAGCCCGGAATCCCTGATGTATCGTGCTCCTGATCATTAACGGCCTCGTCCTCGTCATCATCATCGTCGCCGTCAGGGTCACCACCGGCTTCACCATGGAAGAACCTTTGGCTGGACCTATACCACGCCATTCTCTCCTCTTCAGCTGTGGCGACAAGTGTCGTGAGTGGTTGGTCCTGCTCCTAATATATGCAAGAGTTGACGAAATATTAGAATTTAAGGGGTTATCTTCATACAAACCTCCAACATTGTAAAAATTCTTACCCGCGCCGTCACCAACAAAATGTAATCAATTTCGGGTGTATATAATACTTTTCGTTTCCTAGCCCACCCACTTATCCTAGGAACCCGGTTGTGCTGCACGAAATGCCTACTCGAGCGAGGAAAAGTCTCGAGAATCCATATCTGTGGAAAAAGTAATGTTACGCCTACAAAGTCATTAACAATTGTAGAAATATTTAATATTGTGGTAACTAACCTTGAACGGCTGGATAAAGCCCGTTAACGTCAGCTTCGGCTTCTTTTCACGCCGACGCTCAATAAAACCTTTCATCTGCTTATATGTAAAATCCCAGATAAAACTGCCCCAAGGATATCGATTCCAAGCCCCAAGATTCTCTATCAACGCAAGGACGGTGGGCGAAATGGGCAAATGATGCTGTCGGCCAAAGAAGAACTCCTCCACCATCATCATCAAACATACTCGGACAACATCAAGGTCCGAGTAACGGTCTCCACCAACTTGGGTGCTGAAGGTGTCAAACAAGGCCTTGAGGCGGCCAATGGACAATTTTTGGTTCCCAAAGACTCTATGAACAAATCCCTGAGGCCTGGATCCAGGAAGGCCCAGCATCGGGCCAAAAATGAGTCCCAACATAAGACAGAACTCCTCCGGGCCATACCTAAGTGTGTGCCCGTGAAAACGGTAATATAATGAATCCCTCGCCTGACCAACAGGGGGGATATCTCCTTCTTCAAAATGGTAAGAACAAGCGCAGGGTCGTTATTGAAGTCCTGAGAATCTAGCAACGCACCAAAACAAGTGGCGCGAAAAAGATCAAGCCTCTGCTAGGTTAACTTCTCACGGATTTCTCTCAACCGACATAGCTTTGACTTAATCGTCAAAGACTCACTAATTTCCCGCGTATATAAATATCCAAGTTTAGGGGCCTAAAGTGCTAATTTTCAAAGTTTAGGGCCTAAACCGTCATTTTTCAAACTATAGGGACCAAACATGTAATTTTCCAGATAACAAAATTTTGTAAATGCATGGGACTACTTGCCTAGAAAGTTGGGGGAATATCCAAGTTTAGGGGCCTAAAGTGCCAATTTTTAAAGCTTAGGGGCCTAAACCGTCATTTTTCAAACTATAGGGACCTAAGCTGTAATTTTCCAGAAAACAGAATTTTGCAAATGCATAGGACTACTTGCCTAGAAAGTTGGGGGAAAACCCAAGTTTAGGGGCCTAAAGTGCCAATTTTCAAAGTTTAGGGGCCTAAACCGTCATTTTACAAACTATAGGGACCTAAGCTGTAATTTTCCAGAAAACTGATTTTTGTAATTGCATGGGACAACTTGCCCAGAAAGTTGGGGGAAAATCCAAGTTTAGGGGCCTAAAGTGCCAATTTTCAAAGTTTAGAGGCCTAAACCGTCATTTTTCAAACTATAGGGACCAAACATGTATTTTTCCAGAAAACAGATTTTTGTCAACTAATGGGACTTCTTGCCTAGAAATTTGGGGGATAATCCAAGTTTAGGGGGCTAAAGTGACAATTTTCAAAGTTTAGGGACCTAAACCGTCATTTTTCAAACTATAGGGACCAAACATGTATTTTTCCAGAAAACAGATTTTTGTAAATGAATGGGACTACTTGCCTAGAAAGTTGGGTGAAAATCCAAGTTTAGGGGCCTAAAGTGCCAATTTTCAAAGTTTAGGGGCCTAAACCGTCATTTTTCAAACTATAGGGACCAAACATGTATTTTTCCAGAAAACAGATTTTTGTCAACTAATGGGACTACTTGTAACGACCCAAATCCCATAACATACATCATAATACATAACATGCATACATATCATTGATTTACAACAAAAGTTACATAGCAAACCAAGTACGGTCTCTTTTAGTCTCGAAACTACAAATTACATAAAACTTCCTAATCAACATCGGTCCACGAAGGCAGTCTACACCTTATTCTTTTCTTTGCCGCTATCAATTCCTCGACCCGGAAAACATATTTTTGAAAACAAATTGAGGGTTAGACCAAACGGGTCTAGTGAGTTAATCCTGGTCTTTTCCAAAATCAATATCAAACTCTTTTCACATAATACTTTGTATCAAAATAATTTACATGAAACCTTTCGTATAAGCACGCATATACCACACGTATATAAATACCACATTTAGACTCGTACACCGTGTATCTCTCCTCATCTCATCTTCTTTCCCCTGGCCACATTAGTCGGTAGCAAGCCAACTAATTATCGTCACTGTACAATACAGTCGACTCCACTGTAATTACATACAGCCCCGCTGCAATTACCTACAGCTCCACTGTAATTCCATACAGCTCCGCTACATTTCCATACAGCTCCGCCGAATAATAATTCGGCTCACCTATACTCGTTTCGTGCCATATAAATACAATATATATATTTCACACATACTCACATACACATATAAACACATATATGTATTCCAGTTGAAAACGTTTTAAAGTAAAACTCACCTGTTTGTTTAACAAAAATGCTTCCAAGCCTTTTCCACAGATTCAGTCTTTCAATTTGAATTCACAGTATCTGAAATAATTCAAATAGAATAACTCTTATTCTCAATTGTTCCCCTACAGCGACTTAACACGGGGGTTCCGCTACCCGGTTAGCGGATGGGGTCAAGGGGCAACGCCCTTTCGGAGCAACTTAATCCAAATATACAATCAGAAACTATAACCGGACACTACCACCAGTACCGGGACTCACCAGTACCGGGACTCACCAGTACCGGGACTCACAAGTACCGGGACTCCCAAGTACTGGGACTCTCTAGTACCGGGAGTTGACATCACCGGAAGTCGAATATACCGGGACTCCATGGTACCGGAAGTTCACAATACCGGGAGTTCACAATACCGGGAGTCGATAATACCGGGAGTCTCAAGAACACAGTCGGTTTCATCTATCCTAGATTCGATTGAAATCGATACCAATTACTGAAATCATAACTTCTAAACCGATAGATATCTCCTACTACTGATTACAAACACAAAATGTAAAAGAGCTTACCTCAAAATCAACTTCAACCAATTCAATTGATGCTCTAGCCGTAGGTTTCTTCGTCTTCTTCCTTTCGCTCAGAACACACACACACACACACACACACACACAGTTTTTAAAGAGGAAAGTGAGGATATCTGAAGTGTTTGAGATATTTATATCTCAAATTTACACTTTTGGCTCAAACTACTCAATAAGGACTAAAACATCCCTAACCTTATAACTTATCTCAAACTTACCCTAAACATTAAATATCATCGTTACATAAACTTAACGGATAGGGAATTTGTCTAACGGACTTACCCGGGGTATTACACTACTTGTCTAGAAAGTTGGGGGAAAATCCAAGTTTAGGGGGCTAAAGTGACAATTTTCAAAATTTAGGGACCTAAACCGTCATTTTTCAAACTATAGGGACCAAACATGTATTTTTCCAGAAAGAAAGATTTTTGTAAATGCATGGGACTACTTGCCTAGAAAGTTGGGTGAAAATCTAAGTTTAGGGGCCTAAAGTGCCAATTTTCAAAGTTTAGGGACCTAAACCGTCATTTTTCAAACTATAGGGACCTAAGATGTATTTTTCCAGAAAATAGATTTTTGTCAACTAATGGGACTACTTGTCTTGAAAGTTGGGTGAAAATCCAAGTTTAGGGGCCTAAAGTGCCAATTTTCAAAGTTTAGGGGTCTAAAGTGCCAATTTTCAAAATAGAACAAATGTGAACAAAAACATTATGTAAAATTTAAACAACATTACATATTTCATACAATACATACATTAATAAACTTACACAAAGTTTATTACAAACTTAGATTAAAAATATCATGCCTTTTACAACACATTACTAAATAACAAAATAAAATTTAAACAACATTACATACTCCAAAATAGAACAAATGTGAAGAAGAACATTATGTAAAATTTATATATACAACATTAAATACTTCATACAATACATACATTAATAAACTTACACAAAGTTTATTACAAACTTAGATTAAAAATATCATGCCTTTTACAACACAATACTAAATAACAAAATAAAATTTAAACAACATTACATACTCCAAAATAGAACAAATGTGAAGAAGAACATTATGTAAAATTTATATATACAACATTAAATACTTCATACAATACATACATTAATAAACTTACATAAAGTTTACTACAAACTTAGATTAAAAATATCATGCTTTTTACAACACAATACTAAATAACAAAATAAAATTTAAACAACATTACATACTCCAAAATAGAACAAATGTGAAGAAGAACATTATGTAAAATTTATATATACAACATTAAATACTTCATACAATACATACATTAATAAACTTACACAAAGTTTACTACAAACTTAGATTAAAAATATCATGCCTTTTACAACACAATACTAAATAACAAAATAAAATTTAAACAACATTACATACTCCAAAATAAGACAAATGTGAAGAAGAACATTATGTAAAATTTGTACAACATTAAATACTTCATACAATACATACATTAATAAATTTACACAAAGTTTACTACAAACTTAGATTAAAAATATCATGCCTTTTACAACACAATACTAAATAACAAAATAAAGTTTAAACAACATTACATACTTCAAAATAGAACAAATGTGAACAAGAACATTATGTAAAATTTAAAAAACATTACATACTTCATACAATACATACATTAATAAACTTACACAAAGTTTAATACAAACTTAGATTAAAAATATCATGCCTTTTACAACACAATACTAAATAACAAAACAAAATTTAAACAACATTACATACTCCAAAATAGAACAAATGTGAACAAGAACATTATGTAAAATTTAAAAAACATTACATATTTCATACAATACATACATTAATAAACTTACACAAAGTTTAATACAAACTTAGATTAAAAAAACGAAAGATGCGGATATTGTGTTAAAAAAACTTACCTCGTCTGACATTGTGTTAAAAAAAGCGTGTATCCCACTCTCGTTGAATTCACGTGTGTAAAGCCCATATCTCGGTATGTAATTTATTAGTATTAATTCTTTTCTTTTAAGTTTGATTTAATGTGGTTTCCGTTAACGGGGTTAGTCGAGTTGGACCTAATCGTTAAAAATGTCGGAGTTTTGGGTTAGTTGCGAGAAGGTTTAAGTGGAGGGACTAGAAGTGGCAAGGGCCAAAACATTGCATGGGTTTCGGCCCATGCTACCCAATGACCAAACCCTTGTGTTTGTTTGTGATTTTTGCCGTGACCAAGAAGAAAAGGAGAAAGAATAGAAAACAAAAGAGAAAAAAAACCTACGGCTATCCCTCTTCCCATTCGTTGTCGCCGGCCGGAAAAGAGAAGAGAGAGAGAGAGAGAGAAACCGAGAGGGTTAGAGAGAGAAACCGAGGAAGAGGAGGAAGGAGGTCGCCGGCGTAGGAGAACCACAGTCGGTTTCGGTGTGGTTACCGTCGTGTCGTCGCCGTCTCGAGGTAAGAATCTAACCCGTTTTCTTTCCACGTTGTCTTTTCGATCACAAAACCACCACCACCACCGCCGCAGCCACGGCTGCCGGTGGTGGGGCCGCCGCTGCGTGCCGCCGGGTGACGGCAGGAGGGGTGTGCACGTGTGCGGGTGTGTGGGTGTGTGCGGGGATGAGGTTGCGGGTAAGTCGGGATGGGCAGTGTTTTTGGGTGTGGTTTCGCCGGAAATTCTTAACCACCGCCAACGGCCGCCTCTGCCGGAGGTGGCAGAGGGTGGTGCTCGGACTGCTCAGCCCATTTAGTCTCGATCAATAAGTCTTCTGGAATCACAGGTCTGAATGCTTAAGGCATGGCTTAATGGGTTAAGATTTAATTTTAAGCTTTGTTGTCATTTCATGTGAAATTGGCAGTTTCTGCCACTGTTTTGGGAAAGCCATAACTTTTATAGGAACGTCATATTGGGGTGAAACCAGTGCCAAAAGATCCCATTATGAGTCTAGTAAGTTTCTTATGTTTGGCAGAAAAACCAGTTCGGACCATAGCTAGTGTCAAACTGCTGTTTTGTATTGAAAGGTACTGTTTTTTTTATGTGCAACAAACCGGTTTTGTAAAATCAATAGTAAATTGTAGAAAAATCGTTAGAGCGCGTGCGATATGTCCCTGGAACCCTAAGACAAGGGACTTTGTGTTTATGGAAAAATATTTCTGGTTTAATCAGTTTATAAGGGGTTAAACAGGTCCCGAACAGACCTGCGTGTTGAGAGTAAAAACCTGGAAAAATGTGTTTTTAAAGTTAGTAGTCGTGGCTTTGGTTTGGGGCGTCACTTTGACAATTGTTAACGCTTATTTAGGTGGAAAAAGGTGAACTGGGGTTGGCCGGTTCGTGTTGCGGTTGAGGTCATAAGCTCTGCGTTTGAGGTGAGTTCTCTCACCGCGTAGTTAGGAATTTCATGCATATCGTTATTTTGTGCTACGGGTTATTACGTGTTATTACGTGTTATTATGTGTTTGTGTGAACTAGTTGGGATGTGATAATTAGTTGTGAATTGTTGAATCTATATGTGGATTATTTATACTTGCGTACACCTCAGTGGGACTGGGGGGCTCGGTGGGACCGAGAGCTCGGTGGGACCGAGAGCTCGGTGGGACTGAGCTAGTACAATTATATTATCTTTACTCGGTGGGACCGAGGGCTCGGTGGGACTGAGCTTGTATCGATATATTTTTGGTGTACTCGGTGGGACCGAGGTTCGTATTTATACATTAATCATTATGTGGTTTTATATTCATGGTGATGGTGATGTTGCCTACTTGCGAGTATGGGCGATATACGTGGGGTTGCTACCTGTGTGTGTGGTAGGGCTCACTAAGCGTTTAACTTACCTTTTCCCAATATGTTGTGATTTCAGGTGCGGGCGGCAGTCGGGCTTGACGGTACACACATTAGCGCGAGGTGTCGAGAACTGCTTAAATTTCACTTCCAAACCTTTAGATTTTATTTTATAAGATTTCCGCTGCATAAACTTTATTGATTGTTATGTTAACGACGTTAATTTCAATTGAGTTATGAATTATTAAATTGTGGTTGTTTTATAATGAGATGCATGTTTTAAAATTTTTTAAATTCCTTGTAATTTTTGGGACGTTACAACTTGGTATCAGAGCACAGCTTGAGTGAATCAGACACATCTCGGTGTGTTTGGTCTCAAGTTGCGGCTATGAAATTTCAAATTCTTTTACTAAAATCTTTTGAATGAAAGAAAAAGGAAAAACCCGTTTGGGAAACGGTGATGGAGGGCGCAGTGTGTACAGTCAGCCGACGCTAAGTGGGAAGGTACAGTACTTAGTGTATTTATTGCTTTCTAGGCATAGGGTATGCATGCTAGATTGCCTATGTTGTTTACACTGTACTGTATGATGACTGCTTTCTAGTAGGAATCAATGCTAGTTATAGTAGGTTGTTAAGTGAAGACCCTATAGGTTGTATGCAGTAAGAATCATATAGCCTTAGAATATTTGATTTAGTTCTATTGCGCAGCTCTTGTTTGAGTCCAACCGTTCTAGGATAGAATCTTGTATTCGAATGTCTATTTGATTCACGCTGCATGCGACTGGGTATTCGCGAGGCAACTCGTTATGGCTAACAGGGATTCCGTTGTAGCAAGGGTAGTGGGATGAGATGAAATTCCTAGTGAGCTGGGAATAGCGTTTACATATGAGTACGTATGCTAAATTGCTTTCTAGAACATAGGAGTATATATGCTAGATTGCTTGGTGCTTAATACACTGTATTGTATGGTTGTTATTTGCTATTAGGAACTTATGCTAACTTTGATAGGTTGTTAAGCGAATGCACTATAGGTTGTATGCGGTAGGAACCGAATAGCCTTAGAATGTTGGATTTAGTTCTATTGCGCAGCTCTTGTTTGAGTCCAACCGTTGTAGGACAGAATCTTATATTCGAATGTCTATCTGGTTTCCACTGTATACGACTGTGCGTTTACGAGGCGACTCGTCAGGGTCAGTGGGGGTTCCGCCCTAGCAAGGGTACTGGGGTATTATGTTTATTCCTAGGGAGCTAGGAAGGGTGTGTATATGCGTTAGTACGGACATACGTGTATGGTTTTTGTTTGGGCGAGAAACTACTTGGATACTCGGGATGGGACTCGGAGCGGACAGTGATAGGTGTAGATGGTAGTAGTAGAGCTCCTACTACCGGAAGCACATGATCAATGTTCGAGTCGGGGAAAGTCGCGAGGAATCCAAGGAGTCGAGCGTGAGCGTTGTAAGGGGAGTTATTATGTGCTAATGACTCGTTGTAATTTCTTTTCCTAGAATGGTCAACACTAGAAGAAACGACGCGGCTGAACCGCGGGCTGAGGCCGGGATCACCGAGGAGCAGATAAGAGAGATGATTGCTACCGAGGTAGCATACGCGATCGGGGAGGAGATCCCCGAAATCATCACCGCCATACGAGATGAGGTGGTGGTTCTGATGGAGGAACGAATTGCAGCAATTCCACCGCCTGCGGGGGGACAACCCCGTACCCGAGAGTTTCAGTATCGGGACCTCTCCGCCTGTTCTCCACCTGAGTTCAAGGGAGACCCGAACCCGATTATCAGCATGAGGTGGATATCCGACATGGAGTGTGCTTTTCTGACCAGTGGTTGCCCGGATAATCTGAAGGTTCGTTTTACCGTGAACTTGCTATGTGGCGGGGCAAAGGATTGGTGTGCTACAACGTTGACGCTCGCGAGCGCACTACTTTGACTTGGGAGGAGTTCGTCGTCCGTTTTCGCGCAGAATATGTACCTCCGGTAGAGATGGAGCGGATCGCCAAGGAGTTCCTGGAGCTCACGCAAACTACAGAGACGGTGAAAGAAATGAACCGTAAGTTCACCGAGATGGCATTGTTTTGTCCCCAGTATGCCTCCTCGGAAGATATGAAGATGTCTCGGTACAAGGACATGTTGCGTACCGAGATTAGGGAATTCGCGAGCACGGCGCAGTATGCTTCCTTATCTACGATGATGGATGCGGCCCGGAGGAGGGAACTCGAGTTGGAAACCCTAGCGAAGAAGAGGAAGGCGGCACAGGCGGTGACGCCGATCTCTGCGGTGCCACAGAAGTCGAAGTTCACTGATTCGCGCGCGGTTTCGAGGAGTGGCGGGTCAAAGCCCAGGGATACCGGAATGAGAAGATCTGAAGGGTGTTTTAAGTGTGGACAGTCCGGTCACTTTAGTCGGGATTGTAGAGTGCCGTTAATGGTCTGCTTTAACCGCAAACAGACGGGCCATGTGAAGGCCAACTGTCCTAGTGCGAGAGTAGCAGATAGGAGTGGGGCACAGGGGGAACCTGCGAATGCCCCATTGCATATTACTGATGGTCGAACGGGCCAGCCGGGGACGGAAGCGGCTCGAGGCAGAGTTCACCAGCTGACGGTGGAGGAGGCACAGGCTACGCCTAAAGTGGTGACAGGTATATTTTGCCACTTGTTTTCTGTTTTGATTATCGTATATAGTTTCTTTTTGCTTAAGCTGTGAGATTAAGTGCGTTCTTAGTTAACTCGGTGTTTGCTGTAGTGATGCTGGATAGCGGGGCTACCCATTATTTTCGTGCCTCACACTTGTAGTGAGCGTTGGGCCGTAGTATAGGACGGCTAAGCTGTCCACTTGTGGTCGAGGTTGCTGTTGTAATATGTGTTTTAAGTAGACTGTTTCGGGTCGAGGTTGAGGATTGAGCTAGAATTTTAGGCTTTTGAGCCGACTTTGTTTTAAGGAAAAGCCGTAAGATAATTGGACGTGAATTCCAACTTGCCCTTAGAGGTTTAAAGGTCCGGATAGCGATTGTGGACCGGAGAGGTTTGGAGTAGTACGAGTCGAGACGTAGAATGCCGACTAAGTTATGCACAAAGTTTGATTTTGAAAATAAAATTGCCTTAACTAATTCTTGTGTTTCCTATCCTTATGGATTGTGTTGTAGAATTTTGAGAGAATATTTTTGGTAGCATTTTATCATGAGTTGTTTGGTGCGCTTTTTAGTCAGCTAAATGTTTTATTGCCAACAAACCGTTTCCTTGTTTTGTATAAATAACTGATGCACGCAAATTTTGGTTGGTAAAGCTTCGTTCCATATCATCTTGAATTTTGTAAGTAAACTGAACGACAATGGAATGATTTTCAACAAGATTTTACTATGTGAGACGAACGTGTTCATTTTTGCGTAATCACCGACCTGGTAATAGTAGTCTATTGCATACGGTCTTTTTGAAGTGAAAAATCTTGACGTTGAAAATATTTTGTAAATGATTTTGTAAACCATGTGGGAAAAGCGCTTAAAGTGTTATGTGTCATTTTGAGCATTTACATGTTTGGGTGAGTGAGTCATTCCGGGATAGGTATGTTGTTGGTAGACTATTTGCATTAAATCCTTGGTCAGGTTAGTCAGACGTTGGTAACGGTCGGTTGGGTATCTCGGGGTGGGACCCCGGTATCCATGTGTTATGACTTTGACTTTCCAGTAGGCGCTAAGAGGATACAGTCTTGGGCACTTACCTGAGAGGTAGTTCCGATGTGCCGGGACTTGAGACGTACCTGGGAGGTAGGCGTTAAGGTGTATCTTGTTACGGTGTAACCAGGTTTCCTAGGGCGGGTAATGGTAGTAGTAACCCTGAGATGCCTACTTGTGATGAATGGTTGTGGTGAAATGACCTTTGTGGGTGATTATAAATTTACTGGTTTGATGATGCGTGTAAGGTAAGTTTTGGGAGCCTATTAGAACTCGTAGGAGTTAATCGACGGTTAATGGTAGGAATGATCGGATCTGAGTATCCAGTTGGGTATATTGGTAGGCAATTTTAGAATGGTTAGAGCTTGAGATTTGACTCGGGATGTATGGAATATCTAAGGTTGGGAGACAACCGAAGTCGCTTGGCTAGGAATGATTCCAATTGTTGGGGTGTCCTGCCGATCATAATCCCAGTGTCCTAGAAGGAGTACGTTAGTTAGAAAAGTATTCGAGAAGTTTTAGAAGGGATTGCAAGTGGACTTAGGAACCTGAGGTTGAGATGAGGGAGAACTACCCGGAGCTATTCGTAGGCAGAGACTTCGAGGACGAAGTCTAATCCAAGTGGGGGAGAGTTGTAAAGCCCGTATCTCGGTATGTAATTTATTAGTATTAATTCTTTTCTTTTAAGTTTGATTTAATGTGGTTTCCGTTAACGGGGTTAGTCGAGTTGGACCTAATCGTTAAAAATGTCGGAGTTTTGGGTTAGTTGCGAGAAGGTTTAAGTGGAGGGACTAGAAGTGGCAAGGGCCAAAACATTGCATGGGTTTCGGCCCATGCTACCCAATGACCAAACCCTTGTGTTTGTTTGTGATTGTTGCCGTGACCAAGAAGAAAATGAGAAAGAATAGAAAACAAAAGAGAAAAAAAACTTACGGCTATCCCTCTTCCCATTCGTTGTCGCCGGCCGGAAAAGAGAAGAGAGAGAGAAGAGAGAAACCGAGAGGGTTAGAGAGAGAAACCGAGGAGGAGGAGGAAGGAGGTCGCCGGCGTAGGAGAACCACAGTCGGTTTCGGTGTGGTTACCGTCGTGTCGTCGCCGTCTCGAGGTAAGAATCTAACCCGTTTTCTTTCCACGTTGTCTTTTCGATCACAAAACCACCACCACCACCGCCGCAGCCACGGCTGCCGGTGGTGGGGCCGCCGCTGCGTGCCGTCGGGTGACGGCAGGAGGGGTGTGCACGTGTGCGGGTGTGTGGGTGTGTGCGGGTATGAGGTTGCGGGTAAGTAGGGATGGGCGGTGTTTTTGGGTGTGGTTTCGCCGGAAATTCTTAACCACCGCCGCCGCCAACGGCCGCCTCTGCCGGAGGTGGCAGAGGGTGGTGCTCGGGCTGCTCAGCCCATTTAGTCTCGATCAATAAGTCTGCTGGAATCACAGGTCTGAATGCTTAAGGCATGGCTTAATGGGTTAAGATTTAATTTCAAGCTTTGTTGTCATTTCATGTGAAATTGGCAGTTTCTTCCACTGTTTTGGGAAAGCCATAACTTTTGTAGGAACGTCGTATTAGGGTGAAACCAGTGCCAAAAGCTCCCATTATGAGTCTAGTAAGTTTCTTATGTTTGGCGGAAAAACCAGTTCGGACCATAGCTAGTGTCAAACTGCTGTTTTGTACTGAAAGGTACCGTTTTTTTTTTCTGTGCAGCAAACCGGTTTTGTAAAATCAATAGTAAATTGTAGAAAAATCATTAGAGCGCGTGCGATATGTCCCTGGAACCCTAAGACATGGGACTTTGTGTTTATGGAAAAATATTTCTGGTTTAATCAGTTTATAAGGGGTTAAACAGGTCCCGAACAGACCTGCGTGTTGAGAGTAAAAAACTGGAAAAATGTGTTTTTAAAGTTAGTAGTCGTGGCTTTGGTTTGGGGCGTCACTTTGACAATTGTTAACGCTTATTTAGGTGGAAAAAGGTGAACTGGGGTTGGCCGGTTCGTGTTGCGGTTGAGGTCATAAGCTCTGCGTTTGAGGTGAGTTCTCTCACCGCGTAGTTAGGAATTTCATGCATATCGTTATTTTGTGCTACGGGTTATTACGTGTTATTACGTGTTTGTGTGAACTAGTTGGGATGTGATAATTAGTTGTGAATTGTTGAATCTATATGTGGATTATTTATGCTTGCGTACACCTCAGTGGGACTGGGGGGCTCGGTGGGACTGAGCTAGTACAATTATATTATCTTTACTCGGTGGGACCGAGGGCTCGGTGGGACCGAGGGCTCGGTGGGACCGAGGGCTCGGTGGGACCGAGGGCTCGGTGGGACTGAGCTTGTATCGATATATTTTTGGTGTACTCGGTGGGACCGAGGTTCGTATTTATACATTAATCATTATGTGGTTTTATATTCGTGGTGATGGTGATGTTGCCTACTTGCGAGTAGGGGCGATATACGTGGGGTTGCTACCTGCGTGTGTGGTAGGGCTCACTAAGCGTTTAGCTTACCTTTTCCCAATATGTTGTGATTTCAGGTGCGAGCGGCAGTCGGGCTTGACGGTACACACATTAGCGCGGGGTGTCGAGAACTGCTTAAATTTCACTTCCAAACCTTTAGATTTTATTTTATAAGATTTCCGCTGCATAAACTTTATTGATTGTTATGTTAACGACGTTAATTTCAATTGAGTTACGAATTATTAAATTGTGGTTGTTTTATAATGAGATGCATGTTTTAAAATTTTTTAAATTCCTTGTAATTTTTGGGACGTTACAACTTGGTATCAGAGCACAGCTTGAGTGAATCAGACACATCTCGGTGTGTTTGGCCTCAAGTTGCGGCTATGAAATTTTAAATTCTTTTACTAAAATCTTTTGAATGAAAGAAAAAGGAAAAACCGTTTGGGAAACGGTGATGGAGGGCGCAGTGTGTACAGTCAGCCGACGCTAAGTGGGAAGGTACAGTACTTAGTGTATTTATTGCTTTCTAGGCATAGGGTATGCATGCTAGATTGCCTATGTTGTTTACACTGTACTGTATGATGACTGCTTGCTAGTAGGAATCAATGCTAGTTATAGTAGGTTGTTAAGTGAAGACCCTATAGGTTGTATGCAGTAAGAATCATATAGCCTTAGAATATTTGATTTAGTTCTATTGCGCAGCTCTTGTTTGAGTCCAACCGTTCTAGGATAGAATCTTGTATTCGAATGTCTATTTGATTCACGCTGCATGCGACTGGGTATTCGCGAGGCAACTCGTTATGGCTAACAGGGATTCCGTTGTAGCAAGGGTAGTGGGATGAGATGAAATTCCTAGTGAGCTGGGAATAGCGTTTACATATGAGTACGTATGCTAAATTGCTTTCTAGAACATAGGAGTATGTATGCTAGATTGCTTGGTGCTTAATACACTGTATTATATGGTTGTTATTTGCTATTAGGAACTTATGCTAACTTTGATAGGTTGTTAAGCAAATGCACTATAGGTTGTATGCGGTAGGAACCGAATAGCCTTAGAATGTTGGATTTAGTTCTATTGCGCAGCTCTTGTTTGAGTCCAACCGTTGTAGGATAGAATCTTATATTCGAATGTCTATCTGGTTTCCACTGTATACGACTGTGCGTTTACGAGGCGACTCGTCAGGGTCAGTGGGGGTTCCGCCCTAGCAAGGGTACTGGGGTATTATGTTTATTCCTAGGGAGCTAGGAAGGGTGTGTATATGCGTTAGTACGGACATACGTGTATGGTTTTTGTTTGGGCGAGAAACTACTTGGATACTCGGGATGGGACTCGGAGCGGACAGTGATAGGTGTAGATGGTAGTAGTAGAGCTCCTACTACCGGAAGCACATGATCAATGTTCGAGTCGGGGAAAGTCGCGAGGAATCCAAGGAGTCGAGCGTGAGCGTTGTAAGGGGAGTTATTATGTGCTAATGACTCGTTGTAATTTCTTTTCCTAGAATGGTCAACACTAGAAGAAACGACGCGGCTGAACCGCGGGCTGAGGCCGAGATCACCGAGGAGCAGATAAGAGAGATGATTGCTACCGAGGTAGCATACGCGATCGGGGAGGCGATCCCCGAAATCATCACCGCCATACGAGATGAGGTGGTGGTTCTGATGGAGGAACGAATTGCAGCAATTCCACCGCCTGTGGGGGGACAGCCCCGTACCCGAGAGTTTCAGTATCGGGACCTCTCCGCCTGTTCTCCACCTGAGTTCAAGGGAGACCCGAACCCGATTATCAGCATGAGGTGGATATCCGACATGGAGTGTGCTTTTCTGACCAGTGGTTGCCCGGATAATCTGAAGGTTCGTTTTACCGTGAACTTGCTATGTGGCGGGGCAAAGGATTGGTGTGCTACAGCGTTGACGCTCGCCGATCGCACTACTTTGACTTGGGAGGAGTTCGTCGTCCGTTTTCGCGCAGAATATGTACCTCCGGTAGAGATGGAGCGGATCGCCAAGGAGTTCCTGGAGCTCACGCAAACTACAGAGACGGTGAAAGAAATGAACCGTAAGTTCACCGAGATGGCATTGTTTTGTCCCCAGTATGCCGCCTCGGAAGATATGAAGATGTCTCGGTACAAGGACATGTTGCGTACCGAGATTAGGGAATTCGCGAGCACGGCGCAGTATGCTTCCTTATCTACGATGATGGATGCGGCCCGGAGGAGGGAACTCGAGTTGGAAACCCTAGCGAAGAAGAGGAAGGCGGCACAGGCGGTGACGCCGATCTCTGCGGTGCCACAGAAGTCGAAGTTCACTGATTCGCGCGCGGGTTCGAGGAGTGGCGGGTCAAAGCCCAGGGATACCGGAATGAGAAGATCTGAAGGGTGTTTTAAGTGTGGACAGTCCGGTCACTTTAGTCGGGATTGTAGAGTGCCGTTAATGGCCTGCTTTAACTGCAAACAGACGGGCCATGTGAAGGCCAACTGTCCTAGTGCGAGGGTAGCAGATAGGAGTGGGGCACAGGGGGAACCTGCGAATGCCCCATTGCGTATTACTGATGGTCGAACGGGCCAGCCGGGGACGGAAGCGGCTCGAGGCAGAGTTCACCAGCTGACGGTGGAGGAGGCACAGGCTACGCCTAAAGTGGTGACAGGTATATTTTGTCACTTGTTATCTGTTTTGATTATCGTATATAGTTGATTTTTCCTTAAGCTGTGAGATTAAGTGCGTTCTTAGTTAACTCGGTGTCTGCTGTAGTGATGCTGGATAGCGGGGCTACCCATTATTTTCGTGCCTCACACTTGTAGTGAGCGTTAGGCCGTAGTATAGGACGGCTAGGCTGTCCACTTGTGGTCGAGGTTGCTGTTGTAATATGTGTTTTAAGTAGACTGTTTCGGGTCGAGGTTGAGGATTGAGCTAGAATTTTAGGCTTTTGAGCCGACTTTGTTTTAAGGAAAATCCGTAAGATAATTGGACGTGAATTCCAACTTGCCCTTAGAGGTTTAAAGGTCCGGATAGCGATTGTGGACCGGAGAGGTTTGGAGTAGTACGAGTCGAGACGTAGAATGCCGACTAAGTTATGCACAAAGTTTGATTTTGAAAATAAAATTGCCTTAACTAATTCTTGTGTTTCCTATCCTTATGGATTGTGTTGTAGAATTTTGAGAGAATATTTTTGGTAGCATTTTATCATGAGTTGTTTGGTGCGCTTTTTAGTCAGCTAAATGTTTTATTGCCAACAAACCGTTTCCTTGTTTTGTATAAATAACTGATGCACGCAAATTTTGGTTGGTAAAGCTTCGTTCCATATCATCTTGAATTTTGTAAGTAAACTGAACGACAATGGAATGATTTTCAACAGGATTTTACTATGTGAGACGAACGTGTTCATTTTTGCGTAATCACCGACCTGGTAATAGTAGTCTATTGCATACGGTCTTTTTGAAGTGAAAAATCTTGACGTTGAAAATATTTTGTAAATGATTTTGTAAACCATGTGGGAAAAGCGCTTAAAGTGTTATGTGTCATTTTGAGCATTTACATGTTTGGGTGAGTGAGTCATTCCGGGATAGGTATGTTGTTGGTAGACTATTTGCATTAAATCCTTGGTCAGGTTAGTCAGGCGTTGGTAACGGTCGGTTGGGTATCTCGGGGTGGGACCCCGGTATCCATGTGTTATGACTTTGACTTTCCAGTAGGCGCTAAGAGGATACAGTCTTGGGCACTTACCTGAGAGGTAGTTCCGATGTGCCGGGACTTGAGACGTACCTGGGAGGTAGGCGTTAAGGTGTATCTTGTTACGGTGTAACCAGGTTTCCTAGGGCGGGTAATGGTAGTAGTAACCCTGAGATGCCTACTTGTGATGAATGGTTGTGGTGAAATGACCTTCGTGGGTGATTATAAATTTACTGGTTTGATGATGCGTGTAAGGTAAGTTTTGGGAGTCTATTAGAACTCGTAGGAGTTAATCGACGGTTAATGGTAGGAATGATCGGATCTGAGTATCCAGTTGGGTATATTGGTAGGCAATTTTAGAATGGTTAGAGCTTGAGATTTGACTCGGGATGTATGGAATATCTAAGGTTGGGAGACAACCGAAGTCGCTTGGCTAGGAATGATTCCAATTGTTGGGGTGTCCTGCCGATCATAATCCCAGTGTCCTAGAAGGAGTACGTTAGTTAGAAAAGTATTCGAGAAGTTTTAGAAGGGATTGCAAGTGGACTTAGGAACCTGAGGTTGAGATGAGGGAGAACTACCCGGAGCTATTCGTAGGCAGAGACTTCGAGGACGAAGTCTAATCCAAGTGGGGGAGAGTTGTAAAGCCCGTATCTCGGTATGTAATTTATTAGTATTAATTCTTTTCTTTTAAGTTTGATTTAATGTGGTTTCCGTTAACGGGGTTAGTCGAGTTGGACCTAATCGTTAAAAATGTCGGAGTTTTGGGTTAGTTGCGAGAAGGATTAAGCGGAGGGACTAGAAGTGGCAAGGGCCAAAACATTGCATGGGTTTCGGCCCATGCTACCCAATGACCAAACCCTTGTGTTTGTTTGTGATTGTTGCCGTGACCAAGAAGAAAAGGAGAAAGAATAGAAAACAAAAGAGAAAAAAACCTACGGCTATCCCTCTTCCCATTCGTTGTTGCCGGCCGGAAAAGAGAAGAGAGAGAGAGAGAGAAACCGAGAGGGTTAGAGAGAGAAACCGAGGAGGAGGAGGAAGGAGGTCGCCGGCGTAGGAGAACCACAGTCGGTTTCGGTGTGGTTACAAAACCACCACCACCACCACCGCAGCCACGTTTTCAATCCACGTTGTCTTTTCGATCACAAAACCACCACCACCACCGCAGCCCGTTTTCTTTCCACGTTGTCTTTTCGATCACAAAACCACCACCACCACCGCCGCAGCCACGGCTGCCGGCGGTGGGGCCGCCGCTGCGTGCCGCCGGGTGACGGCACGAGGGGTGTGCACGTGTGCGGGTGTGTGGGTGTGTGCGGGTATGAGGTTGCGGGTAAGTCGGGATGGGCGGTGTTTTTGGGTGTGGTTTCGCCGGAAATTCTTAACCACCGCCGCCGCCAACGGCCGCCTCTGCCGGAGGTGGCAGAGGGTGGTGCTCGGGCTGCTTAGCCCATTTAGTCTCGATCAATAAGTCTGCTGGAATCACAGGTCTGAATGCTTAAGGCATGGCTTAATGGGTTAAGATTTAATTTTAAGCTTTGTTGTCATTTCATGTGAAATTGGCAGTTTCTGCCACTGTTTTGGGAAAGCCATAACTTTTATAGGAACGTCGTATTGGGGTGAAACCAGTGCCAAAAGCTCCCATTATGAGTCTAGTAAGTTTCTTATGTTTGGCAGAAAAACCAGTTCGGACCATAGCTAGTGTCAAACTGCTGTTTTGTACTGAAAGGTACCGTTTTTTTATGTGCAGCAAACCGGTTTTGTAAAATCAATAGTAAATTGTAGAAAAATCGTTAGAGCGCGTGCGGTATGTCCCTGGAACCCTAAGACATGGGACTTTGTGTTTATGGAAAACTATTTCTGGTTTAATCAGTTTATAAGGGGTTAAACAGGTCCCGAACAGACCTGCGTGTTGAGAGTAAAAAAATGGAAAAATGTGTTTTTAAAGTTAGTAGTCGTGGCTTTGGTTTGGGGCGTCACTTTGACAATTGTTAACGCTTATTTAGGTGGAAAAAGGTGAACTGGGGTTGGCCGGTTCGTGTTGCGGTTGAGGTCATAAGCTCTGCGTTTGAGGTGAGTTCTCTCACCGCGTAGTTAGGAATTTCATGCATATCGTTATTTTGTGCTACTGGTTATTACGTGTTATTATGTGTTTGTGTGAACTAGTTGGGATGTGATAATTAGTTGTGAATTGTTGAATCTATATGTGGATTATTTATGCTTGCGTACACCTCAGTGGGACTGGGGGGCTCGGTGGGACTGAGCTAGTACAATTATATTATCTTTACTCGGTGGGACCGAGGGCTCGGTGGGACTGAGCTTGTATCGATATATTTTTGGTGTACTCGGTGGGACCGAGGTTCGTATTTATACATTAATCATTATGTGGTTTTATATTCGTGGTGATGGTGATGTTGCCTACTTGCGAGTAGGGGCGATATACGCGGGGTTGCTACCTGCGTGTGTGGTAGGGCTCACTAAGCGTTTAGCTTACCTTTTCCCAATATGTTGTGATTTCAGGTGCGAGCGGCAGTCGGGCTTGACGGTACACACATTAGCGCGGGGTGTCGAGAACTGCTTAAATTTCACTTCCAAACCTTTAGATTTTATTTTATAAGATTTCCGCTGCATAAACTTTATTGATTGTTATGTTAACGACGTTAATTTCAATTGAGTTACGAATTATTAAATTGTGGTTGTTTTATAATGAGATGCATGTTTTAAATTTTTTTAAATTCCTTGTAATTTTTGGGACGTTACAACGTGGCCAAAATTGTAGACTCAAGGGGGGACCAATGCTTTTAAAAAATTAGTGTGGGGGCACATGTGGGGTTCTTAAATTGAAACGCAATGGCGGTGGGGCAGCAGTAAAAAATTAGGGTTTACTCCGCACCCACAAGTGCGGATGCGGAGCCCAAGGAGTGCGGATGCGGAGAGGGTCGGGTCGGGGACTACACTCGGTTTTCGCTGAAACGACGTCGTTTTATGGGTCGTTGCGGTCCGCACTGGATCGGGTCGGGTCCGAGTGCGAACCCATGGCTATTTTGGTAATCCGGAAGAGAGATTGGCTATTTTGTGAAACTGGGTTTTTGATTTGGCTATTTTGGTCAATTTTCCCCAAAACATCCGACAAAGGTTTCCTTGGACCCCATTGGTGATTTTACTGCGCAGCTGTCTCCTTTTTTATTTTTATTTTATAATATTAATATAAAAGTTAAATTACGGTCAATCACGTGCATCCCGTGATCTTAATGAACCTGGTCACGTGTTATGACCCAAAACATCATCTTTTTATCATGTGGTAAAACGTACACTTTCACCTTGGGATGTAAACGAACCGAACGAACACGAACGGAGGCTTGTTCATGTTCGTTCGTTTAACTTAACCGAACAAACGAACGAACACGAACGGTAAACGAACGAGATTTTTTGTGTTCATGTTCGTTCGTTAAGAATTTTTGTTTGTCCGTGTTCATTTATGTTCGTTCATTAAGAGTTAAACGAACGTAAATGAATGAACTTAACTGAACATAAACGAACGTAAACGAACGAATTTAAACGAGTAAATGAACGAACTTAAATGAACATAAACGAACGAACTTAAATGAACATAACCAAACGAACCCAAACGAACAAAAAACAACCACCATAGTCATCATTTCGTTTGTAAAAATACCTTAACAAAATGAAAAATCGGGTTAACTTAAAAGGTATAAAAAATAAATTCTAAAAGATCAATTTACTTGATGACTTTACATATTAATTTCATTAGGCATAAACAAACATAAACGAATGTAAACGAACGTAAACAAACGAACATTAACGAACATAAATGAACGAACGTTCACGAACATAAATGAACGAACGAGACCATTGTTCATGTTCGTTCATTTAACTAAACGAACAAAAAAACGTGTTCATGTTCGTTCATTTATTAAATAAACGAACATAAACGAAATTCCCGCCGAACGGTTCGCTGAACGTTCGGTTCGTTTACAGCCCTACTTTCACCTTAAGGTTAATTTTGAAAAAGTATTAAACAAGTTACTCGATAATGGGAAATTAATTAAAATACCCAAAGTTTGACTTTGACTTGCAAAAATACCCACATTCTCGACTTTTTTGCAAAAATACCTATTTTTTCCGCAGTGAGTCCCGCGATCGCGGACGCGTGCCAGGTGGCCCGCGGTTGGCCGAATTTTTCAAGTTTGGCCCCTCTAGTTTTGGGCAAAAAATTATATTTTTGGTCCCTCTAGTTTTTAAGTTATCATTTTATGTAGTTGGGGTTTTTAAAGTGTTGTTGCATGTCTTTGCTCTAACACAACTTAGGTCTCTTTTGTTTGTTAAATTTCAACTTCGGTCCCTTATTTTACTAAATTACAACGTACATAAGTTATGTTTGATAAATTACACGGGCCGATAAAGTAGATAAAATCATGTTAGATATCAAAACAAGAGCACTAAACATACAATATTTATCGTCCCAATCAAGGGAAATCAATGTTCAGATCAACGCTATCATATGATATAGTTCCATGTGGTTCAAGCTCCGACGGGCCCTGCGTGTTACTTAGTTGGCTGACTGAACGTCTACTCCTTGGCATGGTTGAAGGGGCGGGAGTTGGACACTCTCCACGATTATGTCCTACGCATTGGCACCGGGTACATTTTCTCTGTATCAGACCTTCACCACGTGATGGACATCGAACGTTCTTTCTTGGTCTCCCGGCTCTGTTCTTATTGTTTAACGGTAGATAGCATGGCGGAAGGGGGTCGGGTGGAGACACCCATGCTTCAGGGGGTCCAGCTAGATTTATTATCTCTGCGTATGTTGCCCGGTAAGTTTCGGACGTGAAGAAATTTACAGCCAAGTCGTTGCAATCTCTACGACCCATATGTCTTGCCGTAGCGATGGCATGGCCGCACGGTAACCCAGAATTTTACCATTGGAAACATGAACAAACATGGTCGGTCATATTGACAATCGCATCAAGTTGGTTATCCCGAACCTGGTACCTCCCATACCCGATTTCGTTTACCCTCCATGCCGACGCGTGACCCGTCCTGAGGAGAACTATCTCCTCCGCCGCTAGTGTGAGTCTATTACGCATCTCAACTCCTTCTCGGCGTCGAAGTTGGTACCACTCTTTGTCACACCCCGCTAAAGCGGAAACACGAGGTATAACAGTGTAGGGTTTCATTCAAAAGGTAACAGACAACACCAACCACAACATTCAATACAATAGTTCAAAATATTACATTACAACGTCTTAAGTAAATTGTTTCAAAAAGAAGACGCCAGATACAAAAATTAACAGTAGACATTTTAATGTTCTTGGTGTTGATGTCATCATGCAAAATGCACCCTACACCTTCACTTACTTGTTAGCACCTGAAACGCATGATGAAAGAAAGGGTCAACTACAAAGAGTTGGTGAGTTCACAGGTTTTCGTATGCACTAAAATAAATTTGTATGCAGAAATTATTATTGTGAAACGTTTGTTCACACGAAGTTGTTGTAACCAGTTGTTCGAGTATTTGCACGAGGTGTAATGTATACGATGATGTCATAGCATTGAGCCACTACCAAACCTTCCGACAAACCAACGCCCCTTAAATTATTCACGTCCTACCTCAGCGGTGGATTAATTCCACATGGGTAAGACCATTATTGTTACTGGTAAAGTGCACTTCTAGCTCGTCAGCTTAAAGTGGGGTTGTCAATCCAAATAGCGCTACCCACAAATACCATTGGCTCATAATGAGTTAATAAGTAGTGTCTAACAAGTGGGGACTTTTTCATTTAAAACTCAAGCACATCAAAAAGTATACATACCTTAGTGCACAAACATTTTAAAGTTAAAATTCAACATTTCATAGCATAATTCAAGCAATTTGAAATTCAATATCATGCTTTTCACCCCAAATTGTAACAAAAGAGTAAAAAGGGGCTGTGAATACTCACAATGTTCGGCAAAGATTTCCGAGGGCTGTCGCACGGTTGCACAGTTTCTCGACTCTAGGTCCTTCCTAAGGAAGTGAAACAAGTTATCAGTTTCGGTCTAACTCTTATGGCTAAAGCATTGCTTAGCCCATTATGTCTTATAAAATGCCTTAGCGTTAGTTATTAAGTCTAAGTATTTATTTCACGTTGTGGGTTACATGTAAACTATTGGTTTGAAAAGGTTTGTAGAATTTTGTTGTTATTTAATAAAATATATAGGTTATAATAGTATTTAATCCATTGTACATATTTTATAATTCCTTGTTCACCTTGTGTTTTAATCCAAGTTTCAAATTCTTATAAATCTCTTACTTATTAGGGCATCATTTATACCTTCATATATATGTATATATTGTTTTTATTTAGGGTTTTGACAATTTCTACAATTTATAAGCCTTTTATCTTTTAATAGCCCTACAACTCCCTTTTTCTTTTGAATTAGAATTTTACTTTTCTAATGGCAGAATATTAAGTCCACTTATGGTCATTTTTAAATATCTTCTGGAAATCTTTATTAGTCCAACTTTTTATATGTATCAATTTAATGTCCTAGGGAACTTTTGACATAATTATAATCATTTTTAGAGTTGGTTAGCTATTTTAATCATTACACTTAAGTTTAAGTGTCACAGTTACCAAAACAGTCTGCACCATCTTTTTGTCAAGTCCAGTTGGAGGGTCAATTCTCAACATTTTTCGGTGATTCAAAATAGGTTTTAATCTTAACTCATAAAAGTATCTTCCAGAAACATTTAATTATTTTTGGTTACATATTGAGAGAGATATGATGATTTTAAGGTAGGTCTTTCATTCTGCCAGATTCTGATTTCTTGCAGACCAGACTTGGTTTGAGTGTTTGAAACCTCAAATCTTAATATTTTTGAGTGAAACCAATTTTGTTCAAGTCATAACTCATTAAAATAATTTCCAGAAGAAAAATCAAGAATTTTAGTTGCATATTAAGAGACTTATAACTGATTAAAGTAGAGATTTTTCTCTGTCAGATTGTCTTTGCACACCTAATTTGATATGAGTAGATGAAGGGTCAAATCTTCGAGTTTTTACATGAAACCACTTGGGTTTGAAACATAACACAATGAACAAAGTTCCAGAAAAAGATTCATATCATTTAGTTGAGTATTTTTCAAGATATGGTCGGATGAAATGCCAGAAACTAAAAATTGTTTATTTATGGAAAATGAGTGTTTTATCTCCATATTTTCACTCATATGGTTGGTTCTATGATTGAACACTCATTTACCACTACTTTGACAATGTTCTTAGATAAGAAAATCTATTTTTGTCTTTTAAAAACGCATGCATGAACTCACACATTTCAGATTATGACAAAAATACACATGCATGTAGTTAAAACATCATCTTCTTGAGTTCTAGTTGCATGGTTTAAGGATTACCACCATTTGTTTGACATAGCATGTCTTTGGTGATTAATCCACCATGAAAAGGGTCCTTTAAGGTCCTATTTCCAGAAACTCAAGAAGATGAAGATAAAGTGGGAAAAAAAGAAGGAGAAATTACAAAAAGAAAGAAGAAGATGAAGGAGAACACAAGGAGATGAGTTTTACCCCACTATGATTGATGTATGCCTTCAATGATCTTCAAAGATGGAGCTTTTGGGATGTTCTTGGGGCTGAAATCGGTTGAAGATAGAGAGGGAAGAGAGAGTTTTGAGTTCGAAAGAAGAGAGAGAGAGGTTGAGAGGAAAATGAAGAGATTTCGTGAAACTATGGAATATTTAGTGGTGTAGGTGTTGGGTTAAAGGGGGGGGGGGGGATTTGGGCTTTAAAATCTGCTTTTATATTTTTTTTGTTTAAGTTTTAATTAATATTGCTTAAGTATTCCTATTATGTAATTTATATAAAAAGATTGATTTAAAGTAGTTTAAATCTCATTTTTTTCTAGTTAATTTTTGGTTTAATTATTTATAGTTTTAAAATCTACGTTTGGGTATATATATAACTATATATTTACTCCTCTTATTATTAATATAGTTATAATTAAATGTCAATTGTTCCAATCGGCATTTTATAAGGCAGTTTAAGCAGTTCCGTGCGGTAACAAGATTTTCTAAACGTACTGTTGGAATTCTTAGGAAACTAAACTTTAGCCATCGTATTTAAGTCATAATAAGTTATTTCTATATGTTAAGACATGTATTAAGCTATTCAGTTGCTAACCTGAGTGGCTTGGTTGACGGGTGTCACACTCTTGTTGAAAGGCCCGAAAGTACTCCATAAGAGTAACAATCGGACATCTACGCGCAAAACGGGAGAGTGCATTCACCGATTCTGCACTATTGAAGGTCATAATGTCATACCGTTGTGCAGGAAAACGGGCCGCGGACCACCTCTTCGGTCCAACATCGTCCATAACTTTAGATGCTTTCGTGGCACTAACTCGTAGAACATTCATGTACCGGCCAAAATCCCGAGCCGTATATGCTTTGCATGCCTTCCAGTAGACATCGTGGTAGGTGGTAATACGTTTGTCCTGGCTTTTGGCGTTCATCTCCAAATGTCTACAATATAAGGCGTGAGGGGCGTTTGGGTACATGGCAAATATTGCGACGCTTATGGAAGGAGCCCTGTCGAACATAAACACCAACCCTTGCGGGTCTCCGATAGCTTGTCTCAACATGGACAGAAACCAAGTCCACTCATCCCCGGTTTCGGACTTGCCTACTCTGAAAGCTACGGGAACGATGGAGTTATTCCCGTCCATGGCAACCGCCAGGAACATCATACCCAAGTAAGGGCCCTTTAAATGGGCAGCGTCTATTACCAGGACACGACGCAGATTTGCCACAAATGTGCGGATCTGCAAAAACGTAGGTGGTTTCCCTTTGTAAATGTTATAGTTTATAATGTGTAAACATATTGTTTGGGAAAAATTTCACAGGTCTCGACCACGACAAGAAAAGGTAAGACGCATGTCATGAGTTATACCTTGTATTAAGATAAGGTCCCGACAAAGACCCAAAGAACCTCCGCCATCCCTCCTAAAAGGTAAGTCGAGAGTTCCTCACGACACTCGACCTCGACGTCACCCGTTCCGCACGACCGTCGCATAAAACCGTACGACCTCGACTGACTGACGCGTTATACAACTGTTATATTTGTTTAAGTGTTTAATGCATGAGTCAAAGTCATTTATGGACAAACGGCTATAACCGACGAAATCAGTTATGAGCATCTAAACTCACATTAAAGATGACGACCGTTACAACAATCATCAAAGATCTTGATGATTCAATTAAAGTCATCCGAAGACTATAAAATCCCAGCTCAATCATCAGTTCAGGACACCTGATCAACACCGAATAACACAGAAAGAAAGATAGAACAAGAGCATCGAACAACAGAAGCAAACACAAACACTCGAAGAATATTCATTCGAAGCAAAGAGATCATTCATAGAAGATCACTCTCGACGCAAGACTCTCGTTCTCGACCAACAGTTTATACATAGTTTTCACACACGACGCACACTGTTTTTACATTCTAAACACTTGTACTTTACATTTCGAAGTCTTTCCTTCATTTGTATTGTAATCTATGTACGATCGACACCCGGAACACCAAGGACATCGCCCCTGATTGGCGACCATAGTGCAGCGACGACATCCACATGTTTTTTCCTCGTTGAGGTTTTTCCTGCGTTATCAAATCCTTTGTCTCATTTACATTTTTGTCTTTGTCGCACGCCTTTGTCGAAAGATTCCTTTCTTTAGTTGTTAAAGTCCACATCGACCTTAAGTTGTCCCTTTGGTGCGATTTTTGGCATTAACAGTTTGGCGCCATCCGTGGGACCCCATCTAGAGAAAATCTTCGACAAATGTGCGTCTTGCTAACGGTTTCTTGGAGTTTTCTTTGTTCTCTGTTGCAGGAAAATGGCAGCCCCTGGAGATCAGCAGCATGTCATTGCTCAGATGTACTAGGAGCTTGAAGTCGCCCGAAATCAAATCAACGCCATGGCGGAGCAAAGCCGTAGAGCAGCTGAAGAGATCGCACGGTTAAGGAATCCCTTTGGACCTCAGAGTGGTCCTAGGCCCTTCGTTCAGAATCCAGGCCAAGGATCGTTCGGTCAGAATGGTCCTCGACCATTCGCGCATAATCCAGGTCCAAGATCAGGTCCGTTCGCTCAGAATCAGCATCCAGGTTCGACCATGCAAAACTAGAAGCCGGGACCGTTCAATCCAAATCCCCAGTTCGGGACGGTCCCTCCTCAGTATATAAGGCCACCACCCATGCAGAATGGATCGCAGCCATTTCAGAATGGGTCGCAGCCATTTCAGAACGGGTCGCAACCGTATTTTGTTCCTTTCAACGGAGATGCCAATGGCTCGTCGCATGTTAATGGCACCAGCTCCGGAATCAATCCGCAAGCAGGGGCAAATCTCAACCCCAATGACCCCGTCGCCCAGCGATTGAAAATGCTAGAAGATCAGAATGAGTGCGTCCTATCTTTGCTCGCCAAGCTGCCTGGGGCAGCCGTGCCCGTCGACGTCGAGCTCCGATCAGGATTTCAGGCGTCACCATTCATCGATGAGATCGCGACTGTCGAGGTCCCGAAGAAGTACAATGTCCCCGCCTTCACGCCCAAGTACTCGGGAGTGACCGATCCGACAGAGCACGTTGCACAATATAAACAGCTCATGTGGACGATCTCAATCCGACACATGTATCAGGAAGTCTGTATGTGCAAAAGCTTCGGTGCAACTCTCACTGGTCCTGCTCTCCAATGGTTGATCAATCTCAAACCCAAGTCCATCGGGTCGTTCGCTGAATTAGTCAATCAATTCTCCCAGCAATTCGCCAGCAGTCGCAAGATGGAGAAGCAGACCAGTAACTTGTATTATGTCGTGCAGAAGACCAATGAGTCTATCCACAGTTTTTTCAATCGATTCAATGCATAGATGATCAACATTCGTAATTGTGACATCAAGACCGCGATCGAAGCCTATAAGCGTGGTCTGGACGACAGTTCAGGTTGATACACTGACCTGACTAAGTATCCTCTGGAGAATTTCGAAGACGTCCGAGCTCAAACCTTAGCATACATGAGAGTAGAGGACGACGCTGCCTTTGATCGCAAGCATACCGACGACAAGAGGTCGTTAGGCGTAAAGAAGACAGAGTTTAAGACGAAAGCGATTTCCAAAATGGAGACCGCCCGCCAGATCTCGAACGTCCGATTCAAGACAAAAGCAGAGGCTAAGACCGCGACCAAATTTCCTCATTACCCAAGATATCCTCTTACGGATTCAAAGGGTCCACTAAAGATTTGGTCGAAGCTCTGAAGACCGCCCATGCGACTATTCGATGGCCAACGAAGTCCGGTCAGGACGACGTTAAGAAAGATAAATCTAAGTGGTGCGAATTTCACGTCGACCATGGTCACGCGACATATGATTGCATAGCTCTCAAAAAGGAGCTGGCGTATCACGTCCCAAAGGGCAATCTCAAAGACATCATCGACGACGTCGTTACCCCAGCTAACGATGTTCGACCGTTGTTAATGCCAAAAATCGCACCAAAGGGATAACTTAAGGTCGATGTGGACTTAAACAACTAAAGAAAGAATCTTTCGACGAGACGTGCGACGATAAATAAAATAAAGAAACAAGGGATTTGATGACGCAGGAAAAACCTCAATCGAGGAAAAAACCTGTGGACGACAGGAGGTGTCGTCGCTGCACTATGGTCGCCAATCAGGGGAGATGTCCTTGGTACTGGCGTCGTTCGTACGATGATTACAGTACAAATGAAGGGAATGCTTCGAAATGTAAAGTACAAATGTTTAAAGTGTAAAACAGGTGTTTTTCGTGTGAATACAAAGTGTAAACAATTGTTGGTCAAAAGCTGTTGGCGTGCGTCGAGAGCGATTCTTCGAGATTAAGTTCTTCACTTCTGTTGTTCTTGAGTTCACTGTAGTATTCTGGAATTCAGTCTAAGATGTGTATGCTTTCTCGAGCTCGGTATCAGATGTTGTGTTCGATGTTCGATGTTCAGTGTTCAGTCCTTGAAATGATGATTGAACTCGGTCTTTATAGTCTTCGGGAGCTTTAATTAGCTCATTGATTGCTTCATTTAACATCTATAACGGCTGCAACAGTCTGTAACGGTTGTCGGAGTGAATATCCATGATGATCTTCGTCCGTTACGGCTATCGATCGTTGATGGTTTCGTCGGTTATAGTCGTTACTCCTTAATGACTTTGACTCCTGCATTAAACACTTAACAAACGGTTATGGTTAACGTTAGTTTGGTCGAGGTCGCATGGTTCTATGCGACGGTCGTGCGGGACGGGCGATGCAATGGTCGAGCGTCATGGGGGACGTACGACTTACCTTTTACGGGAGACGACGGATGTTTTCTGGGTTCTTGTTGAGACCTTATCTTAATACAAGATATAACTTAGGACATGCGTCTTACCTGTTTTGGTCGTGGTCGGGCGACGTGATTTTTTGCCCAAACAGTTTGCCCCCAAAATTTGAAAATCGAATGTCAAATTTAAGTTTTAAATTTTGCTTGTCGAACGCTTAGACTTGTGACCTGGGTTGAGGGACTCACCTGGTTGTTGTGGAACTAGACCGGTTTGCCTTTAACTGAACGAGAAGTTGAAAAGGGAACGAGGTCGTGACGTCATGATGACACACGATTGTGCTTACCAGCTGTTGATGACAGATGGCGACGATCCCCGCGGTCATACGAAGGGACGAGAGCACGCGGTGATCATCAAAGGGCTCGACCTGACATGATCGACTGCATAAATAAAGATTACGATGGATCTTTTTTTGGCGATTTCCGTTCGATTAAAACTTGCAAGAATCTTTGACCTAATTTAAGTTTTTCTGAGATCATATAAGATACGACCCTCCAGTTTGCGTATGCGTCGCAAGTCTATCGCTAGAAAGCCTAGAAAAAACTGGGATATCTGGGGCCTTTCAGAAGTGCAAACCAATTTAACGGGGCTGGCAATGTCGACAGAGCCTAGAAGCACCATTAAAAACGAAGAAGATCTCGACGACTTTAGAAGTCTAGCGAGGATTCCCATGGGGATTACCGTAAGCAAGGTTGGCAAGGTTCGACCGGAAATGTGCCCCGAGGGGTACGTTGTTATATACGAATACCCGTTCAAAATAGGCTTTCACTGGCCATATTCGCCTTTAGTCAAAGAGTTCATGTGTGAATTTGATCTTTCGCCGGGGCAATTGATGCCCCAGTTCTGGCGAGTTATCTTGATCATCGAACGACTTACCTCCAACTGGAATCCACCGATGAATGTGAGGGACCTTCTGACGGCGTATAAGGTCAAGAATGACCGGTTCCGTCGCTATAGTTTGTTTTCAAGGTTCAAGGGTGATCGTACCCTGGTTTTAAATACTGCGGTCAACGACCGTGGATGGGAGAAGAGGTACGTATTCGTACGGGTGTCGATGCTGGACACTGATAGTGACTGGATTAGGGAGGGTTGGAATATGACGGGTGAGCCTTTGATTATACGTTTTCATGTTATTCTGTTGCTCGATTGTTTCTTCGACTGATCTTTTTTTATGCATAGATATTGATTTCGATAAGGTAGAGCCGGATGATGCTTCTCGGGTTAAGATCGAAAAGTTCTTGGAATTTAGTACTGAAGACCGGTCGTACGTCACACGTTATTTGATAGACGAGGATGATGACACCGTTTTCTTGAGCGACAAAGTGAGGATGGGTCGAGAGGAGAAAGAAGAAGAGGAGGACTCTGAGAAGACTGAGGAGGAAGAGAAGACTGAAGAACCAGAGGTAGAGATAATTGGTAAGTATCCTTTTGTCTTCTTTTCGCTTGACCTGGTCTTTCTCTGTTCTGAATCGTCTAATTTCTTTCTTTTACCGTACAGGTGAATCTCAAGCGCATGCGACATCTTCTGTTGCTAGGAAGATGGCCCAACTGGGTCGGGAGTCCTGAAGGACGTTTCGACAACTGGGTCGGGAGTCCTGAAGAGAAAAGAGGTCCCGATAGCCGGGTCGGGCCTCATAAAGAGGACAAAGGTTTCAGTTCTGAGGGAACCGTCTTTGAAGACGGGTAACCCATCGAGGGTTGCCTTGTCCAGGAAGACGAAGGCGTCGGTTGCGTTTGACACAACCGGCGCAAAATCTGTGGATACTGCGCAACTGGCGACGATGTCTCCCGTCGTCCTATCCGGCCCTTCATCGGTCGACAGGGGCAAAGGCGCGCAGAAGGGACCTGTGGGGGAAACGACGGTCAATTTTACGTTTCCATCGGGTTTTCTAGACGACAATGTCTTGGACGAGACGAAGTTGTTCCCCCATTTGGAAAAATATTTGCTTCCGTCTTTCAGGGAGCGTTTTGACGGGTTTTCTTTCGAGAAGAAAGAGTTCCATGCAGCTGGACTCTTATTCTTGGTAAGTCTTTCTTTCAAGACTTGTCGTTTGTCGTTGTCATTGTCGTTGTCGTTGTTTACTAATGTCGCTCATATTATGATTCTTCAGGCGTTCCAAGCTTCCCTGGCATTGCAGGCCGAAACGACGAATATAGAGGTTTCAACGGCTTCTGTTACCAAAGATGAAGATGCAGCGTTAGCTAAAGAGAAAGCTGCTTTGGAGCATGAAAAAGTGATGTCGGTGCGCCTTGACCATGCTCTGGACGAATTGGATGCCCTCGGTCATACAAGAGACGAGATAAACTCGCGTTTGAAGGAGTCCCTGACTTTGATGCACGACCAGGGAGAGGAGCTGGAGGGGATAAAGGAATCCGTAACCGCGAAGAGGAAGGAAGTCGAGGGAATCAAGGCTAAGGTGATAAATTTGAAGAAGGAGTCTGATGAGTTGAAGGACGAAAATAAGTCTTTCTTTTCTTATGCTTGACTTACTGCGCGTGCGGCAGTTATGCGACGTCACCTGCAGGGCAAGGATCCTTTGGCTTCAGCGTCAGATGAGCTGCGTCTCTTTTATGAGAGAGTCGGGACCGAGAAAGATCTCGACTTGGATGACGTGAAGGAGGTCGAGGAGGAGGTGGCTAGCGAGGGTTTTCAGGATGAGGTATCGGACAAGGTTGTGATCGATGCTCCTCCACAACCTTAGAAAAAATGTATTTGTTTGTTTGTGCTGCTCGACCGTTAGTGGTCGATTATGTACTCAATGGTTTATATAATGAACGCAACTTTTGTTTGAACTTTATGCTTTATCCAAACCATGTTTAATTATGAATTTGAACATAGGACACATAGGAAATTATGCGACTGAGGCATACATTGTAATACGATGAGTAAAATAAATATGTGAACACGCGATTAAAGCATTTTCTAAGTTAAGAGACTTAGGGGTAAAATCGTTTAGACTTTGCGATCGTACGATTAGATCGTATAATGAGTTTGTATCGTATGCCCCTATGGAGGGATGATCAAGTCACATACCTGATCATGTATGTCGTGCGACCCTGCGAATTTAAAGTCATATAGTAGTGTAACATCCCAAAAATTTCGAGAAATTTAAAATTTTTAATTAAACATTTCGTATATAAAACCCATTAAATAATCCCAATATATTAGTTGCAAAATCATAAATATTGTTCATGTAACCAGAAACCAGCGGAAATAATGTTAATAAATAAAACTAATAATAGCCAGCTCATCCCGCGCGCCAGTGTGTACCCGTCACGTCTTAGAGCCACTCGTACCTGAAACCACAATTTATTGGGAAAGGGTAAGCACGAAGCTTAGTGAATTCAAACACCATAAATAACACAGTTATTCCACACTACCCCTAAAACAGATAGTGACACATAAACGATCATACAGGTCTACGAACAAATCATAAACATGTATATCCACACCCACCCACCTAAAAGGCACAAGTCGGTCCCACCGACCACATGATAACATCTCCGGCACCGCCGAATCCCCGGTCCCACCGAGTCTCTACGCCACCCGCGTATAAAATCTCCGGCCCCGCCGGATCCTCGGTCCCACCGAGTCAACATGACAACATAGTATCAACTAGACACCCCACTATCTAGTTCCACAACACAATCACATAAAGCTACCACACACATACTACAGCAATGATAAAACAATCGTTATTAGATATAGTGACAGAACTCACCTCGAACGCGATCCTAGCTTAACAATACAATTCAAGCTTCACAATTACGGTCACTTCCCAGCACCTAAACGCATGTTAAAACGTGTCAATACGAGACCCGGACCCTATGACACGACACACGCTTAAACCGTCACTAAAACTATTTTCCCGTCTCGCCAAACAGGTCTGTTCGGGACCTGTTTCGACCTCCTTAAACCCAGTAAATCCTCAATATTATTACATGGTCAGGAAGTACTATGAGTTAGGGCTCCAAGGACATATTATACGCCTCCTAACGATTTTTCTACCATTTAATATGGATTTTACAAAAACAGTTCCCCGAACAGCGAAAATCAGCACCTTTCAATATAAAATGACATTTTGACCAATGCTACGTCCCGAACTGGGCTTCGCACAAAACACCGAAAAGTTTATAGACTCATAAAGGGAACTTTTGGCGCTGGTCTCACCCAGATACGAGTTACTAGCAAAAAGTTATGGTTTTCCCAAGACAATGGCAGATTCCAGAATTTTTCACATGAAATGACGAATCACTGAACTTACGACCACTTTTCCACCTAGCTAGAGGCCGAACCAGTTTTCCGCTAAAACACGGAAAACGTGCCCGACCCCGAGCTTGAACCATGGGCACCCGTTTCGGCTCAAACGGAGTTACGACGGAAAAGTTATGGCCGACGCAAAACAGTGGCCGGAACGATTATTCCACAAAAAAAGATGATTATAAAAACGGTTTGAGGTTTAACGAGTCGAGTTACGCGATCGGTTTAGATTTCTCGATTAGGATTAAGGTTCCACTAATTGGACAGATACCAGCACCACCCACTGCCACCTCCGGCAGCGGTGGTCGCCGGCGGCGGCGGCGGCGATCGTTTCCGTCCCTAACGCACGAAAACATCCCGCCGACCCACTCCCTCTCTCTCTCGACCATTCTCACGTACACACACAGACACAACGACAGCCATGGCCGTCCATCCACCGGCCACCACAGCGGCGGCGAACGACGGCGACGGCGGCGGCGGTCCTTGCCGGGATTTGAAGGAAAACGAAGAGGACAACGAAACAAGGATGAAACAAAACCACATACCTCGCAAAGGCACACTCGACTGAGCCTTCCCTGTCCCTCCTCGACTTCTCCGGCGAACGCAGGTCTTGTGGCGGCGACCTCCGGCAATGGTGACCTCCGACGGTCTCCGATTTCTCTCTCGATCCTTCCCTCTCTCTTTCTTGCGATCTCACTCACGGCCGACACCAAGGATGGGAAAAGCTCTTAGGGTTTCTCGCTTACTTTGCTAGCCGTGGAACGAACAGAGGAAGAAAAGAAATAAAATGGGGTTCGGTTCCTTAATGCATGGGCCGAACCCATGCCATTATTTTCACAAATATTGCCTAATGGCCTCTTGACTTATCCTACACCCTCACAACTAAGAAAAATCACGAAATGTTTCGCATTTTGGTCCCTTGCCACCAAACCACAAACCCGGAATAAGTAAAGGTGAACAATTTTAAAGAAAAAGGAAAATTAATAATACGTACCGGGACACGGGCTTTACAAGTAGACTTAGTGATTATTGTCGTGCGATCCTGCGATATAATGATGTCGGGGGTTGGTCGTTGGCTAACCAACGACCCTCCGATGCTTAAGTCAGTAATCATTCGTGAGAAAAAATCGTATGAAAAAGAGTTAGGGAACATACCTTTAAATTCTCTTCTTAGTGGGGTATTGCCCCCCTGTCATTTATTATCCTATTCTTTTTGGAAAGAGATATAGGTTTTAAATGACAGGACGACATGACGATCCGATGAGATACTGTCTGTGATTGATCATGTCGTCGTACGACAGGGCACCATAGCGACGTTTCGACTTCGACTCATTCTCGATCTTCAGGATTCCCAATGGCGTAGGGGATTTTAATTGATAACTTTTGCATGCTCGGGAGTCGACGGTCGATGGCTGTTAATAATGACATTATCAATAATATCTTTGAGATTACCTTGTGGAACATGATATGCCAATTCCTTCTTGAGTGCGATACAATCATTTGTCGCATGACCATGGTCGACGTGGAAGTCGCACCACTTTGATTTATCCTTCTTAGCATCGTCCAAGTCAGACTTCTTCGGCCACTGGATGGTTGCTTGGGTGGTCTTCAAAGCTTCGACTAAGTCTTTAGCTGACCCTTTGAACCCATAAGAGGAGATCTTGGGGTACACGGGGAATTTAGTCACGGTTTTAGCTTCTGCCTTCGTCTTGAAACGAACGTTTGAAATCTGACGCGCTGGCTCTATTCTGGATATGGCTTTCGGCTTAAAATTTGGCTTCTTGACACCTAATGACTTCTTGTCGTCAGTGTGTTTGCGACGAAAGGCTGCGTCGTCTTCGACCCTCATATATGCTAAAGTTTGAGCTCTGACGTCTTCGAAATTCTCTGGGGGATACTTGGTCAGATCGATATATAGACCTGAACTATCGTCTAGACCACGCTTATAAGCTTCGATCGCAGTTTTGATGTCACAATTGCGGATACTGATCATTTCGGCATTGAATCTACTGAAATAACTTCGAATAGACTCATTGGTCTTCTGCACGACATAGTACAGATCACTATTCTGCTTTTCCATCTTACGACTGCTGGCGAATTGCTGGGAGAATTGGTTGACCAATTCGACGAACGACCCGATAGATTTGGGTTTGAGATTGATCAACCACTGGAGAGCTGGACCAGTGAGAGTCGCCCCGAAACTCTTGCACATGCATACTTCCTGGTACATGTGTGGAATCGAGATTGTCCACATGAGCTGCTTATACTGCGCGACATGCTTGGTTGCATCGGTCACACCCGAATACTTGGGAGTGAAGGCAGAAATGTTATACTTCTTTGGGACCTCGACGGTGGCAATCTCGTCGATGAAGGGCGACGCCTGATACCCCGAGCAAGGCTCAACGTCGACAGGCACGGCTGCCCCAGGCAACTTGGCGAGCAAGGACAGGACGCTCTCATTTTGGTCTTCTAACATCTTCAAACGCTGGGCGACGGGATCGTTAAGATCAGGATTTGCCCCTGTCGAGGGATTGGTCCCTGGACTAGTGCCATTACCATGCGACGAACCATTGGTGTCTCCGTTGAACGGGAAAAAATATGGCTGCGACCCATAGTGGAATTGCTGTGGTCCATTCTGAAACGATTGTGGTCCCTGCTGAAATGGCTGCGATCTCTGCTGGAAAGATTGCGATCCTTGCTAGAAAGGTTGTGATCCTTGCTGGAAAGGTTGCGGACCACCTTGGAACGGCTGGGAAAATGGCTGGGATCCATTCTGATACGGCTGGACGCCACCTTGCAATGGTTGGGATCCATTGTTCAAGGGTGGTGGTCGGATGTGCTGAGGGGGGTTTTGCCCAGACTGGGGATTCGGAATGAATGGACCCGACTGTTGATTCTGCATGAATGGACCTGGATGCTGATTCTGCTCGGACGGGCCTGGTCCCGGACCTGGATTCTGGATGAATGGTCTAGGACCATTTTGAGGTCCAAAAGGATTCCTTAGCCACACGATCTCTTCAGCTGCTCTGCGATTCTGCTCTGCCATTGCATTGAGTTGATTCCTGCCAACCTCGAGCTCCTGATACATCTGAGCGACGGCTTGCTGCGGATTTCCAGGGGCTGCCATTTTCCTACAATAGAAAATAGAAGAAACTCCAAGAAACTATTAGTAGAATGCACGTTCGTCGAAGATTTTCTCTAGATGTAGTCCCACGGATGGCGCCAAACTGTTAATGCAAAAAATCGCACCAAAGGGACAACTTAAGGTCGATGTGGACTTAAACAACTAAAGAAAGAATCTTTCGACGAGACGTGCGACGATAAATAAAATAAAGAAACAAGGGATTTGATGACGCACGAAAAACCTCAATCGAGGAAAAAACCTGCGGACGACAGGAGGTGTCGTCGCTGCACTATGGTCGCCAATCATGGGCGATGTCCTTGGTACTGGCGTCGGTTGTACGATGATGACAATACAAATGAAGGGAATTGTAATACCCCGGGTAAGTTCGTTAGTTAAAAGTTAGTTTTGTTAAATTTATTTAATGTTATAATTAATAATTAGGGTGAATTTGGGATAAATTATGAGTTAAGGGTATTTTGAGTCATTAGTGGATAGTTTAAGGTTTAAAGGGTAAATTTGAGTTAGATATTATCCCTTATAATATTCAGATATTTCATAAAAACTGAAATATCCAGATCTGTAGGTGTTTGTGTGGAGAGCAAAAGAAGAAGAAAAAGAAAGGGGAAGGTTAAGGCTTCAAATTTGATCCATTGGAAGTGTTTGAGGTATGTTTTCTTTACATATTATGTGTATAATTGATAGCTGAATGTTTCTATCGGAGTAGAATAGTTAGAATTACATCTGGTAATGAATCAGCGGATTTCTGGGTAGAAATAGGGCAAACCGACAGTAGTGTCCGGACACAGTAAGCAGGTGTCCGGGTAATTTTCTCGATGGTATCCGGATGGTGTTCTAAAGGTGTCCGGACGGTTTCCTTATCCGGGTAAGTTTCCTTTTCCTATGTTTTCCGTATAGAATTGGATACCGAATAGTATCCGGATTACTTTGGTGTCCGGATGACGTCCGGATTGTATAGGTTGTCCGGAAAAGTCTTGTTGTCCGGAAAAGTCATGATGTCCGAAAAAGTGGTGTTGTCCGGATAAACTGTGGTTTCCGGATACTTTAGCTGTTTGACCAATTTGTGATTTCAGATACTTTTGAGTGTTCAGATATAGTTTCCAAATGTATTTTGAGTTGAGTTGCCCCTTGACCCCATCCGCTAACCGGGTAGCGGAACCCCCGTGTTAAGTCGCCGTAGGGAAACATTTGAGGATAAGAGTTTGATAAGTTATTCGGGATTCTCAGTCTGTTTGTGTTCTATTTGGTAAAGTGGTATATGTATTTGACTTGTACAGATACTGTGAAATTGAAGTGAAGCTGAATTGTTTTGAGAAAAGCTTGGAGAACGTTTTGATAAGACAAACAGGTGAGTTTTACTTGAAAATGTTTTTAAACTGGAATACATATATGTGTGTATAGAATATGTGATAAATGAGGTGTTTATATGCTTATGTTGGAAATATAATATGTGAAGAGTGTATTATATTTGCATAAGTATTATACGAGAGTATATCGGCCGGGATTAGGACCGATGATGTTGGCCATAGTAATTGTACGGTGGTGTTGGCCGTAGTAGTTGTACGGTGGTGTTGGCCGTAAAAGTTGTACGGTGGAGATAATTTAGTAGTTGGCTTGCAACCAACTAATATGGCCTTGGGAATGAGAAGGGAAAGTACATGAAGAGTGAGTCAAATTGATAATTGTGATTGTGTTATGTGAATGTAATTTATGTAAATGGAGTTTATATAAATGATTTCAAATTGACAGGGATTTTCTCACTTAGACCACTAGGTCTAACCCTCATTTTGTTTTAAAATATGTATTCCAGGTCATGGAGCAAGTAAGGATCAATGATAAGATAATATGTGATTAGCTTTTTGGGAAGACTTGTGTTATGAAGATCATGAAGTGTTTTTGTACTTGTGACTTTGTTATTAGTCATAATGTAATTTATTTAGTCGAAAAGTTTGTACTGAATTACTTATTATGTTTAGCAAGACTATGGGACCGAATATGAAATATGATGTATCTTTTGATGAAATTATGTTATGAAATGTATGTTATTTGTATATATGGAATATGGGTTGTTACAGATGGTATCAGAGCCCTAGTTTAAGGGATTTAGGTATTAGTATCTGTACCTAGACTTAAACTGCATGCGAAGTAGGATGTCCCTAGTATTGTAGAACCTTGGGATGTTAAATATAAAAAGGTAGAAGGAACATCATGTAAGGTAATTTCAGATTACACCTGGCCAGTGTAATTGTGATTTTACAGGCACATGTTTGAACTGGAATACCTTATTATATGGGGTATGTGCCTATGTGTATAATAACATTGTTTGAATCTACAGAATGGCCAGTGGTACTAGACAAACAAATCGAGGAGGAAGAAGCAACTCTGATAGAACAAATCCCCCGGTCGGAACTAGGGGAAGAGGGGGAGAAAGAGGCAGGGGCAGGACTGGAGGTAGAGTACAGGGGCGAGGCACAGAGTTTGTTACGAGAGACGACTTAGCGGCTGAAATGGGAAGATTGCAGGCAAATATCCAGGCTATGTTTAACCAGACTCATAATACGGAAACGGAAAGACCAGATCCTAACTTTGAATACGAGATGTCTATCACACCTACTGTCACTTCAGTACCAAGAAGGTGTGACTATAAAATGTTTTTAAGCTGTAAACCACCAACTTATGGAGGGGATAGAGATCCAGTAAAGGCGATGCGGTGGTTGAAGGAAATTGAAGCTGTATTTAAAACCAGCAAATGTGCGGAAGAGGATAAGGTGTTATACGGAACTTCAATGTTGAAGGCAGTTGCTTTATATTGGTGGGAGGCCCTTATTGACTCTAAGGGATCTGATGTATACTCAACCTTTACTTGGGGCGAATTCTCAATGGCATTTAAAGAACAGTTTTGTCCTCAAGCAGCAGTTAGACAATTGGAGGAGGAATTCCTGAGCCTACAACAAGGGAATTTATCAGTCAGAGACTATACCGCCCGTTTCCTAGAGAAGTCGCGTTTTGGAGAGTATTATGTGGCCACGGAGAAAATGAAGATGGAAAGGTTCGTATTCGGATTGAATTCAGAAATTAGAAAGTTAGTGACTGCAGCAAGACCTGATACCTTCTCAGCAGCAGTAAATGCTGCGGAAAATGTGGAGCGGGATAATAGGAGGGATGCTGGTGATAAAAGTATGGGAAAGAGAAAATGGGAAGGACCTCAGTATGACCCGAAGAAGTCCAGATTTCAGAGATATGATAACCGCCCGCCTTTCCGACCAGCGGAAAGACCGTGTCCGAAGTGCCACCGTATCCATCAAGGAAGTTCCCAAGTTGATTTGAGGGTTTGTTATAGATGTGGAAAGACCGGACATGTTTCTAAAGATTGTCGAGTAACGCGATTTTGTTTTTTATGTAATTCTCCGGATCACCTACAGTCGGATTGTCCGAGGGGAAGAATACAGCAGGGGGTACGTCAGGGAAACCAGTGGTTGGCAAATCAGTAGTACCGAGACTAGAGCCACCAAGAACGAGGGGTCGTACATTTCAAATGACAGCAAAAGAAGCGGAGGAAACTCCGGATGTGGTTACAGGTACATTTTTCATAAACTCTACACGTGCTAAAGTGTTGTTTGACTCCGGTGCAAACCGATCTTTTGTGTCTCCTTCGTTTGCTGCTCACATGCATTTAGAGCCTAAAATGTTAGAACATGCCTTACTGGTAGACACTGCAAATGATAACCAAGTGTCAGTTAAAGAAATTTTTGATTGCTGTGTGATAAATATAGAGGGGTGTGGAGTACTGATACAACTATATCCTATAGCCTTGATCGAGTTTGATGTGGTAGTAGGGATGGATTGGTTAGCTGAGAATCAGGCTAACATAGTTTGTGATAAGAAAATAATCAATGTCGTTTTACCTGATAAGAGGTCAGTAGTGATTTATGGTGATCGTAAGAATCATCAGTCTAGCCTAATATCTATGGTAAAAGCTCGTAAATGTGTCACCAAGGGTTGCTCGAGTTACTTAGCCTATGTAATAGATAGTAGGCCTGAAAAGATTAAGTTGGAAGATATCCCTATTGTTAGTGAATTTCCTGAAGTATTTCCTGAAGACTTGAGTAGTCTTCCGCCCATTAGACAAGTAGAGTTTGGTATAGATCTGATTTCTGGAGCCGCTCCTATTGCCCGTGCACCGTATCGTCTGGCACCTCCAAAGATGAAAGAGATGATGACACAACTACAAGACCTATCCGACAAAGGCTTCATCAGACCTAGTTCTTCGCCGTGGGGAGCGCCAGTTTTGTTTGTGAAAAAGAAGGACGGTTCAATGAGAATGTGTATTGACTACCGGGAGTTGAATAAGCGCACGATCAAGAACAAGTATCCACTTCCCAGAATTGATGATCTCTTCGATCAATTAGTTGGAGCTTGTTATTTCTCCAAGATTTATCTTAGATCTGGCTACCATCAGTTGAAGGTTAAAGAAGAAGACGTTCTAAAGACTGCTTTTCGTACAAGGTACGGCCACTACGAATTCTTAGTAATGCCATTTGGACTGAAGAACGCTCCAACTGCCTTTATGGATTTAATGAATCGGGTATGTAAGCCGTATCTTGATAAATTCGTTATTGTATTTATTGATGATATCCTTATCTATTCCCGATCCAAAGAGGATCACGCACAACATCTTCGTTTGATTCTGGAGTTGCTGAAGAAAGAAAAGTTGTACGCTAAGTTCTCTAAATGTGAATTCTGGTTGCGGGAAGTTCAGTTTCTGGGGCATGTTGTTTCAGAGAAAGGCATTCAAGTAGATCCAATGAAAGTGGAAGCGATTGAAAGATGGGAACCGCCAAAGACGCCAACCGAAGTACGTAGTTTTCTGGGTCTAGCTGGCTACTATCGGAAATTTATAAAAGACTTCTCTCGAATCGCGACGCCATTGACTAAGCTGACTCGGAAGAATCTAAAGTTTGAATGGAGAGCAGAACAGGATGAAGCATTCAGAATATTGAAAGAGAAACTCTGCAGCGCGCCAATATTAGCATTGCCAGAAGGTTCTGATGATTTTGTTGTGTACAGCGATGCTTCCAAACTAGGATTAGGATGTGTACTTATGCAACGTGGGAAGGTGATTGCTTATGCTTCTCGTCAACTGAAGGACCATGTAAGATAGTATCCTACACATGATATGGAGCTTGCAGCAGTTGTCTTTGCGTTGAAAATATGGAGACATTACCTTTACGGTTCTAAGTGCCAAATATTTACCGATCATAAGAGTCTCCAACATCTTTTCGATCAGAAGGAATTGAATATGAGGCAAAGAAGATGGCTGGAATTGGTGAATGATTACAACTGTGAAATCCTTTATCATCCGGGAAAGGCGAACGTGGTAGCAGATGCACTGAGTCGTCAGGAAAGGAGTGGAACAATAAGAGCTATTTCACTACGGGCTGAACTACTACCGAACATTTTTGAAGATTTGCAAAAGTGTCAAATAGAAGCGTTTCAAGAAGAACATCTGAAGTCAGAACGATTAGTGGGGGTATCAGCATTGCTAGAAAAAGATGACTGTGGATTATTATGTTTGGGAAGCAGAATTTGGGTACCTCGTATGGGTGGGTTATGTGATCGGGTACTACAAGAAGCTCATCAGTCTCGTTTTTCCATTCATCCGGGTACGAACAAGATGTATAAGGATCTGAAACAATTTTACTGGTGGCCGGGGATAAAAAGAAGCATTGCTCAGTATGTGGAAAAGTGTGATACTTGTAAGAAAGTGAAGATTGAACATCAAAGGCCGTTTGGTCAGTTACAACGTCTGGAGATACCAATGTGGAAATGGGATCAGATTACTACAGATTTCATCACGAAACTACCAAGGACTCCGAAGGGATTTGATGCCATTTGGGTGATCGTTGACAGATTGACGAAGTCTGCTCACTTCGTACCAATAAAAGAAACTGATTCGATGGAACGCTTAGCCAAATTGTACATTGATGAAATAGTAACGCGACATGGAGTACCAATCTCGATTATTTATGATCGAGATAGTCGTTTTACTTCTAGATTCTGGAGAAGCTTTCAAAAAGAAATGGGAACACAGATAAAGTTAAGCACAACATATCATCCTCAAACGGACGGTCAGAGTGAAAGAACAATCCAGACTTTAGAAGATATGCTCCGGGCTTGTATTATTGACTTTGGGGGATCATGGGATAAACATCTACCGCTGATTGAATTTGCTTACAACAATAGTTATCACTCCAGCATACAAGCGGCACCGTTTGAAGTTCTGTATGGTAGAAAATGTCGAACACCCTTATGTTGGAACGAAGTGGGGGAGAAACAATTAGCAGGGCCAGATATAGTTCAGTTAACAGCAGATAAGATTACGCAGATTCGGGACAGGTTGAAAATGGGTCAAGACAGACAGAAAAGCTATGCTGATCGATGTCGGAAACCGTTAGAGTTTCAAGTTGGAGATTTTGTAACGTTGAAAGTCTCACCTTGGAAAGGAGTCATTCGATTTGGAAAACAAGGTAAACTTAGCCCAAGGTATATTGGACCGTTTGCAATAACGGAAAGGATCGGTGAAGTGGCCTACAGATTGGATCTTCCGTCAGAGTTAAGCAGGATTCACAACGCGTTTCATGTATCGAATCTTCGAAAGTGTTTAATTGCACCAGATCAGGCCGTCTCTCTACCAGATATACAAGTGGATGAAAAGTTGAATTATGTGGAAGAGCCGGAAGCCATTTTAGACAGCAAAGTTAAAATCTTACGGAGTGGGAGAGAGATCAGACAAGTGAAAGTTCAGTGGAGACATCATAGGGGCCAGGATGCTACTTGGGAATCGGAGTCAGAGATGAGAACAAAGTACCCGCATCTTTTTGCTTAAACCGAATTCCGGGACGGAATTCTTTTAAGGGGGAGATGATGTAATACCCCGGGTAAGTTCGTTAGTTAAAAGTTAGTTTTGTTAAATTTATTTAACGTTATAATTAATAATTAGGGTGAATTTGGGATAAATTATGAGTTAAGGGTATTTTGAGTCATTAGTGGATAGTTTAAGGTTTAAAGGGTAAATTTGAGTTAGATATTATCCCTTGCAATATTCAGATATTTCATAAAAACTGAAATATCCAGATCTGTAGGTGTTTGTGTGGAGAGCAAAAGAAGGAGAAAAAGAAAGGGGAAAGGTTAAGGCTTCAAATTTGATCCATTGGAAGTGTTTGAGGTATGTTTTCTTTACATATTATGTGTATAATTGATAGCTGAATGTTTCTATCGGAGTAGAATAGTTAGAATTACATCTGGTAATGAATCAGCGGATTTCTGGGTAGAAATAGGGCAAACCGACAGTAGTGTCCGAACACAGTAAGCAGGTGTCCGGGTAATTTTCTTGGTGGTATCCGGATGGTGTTCTAAAGGTGTCCGGACGGTTTCCTTATCCGGGTAAGTTTCCTTTTCCTATGTTTTCCGGATAGAATTGGATACCGGATAGTATCCGGATTACTTTGGTGTCCGGATGACGTCCGGATTGTATAGGTTGTCCGGAAAAGTCTTGTTGTCCGGAAAAGTCATGCTGTCCGGAAAAGTGGTGTTGTCCGGATAAACTGTGGTTTCCGGATACTTTAGCTGTTTGACCAATTTGTGATTTCAGATACTTTTGAGTGTTCAGATATAGTTTCCCGCAAGGGCGTTGCCCCTTGACCCCATCCGCTAACCGGGTTGCGGAACCCCCGTGTTAAGTCGCCGTAGGGAAACATTTGAGGATAAGAGTTTGATAAGTTATTCGGGATTCTCATTCTGTTTGTGTTCTATTTGGTAAAGTGGTATATGTATTGGACTTGCACAGATACTGTGAAATTGAAGTGAAGCTGAATTGTTTTGAGAAAAGCTTGGAGAACGTTTTGATAAGACAAACAGGTGAGTTTTACTTGAAAATGTTTTTAAACTGGAATACATATATGTGTGTATAGAATATGTGATAAATGAGGTGTTTATATGCTTATGTTGGAAATATAATATGTGAAGATTGTATTATATTTGCATAAGTATTATACGAGAGTATATCGGACGGGATTAGGACCGATGATGTTGGCCGTAGTAATTGTACGGTGGTGTTGGCCGTAGTAGTTGTACGGTGGTGTTGGCCGTAGAAGTTGTACGGTGGAGATAATTTATTAGTTGGCTTGCAACCAACTAATATGGCCATGGGAATGAGAAGGGAAAGTACATGAAGAGTGAGTCAAATTGATAATTGTGATTGTGTTATGTGAATGTAATTTATGTAAATGGAGTTTATATAAATGATTTCAAATTGACAGGGATTTTCTCACTTAGACCACTAGGTCTAACCCTCATTTTGTTTTAAAATATGTATTCCAGGTCATGGAGCAAGTAAGGATCAATGATAAGATAATATGTGATTAGCTTTTTGGGAAGACTTGTGTTATGAAGATCATGAAGTGTTTTTGTACTTGTGACTTTGTTATTAGTCATAATGTAATTTATTTAGTCGAAAAGTTTGTACTGAATTACTTATTATGTTTAGCAAGACTATGGGACCGAATATGAAATATGATGTATCTTTTGATGAAATTATGTTATGAAATGTATGTTATTTGTATATATGGAATATGGGTTGTTACAGGAATGCTTCGAAATGTAAAGTACAAATGTTTAAAGTGTAAAACATGTGTTTGTCGTGTGAATACAAAGTGTAAACAACTGTTGGTCGAAAGCTGTTGGCGTGCGTCGAGAGCGATTCTTCGAGATTAAGTTCTTCATTTCTGTTGTTCTTGAGTTCACTGTAGTATTCTGGAATTCAGTCTAAGATGTGTATGCTTTCTCGAGCTCGGTATCAGATGTTGTGTTCGATGTTCGATGTTCAGTGTTCGGTCCTTGAAATGATGATTGAACTCGGTCTTTATAGTCTTCGGGAGCTTTAATTAGCTCATTGATTGCTTTATTTAACAGCTATAACGGCTGCAACGGTCTGTAACGGTTGTTGGAGTGAATATCCATGATGATCTTCGTCCGTTACGGCTATCGATCGTTGATGGTTTCGTCGGTTATAGTCGTTACTCCTTAATGACTTTGACTCCTGCATTAAACACTTAACAAACGGTTATGGTTAACGCTAGTTTGGTCGAGGTCGCATGGTTCTATGCGACGGTCGTGCGGGACGGGCGATGCTATGGTCGAGCGTCATGGGGGACGTACGACTTACCTTTTATGAGAGACGACGGATGTTTTCTGGGTTCTTGTTGAGACCTTATCTTAATACAAGCTATAGCTTAGGACATGCGTCTTACCTGTTTTGGTCGTGGTCGGACGACATCATTTTTTGCCTAAACAACCGTCAACCCCTGAGCATGCAAAGGTCGTCAATTGCATCACCGGTGGTTCAGACGTGTGTGGTCTGACGTATTCTGCAGCCAAACGTCACGCCAGTCAGGCACCAGACGATCGGCCTATTCCGCGTTCATCAAGGCCCATAGGAGATTTGGAGTTGGAAGCTATGAAGATCGTATTCGACCAAGTCGACCTCAGCGACTTGTATCAGAAGCATCATGACGGGTTGATCATTCAACTCACGGTTGGTAACTGTCTAACTCGTCGAGTCTTGGTCGACGGGGGCAGTTCAGCGAACGTCATCTTCCTTGACACCATCAAATCCATGGGAATCGATCGCTTGGAAATCACCCGACGTTCGACAACTTTGGTCGGTTTCAATGGAGAAGCGACGAGTACTTTTGGAGATATCGTTCTGCCTGTCTATGCCGGAGGAGTCAACAAGCAGACCAAGTTTAGCGTCATCGACTGTGCGTCGGCCTATAACATCATTCTAGGTCGACCATGGATCCATGAAATGAAAGCCGTTCCCTCGACATATCATCAGACCCTGAAGTTCCCTACGCCGTGGGGCATCCAGAAAATCAAGAGTGAGCCGAAAGTCGCTCGTGACTGCTATAAATCAACTCTGAAACCGCGAAAGTAAATCGCTTAGCAGATGCGGCACGACAGGTTCGTCCTTCTATCCTTAGAAACAAACTTATGCCTTGTCTACAGGAATAAAATGACCATATGGCCCTGTCGCGCGAAAACACAGTCAATGCACACCTAGATGGCATTTCCCAAGATCTCTGTGTCGATCCGTCATTTAAAACCTATCCTCTCCTAGAAAGAATAGGATATTAAATGACAGGGGGCAAATACTCCGTTAATTAAAGAGGAATCTAAGAAAGTACGTTTCCTAATTTCTTTTTCTTATTTCATACGATTTTTTCATGACGACGATTACTGACTTAAGCATCGGAGGGTCGTTGGTTAGCCAACGACCAACCTCTGACATTGTTTATTCCGCAGAATCGCACGACAATAATCAAACGACTCTAGTTTCGCTAGGTCGCACGACATAAACGACCAAGTCTATGACTTGATCATCCTTTACAGGGACACACGATTTAAATTCATCGCACGACTCAGTCGTAGGATTGCAAAGTCTAAACGATCTCATGATCTAAGTCTCTTAACTTAGAAAATGTATGCTTCAGTCGCATGTGCTTATGTTTATATACATGATTTAAAAGTCTTATGGCTTACGTTCCAGTTATTGTGTTACAATAGATGCCTAAGTCGCATGATTCCTTGTACTTTATGAATTTAACAGTCGATGTGATGTTTATTTGCCAAATATATAAATCGCAAATTCAAAACAAGACCGAATTTCATTCATCAAAAAACTGTCATTTACAAAAAGCTCGACCACCAACGGTCGATCAACAAAGAAACAGAAATAAACGAAGATATCTTTCTAAGGTTGGGGAGGAACGTCGGTCGCATCTTTGCCCAACACGCCGCCTTGTAAATCCTCCTCCTCCTCTTTGACCTCCTTCTCATCATCCGAGTCGAGCTCTCTCTCAGTCCCTACCTCCTTGAAGAACATATTCAACTCGTCCGACGCTGAGGCCACATGATTCTTGCCTAGCAAGTGATTTCGCATGATAGACGCTCGAGCAGTGAGTCGAGCGAAAGAAAAGATGGACTTATTCTCGTCCCTCAACTCCTCTAACTTCTTTTCTAAACTTACCTCCTTAGATTTGGATTCCTCGACTTCCTTTTTCTTCACGGCCAAGGATTCCCCCATCCCATCCAACGTCTCCCTTTGGTCATGCATCAAAGATAGGGACTCCTTTTAACGTAAGTTCACATCGTCCCTCGCATGTCCAAGGGACTCCAGCTCATTCAAGACGTCGTCGAGTCTCACCGATGCCGCCTCTTCGCGTTCTAAAGCAGACTTTTCCCTTTTTAACGTTGCATCTTCTTTCTCAACGGCAGAAGCTACTAAGCCTTCTACCTTTGTCGATTTAGCGTACAACGCCAAAGACGACTGAAACATCTAAAAACGTATGAAAACACTTTAGCAAAGAATACGACGTCGACAACAGATAAACAAAAGTCTTGAAGGATAGATTTACCATGAACGCTAGTCCAACAACATGGGCCTCAGTATCCTCGAGAGAAACTCCGTCAAAACACTCTCTGAAAGAAGGGAGATGATACTTTCCCAAACGAGGGAACAGTTTCGTCCCGTCTAGGACATTATCATTCAAAAAATCCGACGGCAACGTAAAGTTCACCGTCGTTTCAGAGTCCGTTTTCGCGCCCTTGCCCTTGTCGGCGAAAGAAAGGCCTGACGCGGGAAGAGAAGACATCGTCGCCGGTTGCGCCGTATCAACGAACCTTGTGTCAGAAACCTTTTCGATAAACACGGTCGATACCTTAGCCCTCTCAGGCAGGACGACTCTCGACGAACCACCCGTCCTTGACGGTGGTTCACTCAAAACGGACATTCTCGTCCTCTTGTGGAGACCCGATCCAAATGTCGGGACTTATTTTCTCTTTAAGACCCCGACCCAGCTGTCGAGGTATCCTTTCCCCTGTTTACACTCGCCTTGCGAGTTAGCTCGACTTGAGCCATTTTCTCGACGGCTGCAGGCGCCCAAGATTCTCCTGTATGGTAAAAGAAAGAAATTAGACGATTCAGAACAGAGAAAGACCAGGTCAAGCGAAAAGAAGACAGAAGGATACTTACCAGTTATCTCTACCTCTGGTTCTTCACTCTTCTCTTCCTCCTCAGTCTTCTCAGAGTCCTCTTCTTCTTCTTTCTCTTCTCGACCCATCCTCACTCTGTCGCTCAAGAAAACGGTATCATCATCCTCGTCTATCAAATGACGTGTGACGTACGACCGGTCTTCAGTACTAAATTCCAGGAACTTTTCGACCTTAGCCCGGGAAGCATTGTCCGGCTCTACCTTATCGAAATCAATATCTACGCATAAAAAAGAAGACCAGTCGAAAAAAAACAACCGAGCAACAGAATAACATAAAAACGTAATATCAAAGGCTCACCCGTTATATTCCAACCTCCCTAATCCAGTCACTATCAGTGTCCAGCGTCGACACCCGCACGAATACATACCTCTTCTTCCATCCACGGTCGTTGACCGCAGTATTTAAAACCAGGGTACGATCACCCTTGTACCTTGAAAACAAACTATAGCGACGGTACCGGTCACTTTTGACCTTATACGCCGTCAGAAGATCCCTCACATTCATCGGTGGATTCCAGTTGGAGGTAAGTCGTTCGATGATCAAGATAACTCGCCAGAACTGGGGCATCAGTTGCCCCGGCGAAAGATCAAATTCACACATGAACTCTTTGACCAAAGGCGAATATGGCCAATGAAAGCCTATCTTGAACGGGTATTCGTATATAACGACGTACCCCTCGGGGCACATTTCCGGTCGAACCTTGCCAACCTTGCTTACGGTAATCCCCATGGGAATCCTCGCTAGACTTCTAAAGTCGTCGAGATCTTCTTCGTTTTTAATGATACTTCTAGGCTCTGTCGACATTGCCAGCCCCGTTAAATTGATTTGCACTTCTGAAAGGCCCCAGATATCCCAGTTTTTTCTAGGCTTTCTAACAATAGACTTACGACGCATACGCAAACTGGAGGGTCGTATCTTATATGATCTCAGAAAATCCTAAATTAGGTCAAAGATTCTTGCAAGTTTAGAAATAATCGAACGAAAATCGACAAGAAAACCCCTAAAGAAATCTTTGCTCAAAGACGCTTCGAAATCGTAAACCAGAATAGACCAATTGAGGTCTCTATTTAAGCAAACGATCGGATCCCTTAGATGATCGCCACGTGCCATCGTCCCTTCGTATGACTGCAGGGATCGTCGACACCTGGTAAGCACAATCGTATGTCAATATGACGTCACGATCTCGTTTTCTCTTCGACTTCTTGTTCGGTTAGAATTAAACCAATTCGGTTCCGAAACAACCAAGGTATTTTTAACGCATAACCCTGAACACCCGACGAGCAAAATTTAAAATTCGAATTTGCCATCCTAGTTTCAAATTTTGGGGGCAAACTGTTTGGGCAAAATTTCACAGGTCTCGACCACGACCAGAAAAGGTAAGACGCATGTCATGAGTTATACCTTGTATTAAGATAAGGTCCCGACAAAGACCCAAAGAACCTCCGCCATCCCTCCTAAAAGGTAAGTCGAGAGTTCCTCACGACACTCGACCTCGACGTCGCCCGTTCCGCACGACCGTCGCATAAAACCGTACGACCTCCACTGACTGACGCGTTATACAACTGTTATATTTGTTTAAGTGTTTAATGCAGGAGTCAAAGTCATTTATGGACAAACGGCTATAACCGACGAAATCAGTTGTGAGCATCTAAACTCACATTGAAGACGACGACCGTTACAACAATCATCAAAGATCTTGATGATTCAATTAAAGTCTTCCGAAGACTATAAAATCCCAGCTCAATCATCAGTTCAAGACACTTGATCAACACCGAATAACACAGAAAGAAAGATAGAACTAGAGCATCGAACAACAGAAGAAAACACAAACACTCGAAGAATATTCATTCGAAGCAAAGAGATCATTCATAGAAGATCACTCTCGATGCAAGACTCTCGTTCTCGACCAACAACTTATACATAGTTTTCACACACGATGCACACTGTTTTTACATTCTAAACACTTGTACTTTACATTTCGAAGTCTTTCCTTCATTTGTATTGTAATCTCTATACGATCGACACCCGGAACACCAAGGACATCGCCCCTGATTGGCGACCAGAGTGCAGCGACGACATCCATTGTCGTCCGCAGGTTTTTTCCTCGTTGAGGTTTTTCCTGCGTCATCAAATCCTTTGTCTCATTTACATTTTTGTCTTTGTCGCACGTCTTTGTCGAAAGATTCCTTTCTTTAGTTGTTAAAGTCCACATCGACCTTAAGTTGTCCCTTTGGTGCGATTTTTGGCATTAACACATATGACGTGTTAAAATACGTACCGTGGATCCAAGGGCAACGAAGCACATCTCAAACCGTCCATTTGAATCGGTCCTTATCTGGGTGACCGTACCTGGATTCTGCAGCTGCAAATTATATAAATATGTTGGGAGTCGTTCATACGACTCCTCGAACGTGCCTCTAACTATTAGCAGTGCCCTGCATCGCGCACGCCAGCCTTGGTGGTAACCAATTGTGATCCCGCACTGCTGGTGTACATCGCTCATGATGTCCTTTGGACGCAATGACCTGCTAGCATAAAGAAATTTGTTTTTCAGTATCGCACCCAAAGTCCTTTTGTTGGCTTGTTTGTGGTTGGGATTCAGTTGCGTCCTCGAACAAGTGTGTACGTCATGCAACTTTCTAATAACTAACATCCCTTTCTCTCCCACGGGCCTCGCGTACATCCTCCAATTACAATTTTCTCTCGCACATTCAACTACGTATCTGCTTTTGTCGGATCTCGGCGTGTAACTTTCGAAACCCTCTTCTATGAACTTAATTCCGACCTGTGTGGCCAAGTCATCCTTCGAATCAAATATGTCACCTACTTGTATCCTTGAACTGCGATTATAATGTGCATGTTAGTAGGTTTGTGTATGGGTATTCAGGTCTGGAAGAATAGGGGCATATCAAAAAAGTCATTTAACTGTCTAATTGATTTACTACTAGGGGTATATTCTTCGTCCTCATCACTATCGGTATCTGATCTGTTTATATCAGAATTACCCATTGTGAAAACAAGGGTTTCGTCATCAGCAACTCCAGCAAAGCGTCCTTCTTGGTCTTCTTTTTCTTCTTCTTCTTGTGGTTGTTGTTGCTGCGTCTCCGGAACAAAATCAGGATAACAGTCACCTTCGTCATCATCGTCGTCATCACCGTCGTCATCACCTTCGTCATCGTTTTCGTCGCACACCGATGAATCGGCATACACAAAAAGTAATGGAGGTATTTCTGATTCGGCTGCAAAGTGCAGAAAACCAGAGATATCCCCATCGTTGGATAACTCCACAAATGACCCATCATCATTCTTGAACACTAACTTGCAAACAGCAGAATGGTCGATTTCACATTTTTGCATGGCGTATGCAACAAACTTCTGATAAGAAAAGTTTACTTGTAATTTTACACCATGCTTAGATTTATTAACGAAATTCCACTCATTGTTTTCTTCCACCCATTCACCATCGTAACAGAAAAATAGCTTAGCTTTTGCAACAGATGAACTCATTTTTTCAGTAGTATCTCAAAAACAAAATACTGAAGAAAGAAAGCAAGAAAGAATGATGGAATGGGTGTGAATTATGGATTGCATTTTACTGATATTTATGGATGAAATCTCATTGAGGAAGATGAATTGCAACCACAAATTGGTCTTCCAAGTACAATAATTCAACATTGATGAAACAACCAACATGAATTGCAACCACAAATTGGTCTTCCAAGTACAATGATTCAACATTGATGAAACAAGCCAGTGAATTTCAACCACAATTTGGTCTTCCAAATACAATAATTGTGGAAAAAAACAATAAAAACATGCAAAAATTCGTGCAAAAAGGACCAGAAATGTAATTTTTTAACCCATCGCGGGCTACTACCACGGACAGGGGCCAAAGTTGTTACCGCGACAATAGTTGGGGGGCCTCCGCGGGACGATTTGGCCAAACTTGGGGGACACGTGGCACGCGTCCGCGATCGCGGTACCCACCGCGGAAAAAAATGGGTATTTTTGCAAAAAAAGTCGAGAATGCGAGTATTTTTGCAAGTCAAAGTCAAACTTTGGGTATTTTAATTAATTTCCCCTCGATAATTGATAGTAAACCTGACAAAAACTGACCCGACACACAAATTCGACACGAAATAAACGGGTTTGGGTAATACATTTTAACCCGTTTAAGTAAATGGGTTGACACGACACGAAAATTAAACGGGTAAGGTCAGGGTCAAAAATATCAACTCGAAAATGATCTGAATAACCCGCTTATATATATATATATATATATATATATATATATATATATATATATAAAGTTTCCTTTTTAATGTTTTGCATTTGGAGAACTTATAAGTAAGAACTATAAAATTTAGATTACCAATGCTTTCATTTGAATTTTGGATTTGTAATTTTTTGGTGAATTTTTGATTTTTAATTTTTAGTTTTATAAATGTTAAACGGGTTAAACGAGTTAGACGTGTCGTGTCGGGTTAGAGGGGTCGGGTTAGGGTTGGGATTTTCTGACCCGTTTATTAAACGGGTCGGGTTAAGGTTAGGGTTAGACACTCTCAACTCGTTTAACTTTGAACCCGACATGACACGACACGTTTGTCAGGTCTAATTGATAGTTAATAATTTAGTTGAAAAATTAATTATATTTGGTTAAAATTAATTATTAAGCATTTAAAATTATTAAAAAAACTAGCTTATAGGAGCATACCCAACTACTTCTTTAAACCGGAGAAAAATGAGATTTTAGCAATTTTTCTGCTTCAATAACTATAATATCTTCGTATAATAAAATAGAAAAAAAAAATCAGAAGATAAAAATCTCTCCATTTTGTAGGAATCTCTAAAGGGAAATTAATTAAAATACCCCAAGTTTGAAGTTGACTTACCAAAATACCCTAAAAATGAAAAGTTTATCAAAATGCCCCAAATTTCCGCGGAGGGAGCCCTCTATAGCGGGCAGGGACTGAAAGTGTAAAATTTTGCAAGATTATTTACACTTTCAGTCCCCATAGCGGGCCATCGCGGGCCGCGATAGAGCCATCGCAGGCCGCGATCGCGGGGCCCAGGGACTGAAAGTGTAAATATATCTTGCAAAAATTTTCACAATTGGTCCCTGCCCGCGATCGCGGGCTCTTATCGCAGAAAAAATGGCATTTTGATAAGAAATTAATTTTTTGGGGTATTTTGGTAAGTCAACTTCAAACTTGGGGTATTTTAATTAATTTCCCATCTCTAAAACTACTTTTTAAGAAAAATAAATTATATTTTAATTTTTTTACCAATAAATGGCATTGAATTTAATTTTTAAGTTTCAAAAATAATACTTTATTAATATATTGAGTATTTAGTAATATGATCAATGTTACAATCTCTAAAATATAATAGCTATTGGAGTTGGATTTTTTTTTTTAGAGATTTGAACTTTTGATACTCTATTTTAAGGAAATATAACATAGTTGTTGGAGATGCTCTAAACTAGTTTATGTTCATCAATACATATACTCAAAAAAATAAACTAGGAAATTCATCCACCACACGATCGGATGTATTAAAAGCGGACTCACTAGCAACTGTAGAATGGCTAGAATGTCCTTTACAATCAGTGGCGGATTCAGAAATTTTGGTAATGAGGGTCGAAATTTAAGTAATGGACACCTGCACACATGGTTGACGATGTCATCTACTAAAATAGTTTTGTCTTATTTATCTCTTTGATTGAATTATTTTCTCATGGATCAAAGAAAGATCATTCAAATTAAAAATTATACATCAAATATTAAACCCTAACCCTAAATTAACAACAAAATAACAACTTGTCATCAACTAATAAACCCTTGTCCTAACAACTAATAACTCCAAAAATAAACAATTATACAATAACTAACAAACTCTAACCCTAACAATTCTTAATTAACGATTAATGTGTAAAAATTACAATAGATTGGGCAATAAAAATATATGGGCTCAAACCGTATTTTTTTTCCCGGGGTCAAAAACATATAATATTTATAAAAGTTAAAAAAATTATAATATGAAAGGTAAATTTTATTGAAACTTAATGAAGTTTGACCCCCCCCCCCCCCCCCCCCCCAAATTGAAAGCATAGATCTGCCTTTGTTTACTATTCATGCCAATATCTTGTATGTAGTACGTTTTCACTCTACCACTTCAAATTTCAAAAGATTCAACATCCATTTTTTCAGACGGAGCGTCAAGATATTCATCCACTCAATTTTAGTTTATTAAATATAATAAACATATATAACTTTTTTTATTAACAAATAGCAGGTACCCGTCGATTCCGATTCTGGAACCGGGCCCTGCGGGTTTCCAGCAGTTCCAAAAAATGAGAATCGAAAGTGGAACTAGTCCTGCTCGTTTTCGTATTTTAGGAACCGACAGTTTCGGTTCCAAAGGCAGGTAATGCTCACCCTTTTGAGAACAATAGAAGATTAGCAATCGGTGTTCGATCTGGAAATCAACTTGTTCCTCCACCAAACACCATTGTCGGTGTCATGCATGCGATAGAAGCTACAAAACAAAAATCAAATCATACACAATGAGATGAATCCAATGGTTTCGAACATGAATCAAACCCTAATTTCAAGAAATCTCAAAATAAAAACAAATATGAACCAATCTAGAATCAATTCAAAACCCTACAAACTAAAATCACAAAAATAAAATCGTAACCTTTAAAAATCATAATACCAAAATCAAATCAAATAACCTCATATGGAAATCGATTCACCGGTAACAATCTTATAACCTTTAAAATTCATGTGTTGGCTTCCAAAGAAAAACCCTTTCGTTTTTAGCAGAATCCATAAGAAAAGGAGGGGGGGGGGGTGTTCAATGAAGGTTCTGTTTTTCCTCGTGAGTTGTGGTGAATGGTTGGCGGTGAGGATTTGGCTAGAGAAAGGGGAGGGGAGGGAGGTATCACTCGAGATTCAATGAGATGGGACGGTTTTGGGAGTTTCAACTTGTTGGAACGGTTTCTGATTAAAAGAAAGGAAAAAATGTAGAATATATATATATATATATATATATATATATATATATATATATACTAGTTATGTGTCCACTGCAATGCAGCGAAATATAACATTTGAACAAATATAAGTAAAAATGCAATGTAAATTCGTTTTTACCAAGCCGAAGTGTTATACGATTACAACCCTGTTCATAACCACAATAATATCGGTTATCTTTAGTTGCCACAAGTAAGATAGCAAATTGAAAAAGAACACCAAAACAGAAAGCTAATACATCCTAAACATCAAAATAAATTAAAAATTGGTGCCAGTACAAAACATCTATCTAAGTAACAACAACAACGTTTTTCATTTTCATAATGAAGATCAAATTTTTTAAATATACCACTCCCTTACAGCCTCACCATTAAACTCAAATCCGACAAACATTTGAGAAAGGATTCAATACCACAAGAGATCAACATCCAATACATCAACTATTTCACCATTAAGGAACCAAAATCATCTTTGTGAGACCCATGACTCAAAACAGAATCCGGTACTTTTCATTCAAATTTATTGGAAATAATATCAAACCTATCAGATGCATAAAACATACACAAGTAGTAAAAACGTGTTTTTGGGCCTAAACTTTCATGTTAATATACAAATGAAGACAAAATATTGTGAGCAGTGCCTTGCACAGGATTGAATAGGCTTTTCCATACCTTATTACATTTAGGGTGGGTCTAAACTTTCGTGTGAATATACAAAAGAAGACAAAATGTCAAAATCTTGTGAGCAGTTGCACAAAATTGAATATGCTTTTCCATACCTAATTACATTTTAGGGGTTGAAACTTCTTTTATGTTCTAAGCAATAACCATAAATGTGAATGTGTGTCCAGGCCACTAAGACCATATCAGATTGGAGTCTTTTTAGTTCAAAATCTTATCAGCATCAGTAGTTTTAATTGGTATTGCCATGTCCTGCCTTTTCGGATTTTGACTATAAATAAAAAGGCATAACCTAGTTTTTCTCACCAATTCAATCAATCATATATTAACTGCCTACTTTACCCACTAAATTAGTAAGCAACATTCAGTAATGTAGAACTTACCCACATATGAGTAACATGAGCCTTGTTTTATGAATAAGATTTTTACATGATATTAAAACTACAGACAACTACTGAACTAATCTTATTGGTATGAGAGACTTACAGTGACTCCATCAGGAACCACAAGCTTATACGAGACGTAGTTAAAACAAGACATATAAAATTTCATTTGCCCAAAATCTACTTTATAAAATCTCAGCAATGGTGATTGAGTCATCAAGAAAACCATCAATGCAATTCTACCATCATAACTTATGTTGGTCCCGAAGGGTTATACAAGTTTGTAGAAGGAGGGGGGGGGGGGGTTGAATACAAACACACAGATTTTACTTTTCTAAATTGTTTATTGATAAATCATTAACAATTTACAGGTTGTTGCGGAAACAAGATTAAGGATAAATCATAAATCTAAACAAGTTGGAACACCAAGTTTCTTGCACTAAGAAAGAGAAGGAAATTACTAATAATAACCTATCTCAAGATAAGAAGGATGAACTTGTCCAGAGTTAGCAAGTTACTTCCAAATGAAGTGCGTTCATCTTCTTATATACTGCATGCATTAAATGCAAGGCAGTTTACACTTTACACGTGGCAGCAGCTCATTGGTTGCACATCATTGACCTTTGTTGACAACCTTAGTAGCCGCATGTTTGAACAGTGTAGTATCAGAGTAGTTGTACGATTTCAGACAATAAGGAGGTTCTATTCTGACATTTCGTACGGAGTCGTGCAAGGGTGGTTAAGACAAAAGAACTTTGTACGGAGGACTTCATGATCAGCTTTTCGTTGATTCAACGATCTATCATTCTATATCAGCGAATGATAGAGTTCAGAGATAGCTAAAGTCTTGTACTTGATACATCACGTTGATTGGACAAATCTGAGTCTTCGCTGATCCGCATCAGTTCATTAGGAGACTTGTCGCTGGTTCTTGAGCTTGATCTTCGACTTCAGCATAGAACCTATGTTGACGTGAAACTTGTCTTCAGATATCATAAGTAAACAACTAACTTATCAGCGATCACCATAAGTACTGAACAGACTCAGAGTATTATGATGAACAGTTTCGCTGAATGTTTATTAAAAGAGTGAGAGTTCCTATCAGCGGTGCTTTAAGATCTTAGCACTTATCAGCGATAGTGAAACTCTGATACATATTGTTTACTCACAATTTTCACTAAGTATATAAGAGAGGGTCATTATCAAATCACTGAGGGTTTGGATCAACAATCCCCCCCTATTTGATTATGACATAGCAACAAAGAAAATTGCTATTTAATGAAAACATAAGGATAAAAAGAACTCATAAAATATTTGTCCCTTTTACTGTTTTCTGGGATCTTTTCTGTACTGATGGAGTAAAGTACGTTCGCTGAAATCTTTCTTTAAACTTCGAATCAGAGTTACAAAAGGAAGTGGAAAGATTATAAGTACAAGCGAAATAAATTACAAGTACAAAAGAATAACTGATAAAATAGAAGAATGAGGCGATCCTATCAGTCAAAAGGTTCTTCCTTAATGAGAAGTTCATCAAGTGTCTTTGATGTGGGAATCATCCAGTCAGGTACATCGACTCCTTGATTTCTTTTGTTCAGTGCTTCTTCAAAAATCAAGGGTTTTAGATGTCGTGCCTGAATGTCGTTCTTGAAGTCACACCAGTAGATGAGATCTTTCAGCTGTTCGATGGGAGTGATGTGGAGCTCAGAGATACATTGAAAACGATTTCGTCCATCCCAGTCAATAAAGAATATCCCATAGGGTTCGCTTATGACTTTCCCAGGGATGAAAGTCTCATCAGGAGGAAGAGATGTGTCGAGTGCAGAAAGGTCAGGTTCAGGACCAAGGACTTCTTTGAGAGAGAAGCCAATACCCGTTTCGTTTCGTATCTGAGGACCATCTTCTGAAGATTTAGACTTTTTCTTTGCAGAGGCCCTTCTTTTCTGACTTTCGAGAGGAGGATGAGAAATATCCACACAAGAATAGACCATGTCGATCTGTTTGTTTATCAGCTTTTCAAAATGATCCTTGTACTTAGACTGAGACATCTAGATAGCTGATCTTGTTGGTCCCGAAGGGTTATACAAGTTTGTAGAAAGGGGGGGTTTGAATACAAACACACATATTTTACTTTTCTAAATTGTTTATTGATAAATCATATAACAATTTACAGCTTGTTGCGGAAACAAGATTAAGGATAAATCCTAAATCTAAACAAGTTGGAACACTAAGTTTCTTGCACTAAGAAAGAGAAGGAAATTACTAATAATAACCTATCTCAAGATAAGAAGGATGAACTTGTCCAGAGTTAGCAAGTTACTTCAAAATGAAGTGCGTTCATCTTCTTATATACTGCATGCATTAAATGCAAGGCAGTTTACACTTTAAACGTGGCAGCAGCTCATTGGTTGTATGTCATTGACCTTTGTTGACAACCTTAGTAGCCGCATGTTTGAACAGTGTAGTGTCAGAGTGGTTGTACGATTTCAGACAATAAGGAGGTTCTTTTCTGACATATCGTACGGAGTCGTGCAAGGGTGGTTAAGACAAAAGTACTTTGTACGGAGGACTTCATGATCAGCTTTTCGTTGATTCAGCGATATATCATTCTATATCAGCGAATGATAGAGTTCAGCGATAGCTAAAGTCTTGTACTTGATACTTCACGTTGATTGGACAAATCTGAGTCTTAGCTGATCCGCATCAGTTCATTAGGAGACTTGTCGCTGGTTCTTGAGCTTGATCTTCGACTTCAGCGTAGAACCTATGTTGACGTGAAACTTGTCTTCAGAGATCATAAGTAAACAACTAACTTATCAGCGATCACCATAAGTACTGAACAGACTCAGAGTATTATGGTGAAGAGTTTCGCTGAATGTTTAATCCAAAGAGTGAGAGTTCCTATCAGCGGTACTGTAAGGTCTTAGTACTTATCAGCGATAGTGAAACTCTGATACATATTGTTTACTCATAATTTTCACTAAGTATTTAAGAGAGGGTCATTATCAAATCATTGAGGGTTTGGATCAACAATCTCCCCCTATTTGATTATGACATAGCAACAAAGAAAATTGCTATTTAATGAAAACATAAGGATAAAAAAGAACTCATAAAATATTTGTCCCTTTTACTGTTTTCTAGGATCTTTTCTGTACTGATGGAGTAAAGTACGTTCGCTGAAATCTTTCTTTAAACTTCAAATCATAATTACACAAGGAAGTGGAAAGATTACAAGTACAAGCGAAATAAATTACAAGTACAAAAGAATAACTGATAAAATAGAAGAATGAGGCGATCCTATCAGTCAAAAGGTTCTTCCTTAATGAGAAGTTCATCAAGGGTCTTTGATGTGGGAATCATCCAGTCAGGTACATCGACTCCTTGATTCTTTTTGTTCAGAGCTTCTTCAAAAATCAAGGGCTTCAGGTGTCTAGCTTTAATGTCGCGTCTGACTTCACACCAGTAGATGAGATCTCTGAGTTGTTCGATGGGAGCGAGGTGGAGCTCAGAGATACGTTGAAAGTGATGATTTCCTTCGTAGTCTAAAAAGAATATACCATAAGGATCACTTACAACTGTGCCAGGAATGAAAGTTTCTCCAGGTGGTAGGGAGGTGTCAAGCGCTGAGAGATCAGCATCAGGGCCAAGTACTTCAGCACGAGAGAAACCAATACCTGTTTCATTCCGTATAGGAGGACCTGAGTCTGAGACTTTCTTTCCTTTTGAAGAGACTCTTCTTTGTTGAGGAGGAAGAAGAGTGGAAGGAGGAATATCCACAGCAGAAGAAAGCAAATCAAGTTGTCGATTTAAGATTTTCTCGACATGATCTTTGAACTTTGAGCGCGATCCCTGAATGGCTAATTTCACTTCCAACCATTCAGAGAGACCAAACTTCTCTAAAGTAGCAGCATAGAAGGTTTGTTTGGTTTCGTCTTCTCTGTAGACATCAACTTCAACAACAGGAACATCAACGAACAGTCTTCCTCTGATGTTTGCTTTGACAATCTTGGATGGTCGAGATCGATAGGTCAGCATTTCTTTAGCCCATTCTACAGTCGTATCAGAGACCTTAGTCTTTTCTTCAACGATCCTTTGAGCATCATCCCATAGCTGACGTTGAACATCAATGGGAGCTCTTTTCAGCTTGGGGTCTTTTACTGATCGTTGAGTAAGCTGGATGGCGTATTCTCTGTCTTTTTCTTCAGCTTCCCTTCTTTCAGCGATTAGGCGTTCAGCTCTGAGGTGATCTTCGTATTCTTTCCTTGAGATTTTAAACTTTGGAGGAATAGACGGAAGTTGATCACGTTTCAGAATGATTCGCTGATCTTCGAATCTCTTGATTATTTCTTCTCTCTTTTTCTGATCCTCTTCACTTAGCTTTTGAGGAGCCAAGGAAGGTCTGTTTCGGCGAGAGAGCGTCTGTTCTTCAGGTTCATCAGTCTCAGAGATCAAATCTAAGACTGTGATTATTTCTTCAGCGTTGGGAGCTGGGATTATTTTTGAAGTCGCAGCTGTAGGAATTTCAGCGATATCCTCAAACAGGGGAGAGGACTAGCTGAAACGCAGCGATCTTACAAGTAAGAACATGGGTAGAACAGAGATAGAGAAAGTGTGGGATAGTGTATATAGGTTTGTGGAGAGTAGAGCTGATAAAGTGTATAGAGGAGGGATGTGGAGTAGGAAATTAGTGTACCTGACAAACCAGCTTGTTAAGCAAGATCGTCAGATTTTCATCATCTTCAGCGACACCTTTTCCTTTGCCTTTGTCAGCTTCAGATGTTGATGGCTTTGTCTTTGTCCGCTACCCTGAAGGTTCATTTATCTTGATCCCTTTAAGAGCCATGGTCCTCTGAGCAGGCTTGACGATAAAAGAGTCATCATCATCATCATCTTCATCATCATCATTCTTTGGAGAAGAGGATGGTTCATCATCAGATAAGTCGATGGCTTCTTCGTCTTCAGCTTCAGTCTCAGATTCTTCAGCTTCTTCTTTGAGTTGCTCCCCTTCAGATACAGAGGCGAGCTTCTCGATTCCCTCAGGGTGTTCATCTCCCTGAGGTTCAGCGGCTGTTTCTTTATTTGTCTTCTCACCCTCTTCACCAAGGGTAAGGTCTTCAGTCTTCTCTCCCCTGATAGATTCATCATGGGAAAGGCCTTCAGCGCTCTTCTCCCCCTCTTTTTCATGATGAGTGGGGGAGGAATGATTCGACTCAGCAGCTGTGGGTTTCTCCCTGTCTTCTTGGCCAGGGACCCCCACATAAGCCTCAATCGTTGATAATCTGTTTTCTAGACCAAAAATACCAGGATTGATCTTCAAGAGTTCAGTACGATCCGCGGGAGTGAAATGCTGAGGAGTAGGAGCAGGGACGGGGGCAGCCGTGTTGGTCATGATCTACTCCAACAATGTCTTCATAGAAGTGATGTCATTTTTCATCGTATTGACATCAGACTTCACAGAATTCATGTCAGTCTTCACTGAACTGACATCAGCCTTTACAGCAGACATACCACCTTCGATTGTGCCAACCGATGTCTTCAGCGTTGTGACTTCGCTGGACATGGTGTCAACAGATTTCTTGATGTCGAGGTAGTCTGTGTAGATGTCAGCGAGAACTTTAGCAAAACCGCCGAGTGAGTTTTCAACCTTCTCCACGTCAGCTTTGGAGACATTCTTTCCGATTTCGGTTGTAAGCTTTGTAAGATTCTCTCCAGCGTTTGTTACAGCTGAAGAGTTGTTGGAAAGAGTAGTCATGAGACCTGTCAGCTTCGTCTCTATTGCTTTCAGAGAAGCGTTGATGTCTCATAAATTAGGACCTGTAACATAAAAGAACTTGTGAACAGAGGAATGCTCAGAAGTTTGGGGTTCAGTTATAGTGTTTAGGGGTTGTTGTATACCTGCAGGAGGATTGATGAATTCATCAAAATCTCGATGGCCTGAGAAATGTTCCATATCGTCAGCGAAAGAGCCCGAACGTATGGTCAGCTCTGCAGGTCCTACTTCCGTCGTTCCTTTAGCTTCTGGAGGAATGACGGGTACCTCAGTGATAACTGGAATAGAGTCCAAAAGAGTGGAGGGAGAAGCGAAGGAAAAGAATGGTGGTTGGGTGCGGAGTTCAGCGTTGGATTCGCTGAGAATCGCTTCGTCAGTCTTTGGAGAGAGTGAAGGAGGTTGGGTAGATTCCAAGTCTATAACTCCAGCGTTTAGAGACGCTGAAGTTGGGATAGAAGGGGTGGCTTTTTCAGCTGTGGCAGAGCGTACCACTGAACTTTCCTTCAGCCCAACAGGAGGAGCTGAGGAGTCTTTAGCAGGAGAATGCTTGGGTTTCTCCTTGGTTTTCTTAGTTCTTTTGGAACTAAGTTGGTGTGAGGAGTGTTTCCTTTTTAGAGAAGGAATGGTTGTGGCAGCTGGGGTATCAGCGGTGGGTTTGTCCGCTGAAGGAGCTGTAGAAGTAGAAGAAGTAGGAGGATTAAGAAGAGTTAAGAGCGTAGAAAGACGTACCTCGTTTTCCACCGGTTTGAAGTCGAGTACCTTAGGGCCAACCTGAGAGAGTTTCAGGTCACCCTCTTGAGGGTAGCTGTCCTTCAGGCCTTTTTGGAAGATGGCACTGATGAAACGAGGATAGGGAACCCATAGAGATCTGTCAGCGACGGAGTCCACTCTTAGTACCAGGTCATCATAGATGATCGATGCCCAGTCTATATGGAGACCTTTCAGCAAAGCGTATCTCATTGCTTGCTGAGGCTGAGCTGCTTGGTCAGAGGAGCCGGTCTTGGCAGTTATGCAGCTGATTAAGTGAGCGAAGATGAAATTCATCTCGCTGGGCATTTTTGACTTCTTGATGAGGGTCAGCTTCTTCTCGAGCTTCTTGTCCCTTCCAGTTTCCCATACATAGCCCATTGCATCGAAGAATGCAATGATGGCTTCCCTGTCTGAGTTTTTCTTGTGGTCAGGGAGGGGAACAAATGGTTTTTCTTTGGTGGCGATGGGAAGGCTGAGGGCTTTGCGAATGATGGCAGGTGTAATCTTCATTGTGCCATATTCAATATCGCAGAGGATGCAATCAATTGATTTTGAAGGGTCTTTGGCTGACGGTAGCTGAGAATGTCTGGCCGAGTACCAGAATTGCGATAGCAAAAGCTGATGTGCGGGAGGTGTTATTGTCAGGAATGTGGAGATGTAACAGTGCTTTAGGAAGTTCACAGCATCAGCGAGATGTGTGACTTGCTTTCGAGGAGGAAACTCGAGAAGCGCATAGAGATTGTTTACCTTGGTCCAATCCAATTTGTCAAGAGAGAACTTGACCTGAGGAGCCTTGATGATTTCCAATTCCTCAGCAGAATCAGTAGCAGTGTTCTCAGCGGTGGTGTTCTTGGGAATGTCAGTAGATGCCATTCTGTATTATCAGTTCAACCAAAGATTAACAAATAAGAATAATCTTAATGTGGAAAGATTTTTCCAATAAGATGGTTCGAATTTTGTCCATTTCATTCAGACGAAAATGTCTTAATGAAGATTAGGGTTTTTCTTGTTTTTGAAAGACGAAATGTAAACCCATAAATGATCTTGTTTTCCAGTTTCATTTGAAGATTTGTATTCTGGAAAAACGAATGAAGAACAAGTTTAAGATTTTGCGTTTAAACTTGAAGAACAACCATGAAAGATTGTGTTGATAAAACCATGAAAGAGATGATTTCATTTTAGAAAGTTCTTTTGTTTGATCTTGTTTAAAACAAAGAGAAGATCATGAACAAGTTTGTAGAAACAGGTAAAAAAACGAATTATTAACCTGGTTCTTTGAAGAAGATGAAGTTCTTGAAAAAAAATCGAGAGCACAGATGCAACAGTGATTTTTCTTAGCTTGGAGAAGAAGTTCGCGTAAAAGAAAAATATAAACCCAGAATGAGTTTATATAGAGTTTAGAGAAAGAAAAACTTGAGCGGGAAAAGATTTTCATCCTGACACGGACACGTGTTTGCATTTGATTGGTGAGTAAACGAAACGTGCAAACGTGTGTCCGAAAAGAACGTGCCGGAGCTTATCCGTTGTAATGACGTCATAACTGTCCTTTCATATTCTAGGATGTCTCTGAGGTTTTGAAAACTCAGGGACACTATTGAAAACATGAAGCACTGAATAGAAATATCAGTGTTGGTTTTAGAAATTTCAAAATATCGCTGATAAGGAAGAGATATTCAGCGACACAATACGTATTGAAATCTTGCATTTACATGCGATTTGCAGAGAGATAAAAACGTACCTTGATATCAGCGAATCAAGTTTATTCAGAGAGAAAATGATAGAATGGGTTATACAAGTTTATTTTATCCCGAGGGCTATACAAGTTTGTATAATCGTATCGCTGATCAAATGTGAACCGCTGAAGATTTTACTCTTCAAAGTTCAGCATTCCAAGCTCGCTGATGAGAAAGTTGAACCTTGTCTCATCAAGAGGTTTGGTGAACAGATCAGCTAACTGATAATCAGTTGGGATAAAGTGAAGTTCTATATCTCCATTCATCACATGATCTCTGATAAAGTGATACCTGATTTCGATGTGTTTTGTCTTTGAGTGAAGCACTGGATTGTTGGCTATAGCGATGGCACTTGTGCTGTCGCAATAGATTGGAATATTTGAGAGTTGAAGGTCATAGTCCAGTAGTTGATTTCTCATCCACAAGACCTGAGAACAACAGCTTCCAGCGGCTACATACTCAGCTTCAGCTGTGGAGGTGGACACTGAGTTTTGCTTTTTACTTGTCCAACTCACCAGCTTTCCACCCAGGAGCTGACATCCTCCTATGGTGCCTTTCCTATCCATTTTGCAACCTGCAAAATCACTATCTGAATAGGCGGTTAGATCGAATCCTGAATCTTTGGGATACCAAAGACCTAGATTCGTTGTACCCTTAAGATATCGAAAAATTCGCTTTACAGCTTTCATATGAGACATCTTAGGTTCAGCTTGATATCGTGCACACAAACATGTTGCATACATAATATCGGGTCGGCTAGCTGTAAGATACAATAGTGAGCCGATCATCCCACGGTACAGCGTGACATTAACAGGGATTCCTTTCAAGTCCTTGTCAAGTGTCAGCGAAGGTGTCATAGGGGTTTTCATACCTGAACTTTCAGCTAAATCGAATTTCTTCAGCATATCTTTAACATACTTTCCCTGATTAATAAAAGTTCCCTTTTCATTTTGCTTTATCTGTAGACCAAGGAAATATGTTAGTTCACCCATCATGCTCATCTTATACTCATCTTTCATTCTATCAGCGAAACGAGTACAAAGATCAGGGTTAGTAGAACCAAATATCATGTCATCAACATATATTTGAACAAGAATGATATGACCTTTTACTTTCCTGAAAAATAGAGTCTTGTCTATTTTACCTCGCTCAAATTTTTCAATATGGAGATAAGTAGAAAGAGTGGCATACCATGCACGTGGAGCTTGCTTTAAGCCATAAAGTGCCTTATCCAGTTTATAAACATAACCTGGACGCTTAGGATCCGAGAATCCTGGAGGTTGTTCCACATAGACTTCTTCATTCAGCTTTCCATTTAGAAATGCTGACTTAACATCCATCTGATATACTTTGAAGTCTTTGTGTACAGCATATGCTAAGAATAGACGAATAGGTTCTTGTCTTGCTACTGGAGCAAATGTTTCGTCATAATCTATGCCTTTCTCTTGTCTGTATCCCTGAGCAACAAGACGAGCTTTGTTGCGGGTTACAGTTCCATGTTCGTCCAACTTGTTTCGATAGACCCATTTGGTGCCTATCACTGTTTTGTCAGTTGGTCTTTGAACAAGTTTCCAAACTTTGTTTCTTTCGAATTCAGTCAGCTCTTCTTGCATGGCGCTGACCCAGTTTGGATCTTTGAGGGCATCATCTACTTTCTTTGGTTCAGTTAGAGAAATAAAATTTACAAATAAACAAATATTACCTGCACTTCGTCGAGTCTGAATACCAGCGTTTGGATCACCAAGAATTTGATCAATTGGGTGATTTACAGTCCATCGCTGAGCCGGAGCGTGAGACGCTGACTCAACCTGAACTGGAGGAGCTGAAGATGAAGTTTCAGCGACGTCTGGAGTATCAGCCAGGAGAGGAATGGATGCAGTTGTCATTATATTCGCTGATTGCTGAGAGGTAGATGGAATGTCTGAGACATTTGGTTCAGAGGCAGGTATAGTGTTTATAGGAACAACTGAGACCCATGATGTTTCAGCTTTACTATTCTGCATATTTGGAATGATAGTTGGACCATCATCTTCCACTGTATGAGTATGAGGAGTGGGAATGTCTTCTGAATCACCAAGATGAGAGAACATCCATTGATTCAGTTCTTCAGTATCAGCGGACGGTTTAGAGTTCGCTGAACGGGATTCGTCAAACGTGACGTGAATAGTTTCTTCTACAGTTTGTCTTCTTCGATGGAAGACTCTGAAGGCTTTGGAGACTGAGGAGTATCCAAGAAAGATTCCATCATCAGCTTTAGGATCAATCTTTCCAAGGACATCTTTGTTATTCAGTATGAAACACTGACATCCAAAGATGTGAAGAAAGCTGATTGAAGGCTTTCTCCCATGAAAAAGGTTCATAGGCTGTTTTATTGAATCTTTTAACTATCAGCGACCTGTTTTGCGTAAAACAAGCAGTGTTGACAGCTTCTGCCCAAAACTGAGTAGGCAGGTGAGAATCGCTGAGCATTGAACGTGCAGCTTCAATAATTGTTCTATATCTTCTTTCAGCGACTCCATTTTGTTGCGGTGTTCTCACTGAGGAGAAGTTGTGAGAAATACCAATTCAGTTCCATAATCACTCCTTATTGAGCGAACGGTTAAGTTGTTCAGGGTTTCCATCTTCCGAACAAAGGTGATGAGTTCTTCAGGGGTGTCACTCTTAGAACGGAGAAACATGACCCATGTATAACGAGAGAATTCATCAACTATGACCAGTGTATATTTCTTTCCAGCGATAGATTGTTTGTTAACAGGGCCAAACAAATCCATATGGAGTAGTTGTAGAGGTGACGACACTGATGAGACTTGCTTTGACTTAAAGCTTGCTTTGGTCTGCTTCCCTTTCTCACATGCTGAACATAAAGACTCTTTGGCGTATGAGTGCTGAGGTAGACCAGTAACTAACTCTTTTGAAGAAAGAGTGTTCAGTGTCTTGAAATTCATATGAGAGAGCCTCTTATGCCATAGCCAGTTGACATCAGATGAGGCTTTTGAGAAGAAATAGGAGATCTCAGTGGCTGTTGAGTCCATGTTTATTACATAAACATTTTCCAAACGATAACCGCTGAGAGCTATCTTCTCCTTTTTGTCAGTGACAAAGCAGGATTCCTTGGTAAAGATTACCTTGTTATCCTTGTCGTAAAGCTGACTGATGCTTAACAGATTATGCTTCAGCCCTTCAACATATGCGACTCTTCTGAAGGTGGTTGTACCATTTAAGAGTACACCAAACCCTCTGGTATGTCCTTTTCCATTTCCTCCGAAAGTCACAGAGGGACCCTTCTCTTCCTTGTATTCAGCGAGCAGGCTTTTCTTTCCAGTCATATGTCTAGAGCATCCGCTATCGAGATACCAGATACCCTTCTTAACCTGCATCACAAAGGAAGATTAGTTTTTCTTGGGTATCCACTTGACCATGTGTACACGTTTGTCAGTGGAAGTAGATGGAATGGAAGGTTCAGCAATCTTCGCAGCATTTGAAGATTCAGCTTTGTCAGTCTTCACTTTGGTTAATTTCTTAACCTCAGTGGTCTTCTTTGCCTTGGGGGCAACCTTCACCTTAGCTATCTTTTCAGCTATGGTGGTTGTGGGGCACTTACTAGCAATATGATCAGTGAGTCCACAGTGATAACATTTCCTATAACTAAAGGTAGTTCTAGGACCATTTGAATGCTGAGCTTTTGATTTAGAATTAGAAGGACCAGCACCAAATAAGCTTTTGGCTTTTGAAATGGGAGTAGATCGCTGAATATACCCACGCTGAGTAGATCCAGAGATCTGATTCCTTGATCCAGAGGAATATATCACTAAAGCTTTAGAAGCATTCAGCTTTGGTATAGAGGTACCCTTCTGAGGATTTTGGTTCGAAGCAATTCCTTTACCTTTATCTTTACAGACAGAGGTAGGTTTTGGATAAACCATTTTCTCTTTTCCTTTTGAAGAGGTAGAGATTTCCTCAGGGATAGGTGGTCTAGAGGACGAACACTGAGAAGATGAAGTGTCAGCGACTGAGGATACGAAAGTTCCGAATAAGAGCATGGAACGATCAGTGGTTGGTTCTTGAGTATCAGCTTTGTAACCAAGACCACGTTTATCACTCAGGGGTATCTGAGACTTGATTATCTCAGTGATCTTGTTGAAGAATTACACCATCCTTCAACAATAGCTTTTTCAGCTTTTAATGCAGCGATAGCTTCTGCTCGTTCGATTTTGACTAGCTGATTTAAGTGCATTTGATCTTTAAAATCTTCTTCAATTTTAGAAAGCTTTTCTATTTGAAGGTGACAGTTTTTAAGCTGTTCAACGAGATCAAGGTTTTGGTTTTCAACTATCGTTTTGCCATTCATGGCTTCATATAAACTTCTAGTCAAGAGATCGATTTTACGGAGACTATCAACTTCATCAATATTAGCAATATTTGTAAAGAAGGAAGGTGATACCTGAATAGCAGAGGTTGAAGTGGAGGGAATGTCTGAACTTTCTTCCTCATCTTCAATCTTTGCCATAAGACACAGATTGGCTTCATCATCTTCAGAGTCAGATGATGATTCTTCTTCTTCAGAGGCAGCCCAATCGTAAGCCATTAGGCCTTTGCCTTTCTTCTTAAAGCTTTTCAGCTTTGCATACTTTTCTTTCAGCTTAGAATATTTGTCATCTTTATTCCTGGGAATAAAGGATTTCTTGGGAAACGCTGAGTTTCTCGATACTTTCTTAGACCTGCACTCGTTAGCGAAGTGTCCAATCTTTTCGCAGTTAAAACAAGTAACTCAGTGAAAGTGACCAAGGGTCGCTGAGTAGAAGGTTCCTCTGAGATTAAAGCAACAGGGGTGCTTTTGGAATCTTTTATAAGATTCTTCTTCAGATGGCTTGATTGCTCATGATTCAGCATCGTGCCATATAAGGTAGCAAGAGTCATTGATCTTAGATCTTTTGACAGCTTGAGACACATAGAATAACTGTCCCAGCTTTCAGGTAAACATTCTATAAACTTTGCCAGCACTTCAAAGTTCGAATATTCCTTACCAACAGTTTTTAGATCTATTATTAAGCAATTAAAACGTTGGTGAACTTCAGAGAGAGTCTCATTCTTACCACAAATGAAACTTTCATACTGTCTTACCAGGTTGATCTTTCGAGAGTCCTGGACTTCAGCAGTACCTTCATACTGAACACATATTGTGTCCCACATGGCTTTTGAGGATTTCAGGTTCATGACGGAATGGTAGACTTCGTTTGGAAGAGCCATGGATAGTATGGATCTGGCTTTTGTTTCGATAGCCACTTTCTTCTTATCTTCATCAGTCCACGTATGAACATCTTTGTGTATCAGCCTTTCTGGAATAGCAGGTCTATTCTCAGCGGCAGGTACAGCGGCATCAATTCTTACAGGAATAAATGGACCGTTTTCAAGATAATAAGGCATAGTAGGGTCTACACCTTCTAAGAAGAGAGTCATCCTATTTTTCCATAGATTAAAATTATCTCTGGATAATCTAGGGGGTTTTGCAAGAGAACCATTGTCTATATAGTTTGTGTTTGTGTTGGTAGCCATTTAGAAATAGCAAGGAAGAGAAATGTTGATCCAAACCCTCAGTGATTTGATAATGACCCTCTCTTATATACTTAGTGAAAATTGTAAGTAAACAAAACGTATCAGAGTTTCACTATCGCTGATAAGTACTAAGATCTTCCAGTACCGCAGATAGGAACTCTCGCTCTTTAAATTAAACATTCAGCGAACACTGTTCACCATAATGTTCTGAGCCTGTTCAGTCATTATGGTGATCGCTGATAAGTTAGTTGTTTACTTATGATCCCTGAAGACAAGTTTCACGTCAACATAGGTTCTACGCTGAAGTCGAAGATCAAGCTCAAGAACCAGCGACAAGTCTCCTAATGAACTGATGCGGATCACCGAAGACTCAGATTTGTCCACTCAACGTGAAGTATCAAGTACAAGACTTCAGCTATCGCTGAACTTTATCATTCGCTGAATTGAAATAATAATCGCTGAATCAACGAAAGCTGATCATGAAGTCCTCCGTACAAAGTACTTTTGTCTCAACCTCCCTTGCACGACTCCGTACGAAATGTCAGAAAAGAACCTCCGATTATCTGAATTCGTACAACGACTCTGACACTACACTGTGCATACATGCGGTTACTTAGGTTGTCACCAAAGGTGAATGACATGCAACCAATCAGCTGATGACACGTGTAAAGTGTATACTGACTTGCATTAAATGCATGCAGTATATAAAGAGATGAACTCACTTCATTTGAAGTAACTTGCTAACTCTGGACAAGTTCAATCTCTAATCTCTAGATAGGTTATTATTAGTAATTTCCTTATCTTTCTAAGTGCAAGAAACCTTAGTGTTCCAACTTGTTTAGATTTAGGATTTATCCTTAATCTTGTTTCCGCAACAAGCTGTAAATTGTTAATGTTTTATCAATAAACAATTTAGAAAAGTAAAATCGTGTGTTTGTATTCAACCCCCCCCCCCCCCCCTTCTACAAACTTGTATAACCCTTCTGGACCAACAAGAAATCTTAGTATAGATTAGATCTTGTTTATGAGATTAAACAAAACCGCTCTGATACCACTTGTTGGTCCCGAAGGGTTATACAAGTTTGTAGAAGGGGGGGGGGGGGTTGAATACAAACACACAAATTTTACTTTTCTAAACTGTTTATTGATAAATCATATAACAATTTACAGCTTGTTGCGGAAACAAGATTAAGGATAAATCCTAAATCTAAACAAGTTGGAACACTAAGTTTCTTGCACTAAGAAGGAGAAGGAAATTACTAATAATAACCTATCTCAAGATAAGAAGGATGAACTTGTCCAGAGTTAGCAAGTTACTTCAAAATGAAGTGTGTTCATCTTCTTATATACTGCATGCATTAAATGCAAGGCAGTTTACACTTTACACGTGGCAGCAGCTCATTGGTTGTATGTCATTGACCTTTGTTGACAACCTTAGTAGCCGCATGTTTGAACAGTGTAGTGTCAGAGTGGTTGTACGATTTCAGACAATAAGGAGGTTCTTTTCTGACATATCGTACGGAGTCGTGCAAGGGTGGTCAAGACAAAAGTACTTTGTACGGAGGACTTCATGATCAGCTTTTCGTTGATTCAGCGATCTATCATTCTATATCAGCGAATGGTAGAGTTCAGCGATAGCTAAAGTCTTGTACTTGATACTTCACGTTGATTGGACAAATCTGAGTCTTCGCTGATCCGCATCAGTTCATTAGGAGACTTGTCGCTGGTTCTTGAGCTTGATCTTCGACTTCAGCGTAGAACCTATGTTGACGTGAAACTTGTCTTCAGAGATCATAAGTAAACAACTAACTTATCAGCGATCACCATAAGTACTGAACAGACTCAGAGTATTATGGTGAACAGTTTCGCTGAATGTTTAATCTAAAGAGTGAGAGTTCCTATCAGCGGTACTGTAAGGTCTTAGTACTTATCAGCGATAGTGAAACTCTGATACATATTGTTTACTCATAATTTTCACTAAGTATTTAAGAGAGGGTCTATCAAATCACTGAGGGTTTGGATCAACAGATCTGATCTACAACCATTCAGAGAGACCGTACTGCGTGACAGCTTCAGCATAGAATTTTTCGTACTGTCCGTCTTCTCTGAATATCTCGATCTCAGCGATAGAAACTTTGATGGTTGATCTTCCAGATACGAGTACCTTGATTATTCTGGAAGGTCGAAGTCTGAAGTGTACCTTTTCTTTTCTCCAGGCTAGAGTCGATTGAGACACAGTTCTCTTCTCTTCAACGATCTTTGTGGTGTCTTTCCATAGCTGACGTTGAACTTCGATTGGAGCTCTTTTCAGCTTGGGGTCTTTCACTGATTTTTGAGTGAGCTTGATAGCGAATTCTCTGTCTTTTTCTTCATCTTCCCTTCTTTCAGCGAGTATACGTTCAGCTCTGAGATGATCTTCGTATTCTTTCTTTGAGATTTTGAACTTTGGAGGAATAGAAGGAAGTTGATCACGCTTTAGAATGATTCGCTGATCTTCGAATCTCTTGATCACTTCATCTCTATTTTTCTGATCCTCTTCACTTAGCTTTTGAGGAGCCAAGGAAGGCCTGTTTCGGCGAGAGAGTTTCTGAACTTCAGGTTCATCGGTCTCAGAGATCAAATCCAAGACCGGGATTATTTTTTCAGCGTTGGGAGCTGGGATTATTGTTGGTGAAGTCGCAGCTGTAGGAACTTCAGCGATATCCTCAAACAGGGGAGAGGACTAGCTGAAACGCAGCGATCTTACAAGTAAGAACATGGGTAGAACAGAGATAGAGAGAGTGTGGGATAGTGTATATAGGTTTGTGGAGAGTAGAGCTGATAAAGTGTATAGAGGAGGGAGGTGGAGTAGGAAATTAGTGTACCTGACAAACCGGCTTTTTAAGCAAGATCATCAGATTTTCATCATCTTCAGCGACACCTTTTCCTTTGCCTTTGTCAGCTTCAGATGCTGATGGCTTTGTCTTTGTCCGCTCCCCTGAAGGTTCATTTATCTTGATCCCTTTAAGAGCTATGTTCCTCTGAGCAGGCTTGACGATAAAAGAGTCATCATCATCTTCATCATCATCATTCTTTGGAGAAGAGGATGGTTCATCATCAAATAAGTCGATGGCTTCTTCGTCTTCAGCTTCAGTCTCAGATTCTTCAGCTTCTTCTTCGAGTTGCTCCCCCTCAGATACAGAGGCGAGCTTATTGGTTCCCTCAGGGTGTTCATCTCCCTGAGGTCCAGCGGCTGTTTCTTCATTTGTCTTCTCACCCTCTTCATCAAGGGTAAGGTCTTCAGTCTTCTCTCCCTTGATAGATTCATCATGGGAAAGGTCTTCAGTGCTCTTCTCCCCCTCTTTTTCATGATGAGTGGGGGAGGAATGTGACGACTCAGCAGCTGTGGGTTTCTCCCTGTCTTCTTGGCCAGGGACCCCCACATAAGTCTCAATCGCTGATAATCTGGTTTCTAGACCAGAAATACCAGGATTGATCTTCACGAGTTCAGCACGATCCGCGTGAGTGAAATGCTCAGCTGTAGGGGCAGGGGCAGGGGCGGTCGTGTTGGTCAGGATCTGCTGCAACAAATTCTGAATAGAAGAGATGTCATTCTTCATTGTATTGACATCGGTCTTCACAGAATTCATATCAGTCTTTATTGAACTGACATCAGCGGTGGTGTTCTTGGGAATGTCAGTAGATGCCATTCTGTATTTTCAGTTCAACCAAAGATTAACAAATAAGAATAATCTTAATGTGGAAAGATTTTTCCAATAAGATGGTTCGAATTTTGTCCATTTCATTCAGACGAAAATGTCTTAATGAAGATTAGGGTTTTTCTTATTTTTGAAAGACGAAATGCAAACCCATTTAAAGATCTTGTTTTCCAGTTTCTTTTGAAGATTGGGATTCTGGAAAAACGAATGAAGAACAAGTTTAAGATTTTGCGTTTAAACTTGAAGAACAACCATGAAAGGTTGTGTTCATTAAACCATGAAAGAGATGATTTCATTTTAGAAAGTTCTTTTGTTTGATCTTGTTTAAAACAAAGAGAAGATCATTAACAATTTTGTAGAAACAGGTAAAAAATAAAAGAATTATTAACCTGGTTCTTTGAAGAAGATGAAGTTCTTGAACAAGTTTGAATTTCTTGAAAAAATTCGAGAGCACAGATGCAACAGTGATTTTTCTTAGCTTGGAGAAGAAGTTCGCGTAAAAGAAAAATATAAACCCAGAATGAGTTTATATAGAGTTTAGAGAAAGAGAAAATCTTGAGTGGGAAAAGATTTTCATCATGACACGGACACGTGTTTGCATTTGATTGGCGAGTAAACGAAACGTGCAAACGTGTGTCAGAAAAGAACGTGTCGGGGCTTATCCGTTGTAATGACGTCACAACTTGTCCTTTCATATTCTTAGGATGTCTCTGAGGGTTTGAAAAACTCAGGGGCACTTTTTAAAACATGAAGCACTGAATTTACAAATATCAGTGAGAAATTTCAAAATATCGCTGATAAGGAAGAGATATTCAGCGATGCAAATTGTTTTGAAATCTTGCATTTACATGCGATTGTCAGAGAGATAAAAACATACCTTGATATCAGTGAATCAAGTTTATTCAGAGAGAAGATGATAGAATGGGTTATATAAGTTGATTTTATCTCGAGGGCTATACAAGTTTGTATAATCGTATCGCTGATCAAATGTGAACCGCTGAAGATTTTACTCTTCAAAGTTCAGCTTTCCAAGCTGGCTGATGAGAAAGTTGAACCTTGTCTCATCAAGAGGTTTGGTGAACAGATCAGCTAGCTGATAATCAGTTGGGATAAAGTGAAGTTCTATATCACCATTCATCACATGATCTCTGATAAAGTGATACCTGATTTCGATGTGTTTTGTCTTTGAGTGAAGCACTGGATTGGTGGCTATAGCGATGGCACTTGTGCTGTCGCAATAGATTGGAATATTTGAGAGCTGAAGGTCATAGTCCAGTAGTTGATTTCTCATCGACAAGACCTGAGAACAACAGCTTCCAGCGGCTACATACTCAGCTTCAGCTGTGGAGGTGGACACTGAATTTTGCTTTTTAGTTGTCCAACTCACCAACTTTCCACCCAGGAGCTGACATCCTCCTGTGGTGCTTTTCCTATCCATTTTGCAACCTGCAAAATCACTATCTGAATAGGCGATAAGATCGAATCCTGAATCTTTGGGATACCAAAGACCTAGATTCGCTGTACCCTTAAGATATCGAAAAATTCGCTTTACAGCTTTCATATGAAACATCTTAGGTTCAGCTTGATATCGTGCACACAAACATGTTGCATACATAATATTGGGTCGGCTAGCTGTAAGATACAATAGTGAACCGATCATCCCACGGTACAGCATGACATTAACAGGAATTCCTTTCAAGTCCTTGTCAAGTGCCAGCGGAGGTGCCATAGGGGTTTTCATAGCTGAACTTTCAGTTAAAGCGAATTTCTTCAGCATATATTTAACATACTTTCCCTGATTAATGAAAGTTCCTTTTTCATTTTGCTTTATCTGTAGACCAAGGAAATATGTTAGTTCACTCATCATGCTCATCTTATACTCATCTTTCATTCTATCAGCGAAACGAGTACAAAGATCAGGGTTGGTAGAACCAAATATAATGTCATCAACATATATTTGAACAAGAATGATATGACCTTTTACTTTCCTGAAAAATAGAGTCTTGTCTATTTTACCTCGCTCAAATTTTTCAATATGGAAATAAGTAGAAAGAGTGTCATACCATGCACGTGGAGCTTGCTTTAAGCCATAAAGTGCCTTATCCAGTTTATAAACATAACCTGGACGCTTAGGATCCGAGAATCCTGGAGGTTGTTCCACATAGACTTCTTCATTCAGCTTTCCATCTAGAAACGCTGACTTAACATCCATCTGATATACTTTGTAGTCTTTGTGTACAGCATATGCTAAGAATAGACGAATAGATTCTAGTCTTGCTACTGGAGCAAATGTTTCGTCATAATCTATGCCTTCCTCTTGTCTCTATCCCTGAGCAACAAGAGGAGCCTTGTTGCGGGTTACAGTTCCATGTTCGTCCAACTTGTTTCGATAGACCCATTTAGTGCCTATCACTGTTTTGTCAGTTGGTCTTTGAACAAGTTTCCAAACTTTGTTTCTTTCGAATTCAGTCAGCTCTTCTTGCATGGCGCTGACCCAGTTTGGATCTTTGAGGGCATCATCTATTTTCTTTGGTTCAGTTAGAGAAATAAAATTTACAAATAGACAAATATTACCTGCACTTCGTCGAGTCTGAATACCAGCGTTTGGATCACCAAGAATTTGATCAATTGGGTGATTTACAGTCCATCGTTGAGCCGGAGTATTAGATGCTGACTCAACCTGAACTGGAGGAGCTGAAGATGAAGCTTCAGCGACGTCTGTAGTATCAGCCAGGAGAGGAATGGATGCAGTTGTCATTATATTCACTGATTGCTGAGAAGTAGATGGAATGTCTGAGACATTTGGTTCAGAGGCAGGTATAGTGTTTATAGGAACAACTGAGACCCATGATGTTTCAGCTTCGCTATTCTGCATATTTGGAATGATAGTAGGACCATCATCTTCCACTGTATGAGTATGAGGAGTGGGAATGTCTTCTGAATCACCAAGATGAGAGAACATCCATTGATTCATTTCTTCAGTATCAGCGGACAGTTTAGAGTTCGCTGAACGGGATTCGTCAAACGTGACGTGAATAGTTTCTTCTACAGTTTGTCTTTTTCGATTGAAGACTCTGAAGGCTTTGGAGATTGAAGAATATCCAAGAAAGATTCCATCGTCAGCCTTAGGATCAAATTTTCCAAGGGCATCTCTGTTATTCAGTATGAAACACTGACATCCAAAGATGTAAAGAAAGCTGATTGAAGGTTTTCTCCCATGAAAAAGTTCATAGGCTGTTTTATTGAATCTTTTAACTATCAGCGACCTGTTTTGCGTAAAACAAGCAGTGTTGACAGCTTCTGCCCAAAACTGAGTAGGCAGGTGAGAATCGCTCAGCATTGAACGTGCAGCTTCAATAATTGTTCTATTTCTTCTTTCAGCGACTCCATTTTGTTGCGGTGTTCTCACTGAAGAAAAGTTGTGAGAAATACCCTTACTCTCAAGGAAGGAATCAAGAGAACTATTTTTGAATTCAGTTCCATGATCACTCCTTATTGAGCGAACGGTCAAGTTGTTCAGGGTTTCCATCTTCCGAACAAAGGTGATGAGTTCTTCAGGGGTGTCACTCTTAGAACGGAGAAACATAACCTATGTATAACGAGAGAATTCATCAACTATGACTAGTGTATATTTCTTTCCAGCGATGGATTGTTTGTTAACAGGGCCAAACAAATCCATATGGAGTAGTTGTAGAGGAGACGATACTGAGGAGACTTGCTTTGACTTAAAGCTTGCTTTGGTCTTCTTCCCTTTCTCACACGCTGAACATAAAGACTCTTTGGCGTATGAGTGCTGAGGTAGACCAGTAACTAACTCTTTTGAAGAAAGAGTGTTTAGTGTCTTGAAATTCAGATGAGAGAGCCTCTTATGCCATAGCCAGTTGACATCAGATGAGGCTTTTGAGAAGAAACAGGAGTTCTCAGTGGTTGTTGAGTCCATGTTTATTACATAAACATTTTCCAAACCATAACCGCTGAGAGCTATCTTCTCCTTTTTGTCAGTGACAAAGCAGGATTCCTTGGTAAAGATTACCTTGCTATCCTTGTCGCAAAGCTGACTGATGCTTAACAGATTATGCTTCAGCCCTTCAACATATGCGACTCTTCTGAAGGTGGTTGTACATTTTGAGAGTACACCAAACCCTCGGGTATGTCCTTTTCCATTTCCTCCGAAAGTCACAGAGGGACCCTTCTCTTCCTTGTATTCAGCGAGCAGGCTTTTCTTTCCAGTCATATGTCTAGAGCATCCGCTATCGAGATACCAGATACCCTTCTTAACCTGCATCACAAAGGAAGATTAGTTTTTCTTGGGTAACCACTTGACCATGTGTACACGTTTGTCAGTGGAAGTAGTTGGAATGGAAGGTTCATCAATCTTCGCAGCATTTGAAGATTCAGCTTTGTCAGTCTTCACTTTGGTTAATTTCTTAACCTCAGTGGTCTTCTTTGCCTTGGGGGCAACCTTCACCTTAGCTATCTTTTCAGCTATGGTGGATGTGGGGCACTTACTAGCAATATGATGAGCGAGTCCACAGTGATAACATTTCCTATAACTAAAAGTGGTTCTAGGACCATTTGAATGCTGAGCTTTTGATTTAGAATTAGAAGAACCAACACCAAATAAGCTTTTAGCTTTTGAAATGGGAGGAACATTTAGTTCTTCAGATTTCTTACCAACGATATCCACTCTGAGTCAAGGAGTAGTTCGCTGAATAGACCCACGCTGAGTAGATCCAGAGATCTGATTCTTTAATCCAGAGGAATATATCACTAAAGCTTTAGAAGCATTCAGCTTTGGTACAGAGGTACCCTTCTGAGGATTTTGGTTCAAAGCAATTCCTTTACCTTTATCTTTACAGACAGAGGTAGGTTTTGGATAAACCATTTTCTATTTACCTTTTGAAGAGGTAGAGATTTCCTCAGGGATAGGTGGTCTAGAGGACGAACACTGAGAAGATGAAGTGTCAGCGACTGAGGATACGAAAGTTCCGAATAAGAGCATGGAACGATCAGTGGTTGGTTCTTGAGTGTCAGCTTTGTAACCAAGACCACGTTTATCACTCAGGGGTATCTGAGACTTAATTATCTCAGTTATCTTTGTTGAAGAATTACACCATCCTTCAACAGTAGCTTTTTCAGCTTTCAATGCAGCGATAGCTTCTGCTCGTTCGATTTTGACTAGCTGATTTAAGTGCACTTGATCTTTAAAATCTTCTTCAATTTTAGAAAGCTTTTCTATTTGAAGGTGACAGTTTTTAAGCTGTTCAGCGAGATCAAGGTTTTGGTTTTCAACTATCGTTTTGCCATTCATGGCTTCAATGCAGCGATAGCTTCTGCTCGTTCGATTTTACGGAGACTATCAGCTTCATCAATATTAGCAATATTTGTAAAGAAGGAAGGTGATACCTGAATAGCAGAGGTTGAAGTGGAGGGAATGTCTGAACTTTCTTCCTCATCTTCAATCTTTGCCATAAGACACAGATTGGCTTCATCATCTTCAGAGTCAGATGATGATTCTTCTTCTTCAGAGGCAGCCCAATCGTAAGCCATCAGGCCTTTGCCTTTCTTCTTAAAGCTTTTCAGCTTTGCATACTTTTCTTTCAACTTAGAATATTTGTCATCTTTATTCCTGGGAATAAAGGATTTATTGGGAAACGCTGAGTTTCTCGATACTTTCTTAGACCTGCACTCGTTAGCGAAATGTCCAATCTTTTCGCAGTTAAAACAAGTAGCAGTAGCCTTATCAACAGGAGCTGATGATCTTGGCTTATCAGTAATAGAAAGGGGTTTGTTCTTTCTAAACATTTTCTTTTTGGCGAATCTCCTGAACTTTTTAGTTAGGAGAGCCAAAGATTCATCATCATCTGAAGAGTCAGAATCTGATGACCTTTCAGAGTTACTTTCTAACTCAGTGATAGTGACCGAGGGTCGCTAAGTAGAAGGTTCCTCTGAGATTAAAGCAACAGAGGTGCTTTTGGAATCTTTTATAAGATTCTTCTTAAGATGGCTTGATTGCTCATGATTCAGCATCGTGCCATATAAGGTAGCAAGAGTCATTGATCTTAGATCTTTTGACAGCTTGAGACACATAGAATAACTGTCCCAGCTTTCAGGTAAACATTCTAAAAACTTTGTCAGCACTTCAAAGTTAGAATATTCCTTACCAACAGTTTTTAGATCTATTATTAAGCAATTAAAACGTTGGTGAACTTCAGAGAGAGTCTCATTCTTACCACAAATGAAACTTTCATACTGTCTTACCAGGTTGATCTTTAGAGAGTCCTGGACTTCAGCAGTACCTTCATACTGAACACATATTGTGTCCCACATGGCTTTTGAGGATTTCAGGTTCATGACGGAATGGTAGACTTCGTCAGGAAGAGCCATGGATAGTATGGATCTGGCTTTTGTGTCGATAGCCACTTTCTTCTTATCTTCGTCAGTCCACGTATGAACATCTTTGGGTATCAGCCTTTCTGGAATAGCAGGTCTATTCTCAGCGGCAGGTACAGCGGCATCAATTCTTACAGGAATAAATGGACCGTTTTCAAGATAATAAGGCATAGTAGGGTCTACACCTTCTAAGAAGAGAGTCATCCTATTTTTCCATAGATTAAAATTATCTCTGGAGAATCTAGGGGGTTTTGCAAGAGAACCATTGTCTATATAGTTTGTGTTTGTGTTGGTAGCCATTTTTAGAAATAGCAAGGAAGGGAAATCTTAGTATAGATTAGATCTTGTTTATGAGATTAAACAAATCCGCTCTGATACCACTTGTTGGTCTCGAAGGGTTATACAAGTTTGTAGAAGGGGGGGGGGGTTGAATACAAACACACAGATTTTACTTTTCTAAATTGTTTATTGATAAATCATCAACAATTTACAGCTTGTTGCGGAAACAAGATTAAGGATAAATCCTAAATCTAAACAAGTTGGAACACTAAGTTTCTTGCACTAAGAAAGAGAAGGAAATTACTAATAATAACCTATCTCAAGATAAGAAGGATGAACTTGTCCAGAGTTAGCAAGTTACTTCAAAATGAAGTGAGTTCATCTTCTTATATACTGCATGCATTAAATGCAAGGTAGTTTACACTTTACACGTGGCAACAGCTCATTGGTTGCATGTCATTGACCTTTGTTGACAACCTTAGTAGCCGCATGTTTGAACAGTGTAGTATCAGAGTAGTTGTACGATTTCAGACAATAAGGAGGTTCTATTCTGACATTTCGTACGGAGTCGTGCAAGGGTGGTTAAGACAAAAGTACTTTGTACGGAGGAATTCATGATCAACTTTTCGTTGATTCAGCGATCTATCATTCTATATCAGCGAATGATAGAGTTCAGTGATAGCTAAAGTCTTGTACTTGATACTTCACGTTGATTGGACAAATCTGAGTCTTCGCTGATCCGCATCAGTTCATTAGGAGACTTGTCTCTGGTTCTTGAGCTTGATCTTCGACTTCGGCGTAGAACCTATGTTGACGTGAAACTTGTCTTCAGATATCATAAGTAAACAACTAACTTATCAACGATCACCATAAGTACTGAACAGACTCAGAGTATTATGATGAACAGTTTCGCTGAATGTTTATTAAAAGAGTGAGAGTTCCTATCAGCGGTGCTGTAAGATCTTAGCACTTATCAGCGATAGTGAAACTCTGATACATATTGTTTACTCACAATTTTCACTAAGTATATAAGAGAGGGTCATTATCAAATCACTGAGGGTTTGGATCAACAACTTACAAGAAAAATGAAAATATAAAACCTTAATGAAAGCAACTTGAAAACATCCCTAGCCATGTATTTTGTTATGTGCCCGCTGCAATGCAGTGATATGTAAAATTTTCTTATAAACCATATATAAAAGATTAATGTCACTACCGATTAAAAATCTAAATTTTATGTCTGAACAAAACAAAATTACAATTAATGCATCTTATATTTAATTAACTAAGAACAACTCAATTATTAATTTTCTTTCATGATATTCAAAATGTAAAAGTAAAACCAACTATTATTTCCTGACGATTACAAATTGCCATTTTTAATTCATCTTCTTAGATACAGTTTTTTTCCTGATTCCATTAGTAAAAATTTACATGTTAGAGATCAATTTAAAACAAATGAATAAGAATTTACGGATAATTTGGGTGAATGTGAACGGTTAACCCTAACTGGGTTGGGTTGTAAAAATGCAAAAAGGTTACATTTTTGGCATAAAGGAAGTACCAAATTTAGGTTCAATGTGTGGGTAAATGCACCCGTTTGTGTGTTTAGAAAGTGTAAACCGATATGTCTTTGTGCAATAGAACGATAACCGATGGGAGAAGGAATGGGTGGCATTAGTTGGCAAGAGGCTGATGCAATTTATGCAGCCAATTTACTTAACTTGAAATCAGTTGACATTTGCAGCCATGTAAAACTTGAATCATAAATGATGGGTAGCATTAGTTGATAACAAGCCAATGCGGCACTACTTGGGGTGGTTTGTTATATCTGAAGTAGATCAATTATTGGATACATAGGTTAGAAAAAAAGACTTTTACTACTGATTGGTCATTAGGTGTAGTAGAAAACTATCATTAGAGTTGGTTTTAGATACAAACGCATGATAATATGCTATCATATCGTAAAATTTTTGGGGTGTTAATCAATTATAATTTCTATTGAGGTTTCGTTTAAAAACTTGGTGGTGGTGGTGGTGAAATCATAATTGATTGAATTTTTTGGGGGGTTAATCATTTATAAGGCGGATTTCTAGGTTTGTGGGCGTCCATTAGGGGAAATTACAGAATACGTTTATTTTAGTTATATCCAAGTGGGACACCTAGTGTAGCAATATTTAATTTTTGAGACAGGTGACTGAGGTTCGACGCAAGTTTCAAATTTCATACTGTTAAGCTCCTCTTTAAACCTTATCATTACAAGGTATCGAGAACCTAATGTTTCTCTCTAATGGCATTAGGATTGCAATATTATGTAGTCTCATTGGTTTTCCACAAAAAGTTATAAGGAGAGTGACATTTGTATCAAATGTTACAACCAAAGGCATTCATATGATCCGAGATTGTAATGAAAAAGTATCAGCTCAGGATGAGCAATATAAGGTGTTGTATTTATTCAGTAAGAGAATCTCCAACACATACTAAAAAAATGGAAGGATCAAGTTCATACCTCATTCTTTCTTTCTAGTTTGTTGACCATATGATTTGTTGGAAGGTGGAAACTGCATGAGGATTCAAATGAAACCGAATAGTGAAATGAAACAAATTTGTTGCATCATGTTCGGGTGATAAAGCTCATACCTCAATCTTTGATACAACTTCTTGGCAATTGCACAAGAATTTGAGTTGTTTTGCTAAATTGTACTCTCATGTAGTCATGTATGAAATCATTTTTAAGAACACGTCAATATATGGAACTTCATGTTATAAACAGTTAAGAGTTTAAATGAAATTGACAAATGAACTTACAACCATAGGTGTTTTCCTACCAACTTTGAGCTCTAGTACCTGCAATGAATTAAAGAATAATTGAATTGCCAACCATGGATGTTTCGTTAATCGTTTAAGCTTGATCCTGCAACCTTTGGAAAACAAAATGAGAATGGAAACAAGTTAATATTTAGTCTACATCAACACAACAGTATCTAGATTTCCTCCTGTTACTTCCTGTTTTAGTTTAAAAAATGTAACAAAATAATCAAACCTCATGCACTGATGGACATAACCATGGATTTTATAGGTAGATGCATTTTTGGAAAAAAAGAAAAAGAAAGAAAGAAAGCACGCTCTCTTTACCTGTACAATAAGGGTCACATTTATTCTCTGCTCAACTTCAATTACGGTCTCTCATGCAAGTAATCATTTTCCTTTTCGGAACAAATGGTTCCAGAAACTTCTACTTCCTCCTACATCGTCCATAAATTGAGGATGAGAATAAATAAATAAACAAATACATCATGCCCACTAATGGGACACATAAAACTTTTATACAACCTTAATGAACCTAAGAGACTAAGGGGAGTTTTACCTGTGCAGCACGAGTCGATTAGTCATCTTCAGTCACATCTTTCTCAATGCCACCTGAACCATATTCACCCCCACCTCGGTATTATTCACTTCCGTTTCTCCCATGAATTAAAGAATCAATGGATTAAGTATTTGGGGTCACCAAGTCCAGAACACCCAAAACAACGAAATGCAAAATCGCCCACCTTTGCAAAGTCGACTTGGAGTTGGTATTTTTCATCATCATCATAAATAGTCCATTGAGCTCGATTCACTTCAACCACCCAACTTTGCAAATAACAAATGTAAAAACACCATAATTGACAAACGAAATTTCAAAATTTAATTTTGGAACATCTAAATTTTCGAAAACCCTAAATTTAGATGAAGAAGCAGATGAAAGGACAAAGAAGAAATCAAATAAAAAGAGAACGAAACATACCTGATAATAAGAAATCAATGGTCTTCTTATACCAAAATTAAAATCTGCTTTGTGTTTTGAGAAGAGTAGAGAACCGAGAATACAGAAGAATCATAACAAGGAAGAAGGTTGCAGAGTGGAATCAAACATAGCTTGAATTTGGTGAGGTTATATTTTTAGAAAACCGACTGAGGAGAGGAGAGGGGCTGAAACGTGGGAAATAAAGCGGGGGTGTGGTGACACGAATCAGAGAATGTGCTTTCAAGGTTGTACATTGTGCAAAACAATGCATACCTCTTAATTTTCAAACAAATAACTGTCATCCATGCTTTGGAGGAACATGGGTGGAATGCAGTTTTGGGGGAACGTGAGTGGAGGGGGAAGTGGAATGATGCTTTACACATTGTACATTAAGCATAATAAATAATACGTCTTAATTTTCAATAAAACTGTTTCTTCGTGCTTATATATAGTATAGATATAGATATAGATAAGAGTGTAAAATGAAAATGAATAATGTAAAGGATATAAAAGAAATTAATTCGTATATGTTCATGATATTTAATAATATGATTAAATCTAAAAGTATTCAATATTAGACTCATTTTGAATGTATTGACAAGACAATTACAATGGTGTAATTTGTAAAAAAAGAAATGTATTTTTTTAATACATTTTTGTTCATATACGATTATTTATGTTAATATGACAAGAGTATAAAATAAAAAAATAAAAAAGTAAGGGATTAAAAGTAAATTGGATAACTAATTGTAAGGGTATAAAGTGTAACTTAGAAATTGAAAATTGTATCTCTTAAAGGGACGACGGTTGTTAGACTTCTACATATAACATCAAAAGTCATACGACTTAAATTTCAACATTAACTGCCGTTTCATGCTTATATATATAGTATAGATATATATACACTAAAAGAAAATAAAAATAGTAAGAGGAAAATATCATCCAACGAGGAGTACATGACAAGATTAAATAGGCCAAGATTAACATAACGTTAGCTAACCACAAGGGTTGTGGCGTACTGGTTAAGGTCCTAGGGATGTGGTGGAATATCCTATTTACTCAGGGTTCTAATCCAGGCGTACACAACAACTGTGGCCATTGAGGTTTAATCAGGGCTAATGTGTTACAGTCATAATTTGTCAATGGATTAGTCTAGGCATAGCCTGTAACACCCTTCCTAAAAAGAACATAAAGTTAGCTCAAAAATAGTAGTTTGCATTCCAAAACATGAAAAATGGACTATATGTAGAATTTTGGGTAATAAAATCAAAAAGCAGCCATAGAACTGGGATAAGGAATATATATATATATATATGGTCGGGTTCAAATGAGGAGCGTAACAATTTAAGAAAACGTGAGGAGCACCGTCCATGTACAAAATTACATGTGATTCACAACACAAACAGCGGGACAAACCGCGCGCTTTTGCAAACCGCGTAACAAACCGCACGTGTCCAAAATGTTAATCACATATGATTTTTAGTCCCTGTGTTGTGAATCACATGTGATTTTGTACATGGACGGTGCTCCTCACGTTCTCTTAAATTGTTACGCTCCTCACATGAACCTTCCTCTCTATATATATATATATATATAAATGGACTATATGTAGAATTTTGGGTAATAAAATCAAAAAGCAGCCATAGAACTGGGATAAGGAATATATATATATATATATATATATATATATATATATATATATATATATATATATATATATATATATAGAGAGAGAGAGAGAGAGAGAGATAATAAATTGTAAACCTCTAAATGTGTGTAAACTTTGGATTTCATAGGTTTTCTTGATGAAATTGTTTCATGAAATTGTTTATTTTAATGAAAGTGTTTCATATCATTCGTTTCATGATAAAATTGTTTCATATATTTGTGTTTTTTATGTAAAAATGACAGAGTTTCATCAAACTGAGATAATATGTGAAACAATTTCATAGGAATGAAAAAAATATATGAAACTACATAAAAACACAAATATATGAAAAAGAATATATGAAACTAAATAAAAACACAAACATAATAAATTATAAACCATCATTTTCGTGTAAACCATGTAAACCGTCGATTTCATAGGTTTTTTTGATGAATGTTTTATGGAATTGTTTATTTTGATGAAATAGTTTCATATCATTCATTTCTTGATGAATTTTTTAATGAAATTTGTAGTTTCATAGGTATTTTTCATTCTTATGTAACTGTTTCATATATTTTCGTTTTCACCTATGAAACTACAAATTTCATAAAAACAATTAATCAAGAAATGAATGATATGAAACAATTTCATCAAAATAAACAATTCCATAAAAAGTTCATCAAGAAAACCTATGAAATCGAGGGTTTACACGGTTTACACGAAAATGATGGTTTACAATTTATTATTCCTCTATATATATATATATATATAATGGACATACATTCATATGAGATAATACATATATGCATCTCAGATTATGCACACATTGTTCACATATGCACATTGGTTTGTAAGGGGTGCAATAAATACATAGTTTGTATTTTATTCGTATCACACATATATATGTATATTAATATAGTTTTTTGAAAATTAAATAACTTTTAACAAATTATAAGATTTTTTTAATAACGTTTTTAAGTTCAATAACTAAATTAAAATGCATTTTTTTGAAATATGTTAAATATTGTTCATAGGAAATTACATTGATTTTTTATAAAAGATATTTTATTTGATTCAAATACAATACTTAGATTAATTTTATAAAACATATGCATTTCCTCTTTAGGTATTTTATTGGATATGCGAGAGAGGCCTTCCATTTCGAGCCAATAACCGCCAACCTACTTCAATACTTTTTTATAAATATCTACAAAGAAAAACTATAATTAAATACTTTGTAGTAAATCAATAACTCTATATGTTATTTAAAGAGTAAATTGCAATTTTGGTCCAGTAGTTATCTGATTTTTTTGAAACAGATATCTAAACTTCAATATTTCAAATAGTGGTCCCTGAGTTATACGATTTTGCTCCAAATGTAGTCTCTGGTCACTAACCCCGTTAAAAAACTCAGTTAGAGCCAGGGGCATTTTCGTCCAACCAGGTTTTTGTCCTCCTTTTGCATTTTTGTTTGTATTTCTCTTATTTTTGTAAAACCTATAACATTATAAGGATCAATTTTGTAAATTCAATGAAACCACTTCCCACCCCCACCCACCATTTTTTCCGACGGTGACCTTCTACCCATGGTTCAAGAAAACAACATTTTTGAATAACAAATTCAACCCAACCCCATTATTTTTAAGAACAAATTAACAACAAGACCCATTATTTTACCTCCATTTTGTGCATATTTGTGTTTTTCATCATTAATTTGACATCTTTTTCAACCAAAACAAAGAATCACAATCAAATCAAGAATACAAGAAATGTCACAAACTCATCAAGAAGGGAAGAATTGAAGAATTTTCTAAATCCTCCGTATTATTGAAAGAAAAGTATAGATTTTTTATAGCCATCACACAAAAAAGAGAACAAGAAAACAAACCCACCTGGACATGATCTGCAAAGTGGGTGCTCCAACAAAAAAACAAAATCTAATTACTAGCAAATAATAAGGACCAAGTCTGCACATAAGTTCCAACATGAAGAAGATGGAGCTGGCATAACCTTCGATGTTCGTCGATTTTAGAATGTTTCCATTAACCAAAGGTTCGACATTGTTAATGCCAAAAATCGTCCAGAAGGATAACTTAAGGTTGATTGTGGAGCTTAACAACTATAGATAGAAATCGTTCGACTAAGTAATGCGACAAAGACAAAAATGTAAATGAGACGAAGGGAATTTGGTGACGCGGGAAAAACCTCAACGAGGAAAAAACCCGCGGACGACAATGATGATGTCGTCGTTGCACTATAATCGCCAAACAGGGGCAATGTCCTTGTGTTTCAGGTGTCGAGAGTACAATGGTTACAATACGAATGAAAGAAAGACTTTAGATGTAAAGTAAACAAGTGTATCGTACGTAAAAACTAGTGCGTCATGTGTAAAAGTAAAGCGTCGTGCGTAGGAATCGTGCGTCGAGAGCGATCTTTCAAGAGAGATTTCTTTGCTTCAAGTGCTTTTGCTGTGTGATTGTCCTTGAAATCAGATGTCCGCAAATGAGGCTGGGATCTTTCTATTTATAGTCTTCGTAGCTTTGAATGACCTTCATGAATGTAAGAGTAACAGTCGTAACGGTCGCTGTGGTTAATGCTCGTAATTAACCTCGTCGGTTATGTCCGTTGACCATTAATGATGTTGACCCTGCATTAAACATAGAAATCATGACAGTTATCACACGTTAGTAAGTCGAGGTCGTGAGGTGTCTTACGACGGTCGAGTGTCGTGAGGACCTTTCTGGTCGTGGTCGAGACTGGTGAAATTTTACCCAAACAGTTTTCCCCCAAAATTTAAAATGAAAAAGCAATTTTGAATTTTGAATTTTGAATTTTTGTCAGAAGAAAATCTTTTAAAATCCTCGTCCAATGGAATGTCAAGAGACGTGACACGTGTCGAAAGTCGTTAGTTTTGGAAACTGAATCGGTTCGATTTGAACTATGGAAGTTGAGAAGACGATAAGATCGTGACGTCACACGGACGCATATCTTATGCTTGACAGTTGTAATTGCCAGGTGTCGACGATCCGTGTGTGCATACGAAAAGGCGAGGATACGTGTAGATCATCGAGAGGCTCGATCTGACACGATCGATTACATAAATAGAGACCCATAGTGGATCTCTTCCAGTTTATAATTTCTGAGAGTTTTAGAGCGATATTTCCTTCATCGATCCTTGCTTTCTTTTAGCGAATCGTTTCCAAACCTGCTGGTACGTGCGAAATATGTGATTTAATCGCAGTGGGTTGCAAACTATCCACAGTGGGAAGTGCAAGTGTACACTGTCCACTATGATCGTCACAACAAGTAATAGTTGGTAAAATACCAGAATCGTATCCACAGGGACTGGGCAATCAAGACAATACGGTTCTCATGAGCTTCCTTTTACAAGTTTCAATTACAGAAAAAACAATAGTTTGGTTTGTTTGGTGAAATGTTACTTTAACGATTTTACTTAAGATTTAAAAGAAGGAATGTAGGTTAGATTTTCCCTAGATTTTATATTAAATACCTGATCCCAAAAGTGATCCTTGTACTTGAGGTGGGCATTTTCGCTAGAAAAGCCTGGTTACAAAATACTCAAACCTTTAAGTAAAAATCCCTTACTCTTAGTAATTACTGTTTTGTCAATGGTAATCTCAAAATTGACCTTTTCAGGTCTCGATGGAATGTGTAGAGACAAATACTCTAAGTGTTTTGAATACACCGACTAGCTTGCCTACTACTCCAGTGGGTTGAGATTAGCTCACTGTGCCGACCTCACTTTCGCAAGTGTCATAAGAATTCTTTCGAATTCCCTAGCATCATCCAAGCTCGTGTCACCGCGTTCTACTCATTTCTGAGTTAAGAACTAGACTTTAGATCCTTACAAGTGACCGGCTTGTTCGCATCATTGGGCAATAATCGAGAGTGGATGACCAAAACAATAAATATTCCAAGTATAAAGATTACTCAAGCATTTTCTCTAAAATCCAGGTACTTCTCTTTCTTACATCCCAAGGATGCTTAGCCCATAATTACCGAAATAAAGAAAACAAAAGATGAGAAGATGCACATAAGTAAACTGAAAGTGACTTGTATTAAAACCGCAGTGGGGAACGAGGGTACGTCACTGCCACTAATTACTCGAAACTAACAATTACACTAGGAATTGAAATACAAAAATTTAAAGATCTACTGTAGTAAACTAGAGAGCTAACAACTACAACTAAGCTTGCACTAAATGTGGTAGATGGAGATATCAAGGATCAATTAAATGAAACCCAACACCTCTTTATATACTAAGAGAAAAAGTTGGACTTAACAAAAGATGGGTAAAATCTAGAGACTAAGGACTGAAGATAGAAGACATAAAATTCATCTTCTTTGAGTAATTCTTCCATCCACAAGCTTGTAGCTCTTTTACCCATAGGTCCCTTCACCTTTTCCAAAAAGTCCACTTAAAGTACCATGGGTTTTATTAAACAATTCATCTTGCCATATCTTGGTGGAACATGCTTGTACTTCTCAATCTCATGCCTCTGCCATTTGAACCTTCTATTCTCCAGATTTTTACTTCCAAGCTAAGAGTTGATTTTCTTTTGTCTTCTTCTTTGCTCGCCAGTGGGGTCCGAAGTAGGATGCGCAAGTCACTGCATGTATTTCGTGAAAAAACAACAAAATACTACCAAATGGTTTATAAAAACTGTGGTTCACTCTTTGTTAATGCCAAAAATCGCACCAAAGGGACAACTTAAGGTCGATGTGGACTTTAACAACTAAAGAAAGGAATCGTTCGACAAAGACGTGCGACAAAGACAAAAATGAAAATGAGACAGAGGATTTGATGACGCAGGAAAAACCTCAACGAGGAAAAAACCTGCGGGCGACAATGGATGTCGTCGCTGCACTATGGTCGCCAATCAGGGGCGATGTCCTTGGTGTTCCGGGTGTCGATCGTACAGAGATTACAATAAAAATGAAGGGAAAGACTTCGAGATGTAAAGTACAAGTGTTTGAAATGTAACAACAGTGTGCGTCGTGTGTGAAAACAATGTGTGAACTGTTGGTCGAGAGTGAAAGTCGTGCGTCGAGAGCGATCTTCTATGAATGATCTCTTTGCTTAGAATGAATATTCTTCGAGTGTTTGCGTTTGCTTCTGTTGTTCGATGTTCGGTCCTCTTGTTCTATCTCTCTCCCTGTGTTATTCGATGTCCTGAAACTGAGGATTGGACTTGGGATTTATAGTCTTCGGATGATTTTAATTGAATCATTAAGATCTTTGATGATTGTTGTAACGGTCGTCTTCTTCAATGTGGGATTAGATGCTCATAACTGATTTCGTCGGTTATAGTCGTTGTCCATTAATGACTTTGACTCCTGCATTAATCACTGAACAAATATAACAGTCGTATAACGCGTTAGTCAAGGTCGTACGGTTTTGTGCGACGGTCGTGCGGAACGGGCAACGTCGAGGTCGAGTGTCGTGAGGAACTCTCGACTTACCTTTTAGGAGGGACGACGGAGGTTTTTTGGGTCTTTGTCGGGATCTTATCTTAATACAAGATATAGCTCATAACATGTGTCTTACGTTTTCTGGTCGTGGTCGAGACTGGTGAAATTTTGCCCAAACAGTTTGCCCCCAAAATTTGAAAGTAGGATGGCAAATTCGAATTTTAAATTTTGCTTGTCGGGTGTTCAGGGTCTTGTGTTGAAAAATACCTTGGTTGTTTTGGAACTGAATCGGTTCAATTCAAACTAGAGAGCGAAATCGAAGAGAGGATAAAGCCATGACGTCATGCTGATGATCCGTGTGGTCATACGAAAAGACGGGGACGCATGGCGATCATCAAAGGGATTGACCTGACACGATCGAGTGCATAAATAGGGATCATAATGGATCATTTCCTCTTATATCCTCTTGAAAAGTTTCTTAGTGCGGAATTCTTTTTTGATCCCTTGCTGTTCTTTGCTCAATACTTTTCGAAGTTTTTTGAGTGTCCATACGAGGTATAGTTTCTCGATTTCTCTCAAGCCTTCAAGGATTGGAGACTCTTTGAGAACGATTATGTCCGAGTCGGTGAAGACTTTGATTGTGATAGACGCGACGTTCGTGGATCTTGCGCATCTGGCGACGATGTCTTCTGTATCCACGTCGACCCTTTCGTCAGCCGTCGGGGGCAAGGGTATAAGGACGGGAGAGGGTGAGGAGGAAGTCATGACGATCAACTTTACGTTGTCGTCGATCCTCTTGACTGACTGTGTCCTTGATGGGACGAAGTCATTTCCGCATCTGGGGAAATATCAGCTCTTATCTTTCAAGGAGCATTTTCAAAAGATCTCCATCGAAGAGACGGGATCGCGTTTAGCTGGACTAGCGTTCTTTGTGAGTTTTTCTTTTGAAACTCATGTTCCCAATATTTCCACCGAATGTTTGTTTAACATACCCCTTTTGTATTTTACAGATGTTTCAATCTTCTTTTGTTAGATACACCAAGATAGAGGAGATGTTGGACTGGAAGTCGACCGTCGAGAAGATCATATTCCTTCCTCTAACCTTAACATTAATCTTAAGAGCCACATCTGAAAATGTCGCGGCGTAGGGCGTCAGATAATGCCTAACATACTCGTTTGATCCTTGCATTAGCTTCTTAGCGTGTTTTCGGGTATGACGAGGACTCGAAGGTCGAGACTGAGCATACGATCGACGCTCTTCTCTAGATTTAGGAGATGCTATGTTTCTTAACTTTGTATACTCGACCGTCGGTCGTTCCTATGTAATCGTTCGTTTCGTAAATGAATTTCATCCTTTTGTCGAATTTTTATTTCGATTTATATATGTCGTAGATAGATGTAATATCAACCGTATAACTGTGTTAAGTATAGAACGAGCGAAGAATCGTGTGACTTAGTCATTCATAGCAATATAACGATTGAAATATCATCCGTTTGACTTGTATTGATAGGCACAATTATTGACGTGTTAGAACGTACAAAATTTTTTTGAATCCAGAAACTCAGATCGAGAGGTCGCTCAAACCTTATGATCGTGTAACCAAATTTCATGATGAAATTTGAATCATGTGCCCCTGTGATAAAACAATTAAGTTGCATGAGAGGAAGGTGATTTTAGAAAAAATACTTTTTCAAGTGCGTCGCATTCCAACTGCATGGGATTTCTTGATTGTCGAGAGTCTGGAGTCGATAAGCTCCTTTACCAACGACTTCGGAGATGCGGTAAGGACCTTCCCATTTAGTAGAAAGCTTGCCGGCATTGAGTTCTTGAGTGTTTTGGAACACTCGACGGAGGACGTAATCGCCTTCTTGAAAGACTTTGACTTTGACGTGTTTATTGAAATGTCGCTCGACTGCTTGCTTCTGAGATGCCATTCTGATCAAGGTTGATTCTCTAAGCTCCTCGAGGGCGTCGATATCATAATTTAAATCAATCATGTTGTGGTCGACGGAAGTATGCCTCGAAGTTGGGAGCTGGACTTCGATTGGCAGGACTGCTTCGCAACCGTAGACGAGAGAGAAAGGGGTTTGTCCTGTGGACGTGCGCGGTGTCGTGTGATTTGCCCATAGGACTGAAGGGAGTTCTTCGACCCATCTTCCTTTTGCAGCTTTTAACCTTTTCTTGATCGAAGCTATAATGGTCTTATTACTTGATTCAGCAAGTCTGTTCGCCTGAGGGTATCTGGGAGTCGAGGTTGTTAACTTGATACTCCTGTCTTCGCAAAATTGTTGGGTCCTGTCGCTTATGAATTGGGATCCGTTGTCACAGACGATTTCGGATGGAATCCCAAATCTGCATATGATGTTAGTCTGGATAAAAGAGATGACTTCCTTGTCCCTGATTTGGGAAAAAGCAGCTGCCTCAACCCACTTGGAAAAATAATCGGTGAGTACAAGGAGGAATACCTTTTGCCCCGGGGCCAGGGGTAGCTTGCCGACAATATCCATTCCCCACCTCATGAAGGGCCATGGGATAAGTGTCGAGTGCAAAGGTTCAGAGGGTTTATGTGACATACCTGCATGTCGCTGACAAGGGTCACAGTTCTGGACGTACTTGACGGCATCTTGTCGCAATGTTGGCCAAAAATACCCTTGTCGAGAGATACGATTAGCCAAACTGCGACCACCGGAATGATTGCCACATTCGCCGTCGTGCATCTCGTGAAGGATTTTTTGGACCTGACTCTTGCTAATGACGCATCTTAGGTTTAATCCTGTCGATGATCGTCGATAGAGTTTATCTCCAATTATGGTGTATTTAGATGCTTTGAATCTGATCTTCCGGGCTTCCATCTTGTCTTCGGGGAGTTGGTCGTGCATAAGGAAATTTCGGATGTCGCACGACCAATCATCTTTTTCGTCCTCGATCTGGACGACATCGATGTTTTTGATAGACGATGTCGCCAGATGGATCATGGGAATAACGTCGAATATGGGTTCGACTAAAGCAGACCCGAGATTTGCTAAAGCGTCGGCTTGAGTATTCTGGTCTCTCGGGATTTGTTCGACAGAAAAAGATTTAAATTTTTCGGATTTTTCTTTTGCTACCTTCAGGTATGCTGTCATTTTTGAATCTTTGGCCGCGAATTCTCCATTGATCTGGTTCACTACCAGGAAAGAGTCGCTTTTGACATGTAACGCAGTTTCCCTCGAGTCGTAGGCCATATTCATTCCTATGATCAGGGCTTCGTATTCAGCTTCATTGTTGGTAGTCTTGAAATCGCATCGAACTGAGTATACCATCTTGCCCCCCTGTGGCGACTTTAAGACGACGCCTAGTCCTGAGCCACTAATGTTGGATGACCCATCGACGTGTAAGATCTAGGGCACGTCGTCGTGAGTCGCCACAGTCGATACCTCGAGCTCTGCTTCTTTCTCCAATTCTGGGTTGAAGTCAGCAATGAAGTCGGCCAAGGCTTGCGACTTGATCGCGGTCCTGGGCTTGAAGTCAATGTCGTAGCTGCTGAGATATATGCTCCATTTTGCTAAGCGATCTGTCAACTCAGGTTTTCTTAAGACAGACTTAAGAGGGAAGTTAGTTACGACAGTAATGGGATGCAACTCAAAATAATGTCGCAGTTTTTTAGCAGCTGTGACTAGCGACAAGAGCAATTTTTCCATAGAGGAATACCTGGTTTCTGCGTCCAGAAGAGATTTACTTACATAATAGATTGGCAGTTGCTGTTTTTCATCTTCTCGTGCTAGGACAGCACTTACTGCGTTTGGGCTAACAGCCAGATATAGTTGCAAGATTTCATGATCGCGAGGTTTCGACAATAAGGGAGGCGACGTCATGTATTCTTTGAGCTTTTGCAATGCCTGTTCATGATCGTCGGTCCAGTCGAAGCCTCTGTTTTTCCTGAGGACGTTGTAAAATAGGTGACATTTATCTGAAGATCGGGAGATGAACCTGTTTAGAGCTGCTACCCGACCAGTGAGCCTTTGGACTTCTTTGAGATTTCGAGGAGATTTGATCTCGACAATGGCTTTGATCTGGTCGGGATTGGCTTCGATGCCTCGGTGAGTGACCATATATCCTAGGAATTTCCCAGCACTGACGCCAAAGGAACATTTCGTCGGGTTGAGCTTCATGCTATACTTTCTAAGGATATCAAACGATTGCCTCAGATGCTCGACATGGTCGATTGCTTGTTTTTACTTGACCAGCATGTCGTCGATATACACCTCCATCGTGTCACCGAGATGGTCTTTGAACATTTTATTCACTAGACGCTGGTAGGTAGAACCTGCATTTTTTAGTCCGAAAGGCATAACTTTATAACAGTAAATACCTCGGTCCGTCATAAATGTGGTTTTTTCTTGGTCCTCGACGTGCATTAAGATTTGATTATATCCGGAATAGGCATCCATGAACGTTAGTAGTTCGTGCCCCGCTGTCGCGTCGACCATGGCGTCAATATGAGGTAATGGAAAAGGATCTTTTGGACAGGCTTTATTGAGGTCTGTGAAATCGATACAGACCCTCCACTTTCCATTCTTCTTTGCTACAACCACGACGTTAGCAAGCCAATCGGGGTATTTTACCTCTCGAATCTTCCCTGTCTTGAGAAGGTTGTCGACTTCGTCATTTATCACCTTATTTCTTTCAGGAGCAAATTTTCGTCGCTTATGCTTGATAGGTTTGAACGATGGGTCGACGTTGAGCTTGTGAGAGATGACATCAGGATCTATGCCGACCATATCTTCATGCGACCAGGCGAAACAATCAGCATGTTCCTGCAAAAAAAGATATTAACTTTTCTTTGATGCAAGGATTGAGAGACGACCCGATTAAGACTTTTTGGTCAGGCTTGCTTGAATCTAGAATGACTTCCTCCAGGCGATAATCGTTGACTGCTTTAAGTGCATCTTGTGCATTTTCGAGTCCTTCATGTGCTGGGTCAGTGGATTGTTCGTTATTCGCCATTTTTCGGAAACAGAGAACAGAAGAAACTCTAAGAAAACGTAAGTAGGACGCACGTTTGTTGAAGATTTTCTCTAAATGGGGTCCCACGGATGGCGCCAAACTGTTAATGCCAAAAATCGCACCAAAGGGACAACTTAAGGTCGATGTGGACTTTAACAACTAAAGAAAGGAATCGTTCGACAAAGGCGTGCGACAAACACAAAAATGAAAATGAGACAGAGGATTTGATGACGCAGGAAAAACCTCAACGAGGAAAAAACATGCGGACGACTGTGGAAGTCGTCGCTGCACTATGGTCGCCAATCAGGGGCGATGTCCTTGGCGTTCCGGGTGTCGATCGTACAGAGATTACAATACAAATGAAGGGAAAGACTTCGAAATGTAAAGTACAAGTGTTTGAAATGTAAAAACAATGTGCGTCGTGTGTGAAAACAATATGTGAACTGTTGGTCGAGAGTGAATGTTTTGCGTCGAGAGCGATCTTCTATGAATGATCTCTTTGCTTCGAATGATTATTCTTCGAGTGTTTGCGTTTGCTTCTGTTGTTCAATGCTCTTGTTCTATCTCTATCCCTGTGTTATTCGATGTCCTGAAACTGAGGATTGAACTTGGGATTTATAGTCTTCGAATGATGTTAATTGAATCATTAAGATCTTTGATGATTGTTGTAACGGTCGTCAGTTGTAACTCTTCATAATTGCTCTTCGTCGGTTATGACCGTTGCCCATTAATGACTTTGACTCCTGCATTAATCACTGAACAAATATAACAGTCGTATAACGCGTTATTCAAGGTCGTACGGTTTTGTGCGACGGTCGTGCGAAACGGGTGACGTCGAGGTCGAGTGTCGTGAGGAACTCTCGACTTACCTGTTAGGAGGGACGACGGAGGTTTTTTGGGACTTTGTCGGGACCTTATCTTAATACAAGATATAGCTCATAACATGTATCTTACCTTTTCTGGTCGTGGTCGAGACAGGTGAAATTTTTCCCAAACCGTTCCTGAGATAGTCGACGACTATCGCCTGGAGGAAGTGTTGGTCGAGAGTGAAAGTCGTGCGTCGAGAGCGATCTTCTATGAATGATCTCTTTGCTTCGAATGAATATTCTTCGAGTGTTTGCGTTTGCTTCTGTTGTTCGATGTTCGGTCCTCTTGTTCTATCTCTCTCCCTGTGTTATTCGATGCCCTGAAACTGAGGATTGGACTTGGGATTTATAGTCTTCGGATGATTTTATTTGAATCATTAAGATCTTTGATGATTGTTGTAATGGTCGTCGTCTTCAATGTGGGATTAGATGCTCATAACTGGTTTCGTCGGTTATAGCCGTTGTCCATTAATGACTTTGACTCCTGCATTAATCACTGAACAAATATAACAGTCGTATAACGCGTTAGTCAAGGTCGTACGGTTTTGTGCGACGGTCGTGCGAAACGGGCGACGTCGAGGTCGAGTGTCGTGAGGAACTCTCGACTTACCTTTTAGGAGGGACGACGGAGGTTTTTTGGGTCTTTGTCGGGATCTTATCTTAATACAAGATATAGCTCATAACATGTGTCTTACTTTTTCTGGTCGTGGTCGAGACTGGTGAAATTTTGCCCAAACACTCTTATCGCTTATTTTTTGGAATATTACCAAGAATGGGGGGTTTGAGAAGTGAAATGGCTAAAATTTGACAAAATAAAATAAAAATAAAAGGAAATCATAACTCTAAAAATAGAGTTATCACCTGCAAAATCTTGATTTGACTTAGAGTTTTCGAGGTTTTAGAGCGCCTATATAAGGTACGATTCCTCATTCATTTGTATGTGTCGTAAGTCAATTGCGAGAAAACCTAGGAAAACTGAGATATTTGGGGTTTTTCAGACCGAAAAATTCGGTTATTAGGTTTAGCGATGTCGACCGAACCCAAAAGTACCATTCGAGATCAAGATGATCTCAACGACCTTAGGAGTTTAGCAAAAATCCCTGCGGGGATTACATTGAGCAAGGCCGGTCAGATTTGACCGGAGATATGCCCTGATGGATATATCGTGATATACGAATATCCATTTAAGATAGGATTCCAGTGGCCATATTCACCTTTAGACAAGGCGTTTATGCTCGAGTTTGATTTAGCACCGGGCCAATTAATGCCCCAATTCTGGCGAGTCATACAAGTGATCGAACGACTTACGAAGGATTGGGCGTCACCCCTGAATGTGCGCGACCTCCTCTTGGCTTATCAAGTCAAGATGGACGGATGTTGTCGCTACAGTTTATTTTCCAGGCATAAGGGCAATCGTACCCTGGTCCTGAAGACTGCGGTTAATGACCGCAAGTGGAAGACCAGGTACGCATTCATGCGTGTCGCGTCGTTAGACCCTGAGAGCGACTGGATTAGGGCCAGCTGGAATATGCCGGGTGAGATTTTTAGATTTTTATCTTTTATCCGTCGACAAATATCAAATTCGAGGACGTGAAGCCCTACGCTAACTCTCAAGCAAAAATCGATAAGTTCTTGGAGTTTAGTGCTATTGAGCGGTCGTTTTTTACACGACACCTTGTGGATGACGACGACGAAGACTTAGTGTATCTGGGAGAGAATCGGGAGGAGAGACGAGAGGAAGAGGAAGAGGAAGAGGAAGAAGAGATAGAGGAGGAAGAAGAGAAATAGGAGTCGAGAGAAGAGGAAGAGGAAATGGCTGGTAAGTGTACCTTACTCTTTTCTGCTCGAACTCGATCTTTTCACTTATATTTGTCGTTTGACGTTCTTTCTTTTCCTTCATTTTTTCCAGGAGGATCTCAGGCGAAGGCGTCGTCTGCGATGGCCAAGAAGACAGCTGAAATGGCCCATCGGGGCAGAGAAAAAAGGAAGGGTACCTCGACCACTGGGTCGGGGGTTTTGAAGCGGACCAGGATGTCGGTCCCGAGGGAACAGTCTTTGAAGGCTGACGACTCGTCGAAAGTCATCACACCTGAGAAGACGAAGGTGTCGGTCGCATCACCTGTGAAGACGAAGACGTCTTCTGGTGCGATCGACGCAACACCGCTAAGTTCTGCGCCTCCGGCGAAAACGATGAAGTCTCCGTCTACCACGTCGACCCCTTCGTCGGCCGACAAGGGCAAGGGCCATGCGACGGGAGAGGCTGAGGTCGTGACGGTCAACTTTACGTTGCCTTCAGACTTCATGGTTGATAATGTCCGGGACGGGATGAAACTTTTCCCCCATGTGGGGAAATATCAGCTCCCGTCTTTCAAGGAGCGTTTCCAAGGGGTCCCATGTTGCCGGACTGGCGTTCATGGTAAGTCTTTCTTTCAAGACTCATCTTACTTTGTCGTTGTTAATTTTGGCGAGTGTTTACTAACATGTATTTTATGTTTTTCAGGCGTTCCAGTCCTCCCTTACCTTGCATTCCGAAATGGAGAAGATCAGGGGTCTGGTGTCCTCTGCTCACGAGAGGGGGAATGCGGCACTGGACAGGCAGAAGGCTACTCTAGAGCGTGCCGAGGCTATGTCCATACGTCTTGACGATGCCCTGAATGAGTCGGAGGCCATCGGATGTGCGAGGGATGAGGCGAATTACCGTCTGAAGCAGTCCCTGTCTTTGATCGGCGACCAAAGGGCGGAGCTGGACAGGACTAAGGAATCCTTGGCTGAGAGTGAAAAAGAAGCCGAGGATTCCAAGTCCAGGGTGGCGGAGCTGGAGGGAGAGGTGAAAGAGCTACGGGACGAGGCGAAGTCCGTCTTTGCCTTGGCTCGACTGACCGCTCGGGCAGCGATTATGCGGCAGCACCTGTCGGGGAAGAATCCCCTCGCCTCAGCGTCGGATGAGTTGGCCTTCTATCTGGAGAATGTCGGAGCCGATAGGGACCTCGACTCGGACGACGAGAAGGAAGCCGGTGAAGAGGAGGTGGTCGAGGGTTCTAAGGGCGAAGCCTCTGGCAAGGATGCAGTTGTCGATCCTCCCCAACCTTAGATAGTTTTTTGGTCTTTGTTTTTATTTGATCGACCGTTGGTGGTCAAGTCATTCCATGTAACCGACTTTTTGATGAATGAAAAATATTTTTCTTACGTATTGTATTGTCTTATACGTTTATATAATATCATCAAGTAAACATTCATCGCGACATGCGACATAGGCATTCATTGAAATACAACGATTCTCTTAAGTTAAAACGCGGACTGTAAGATCGTGGGACCTTCAAATCATGTAAAACAAACATAGGTACATGCGACTTAGGCACTTATCAAAACATGAAAACTTTTCTAAGTTAAAAAACTTAGATCGCGAAGTCGTTAGACCTTATGATCGCGTCATTAAATCATGCGATAAACTTGAGTTATGCGTCCCTGCGATAAGGTGGTCAAGTCATATAGTAGACCTGATTTCTTATGTCGTGCGATCCTGCAAAAGTGTACTGAAGTCGTACGATAGACTTAGTAACTTATGTCGTGCGATCCTGCGATAAAACAAGAACAAGGTCAGAGGTTGGTCGTTCGCTTACCAACGACCCTCCGATGCTTAAGTCAGTACTCGTCGTGATAAATAAAAATCGTATAAGAAAAAAGGGTTTAGAAGAAATACCTTTTCAAATGTGTTGCATTCCAGCTACGTGGGACATCTCGATTGTCAAGGGTTTGGAGCCGATAGGCACCTTTACCCACGACTTCGGAGATACGATAAGAACCTTCCCACTTGGTGGAAAGCTTACCTGCATTGAGCTCTTGAGTGCTCTGGAACACTCGTCGGAGGACGTAGTCGCCTTCTTGAAAGACTTTAGCTTTGACATTCATGTTGAAGTGTCGCTCGACCGCTTGCTTTTGCGACACCATTCTGATCAATGCTGATTCTCTAAGTTCTTCAAGGGCGTCGAGGTCATAACTTAAATCAACCAGGTTGTGGTCGACGGAAGTATGCCTCGAGGTTGGGAGCTAGACCTCGACCGGCAAGACTGCTTCGCAACCATAGACCAGAGAGAAAGGGGTTTGTCCTGTGGACATGCGTGGCGTCGTGCGATTCGCCCACAAGACTGAAGGGAGTTCTTTGACCCACTTTCCTTTGGCAGCTTTTAAGCTTTTCTTGATCGAAGAAATAATGTTCTTATTGCTCGACTCAGCAAATCCATTTGCCTGGGGATATCTGGGTGTCGAGGTCGTCAGCTTGATATTGCGGTCCTCACAGAACTGTCGAGTCCTGCTGCTTATGAACTGGGATCCATTGTCGCAGACAATTTCGGATGGAATCCCAAACCTGCATATGATGTTAGTATGGATAAAAGAGACGACTTCCTTATCCCGAACTTGGGAAAAGGCAGCTGCTTCTACCCACTTAGAAAAATAATCCGTAAGTACGAGGAGAAATACCTTTTGCCCTAGGGTAGGTGGTAGCTTGCCGACAATGTCCATCCCCAATCTCATGAAGGGCCATGGGATCAGTGTCGAATGTAAAGGTTCAGAAGGTTTATGAGACGTACCTGAATGTCGTTGACAGGGATCACAGTTCTGGACATACCTGACGGCGTCTTATCGCAGTGTTGGCCAAAAGTAGCCTTGTCGGGAGATACGATTGGCCAAACTGCGACCACCTGAGTGATTGCCACATTCTCCATCGTGCATCTCTTGAAGGATCTTCTGAACTTGACTTTTTCTGATGACGCATCTCAGGTTTAAGCCTGTCGATGATCGTCGATAGAGTCTATCTCCGATCACGACATACCTGGATGCTTTGAATCTGATCTTCCAAGCTTCCATCTTGTCTTCCGGGAGTTGGTCGTGCATAAGGAAATTTCGGATGTCGCACGACTAATCATCTTCTTGGTCTTCGATCTGGACGACATCTTGATTTTCGATGGACGATGTCGCCAGATGGATCATAGGAATGCTATTAAATATTGATTCGACAAGAGCAGACCCAAGGTTTGCTAAGGCGTCGGCTTGAGTGTTCTGGTCCCTTGGAATCTGTTCAATAGAAAATGATTTGAATTTTTTGGAATTTTCTTTTGCTACCTTTAGGTACGCTGTCATTTTTGAATCTTTAGCCGCGAATTCTCCATTCATCTGGTTCACGACCAGGAGAGAATCGCTTTTGACATGTAGCGTGGTTGCCCCCGAGTCGTGGGCCATATTCATTCCCACGATCAGGGCTTCGTACTCAGCTTCGTTGTTGGTGGTTTTGAAGTCGCATCGCACGGAGTACACCATCTTGCCCCCCCCCCCCTGTGGCGACTTCAAGACGACGCCTAGTCCTAAACCTCTATTATTGGATGAACAGTCGACATGTAGAGTCCAGGTCACGTCGTCGTGAGTCGCCACAATAGACACTTCGAGCTCTGCTTCTTTCTCCAGCTCAGGACTGAAATCATCTATAAAATCCGCCAAAGCTTGCGACTTGATCGCGGTCCTTGGCTTGAAGTCGATGTCGTAACTGCTGAGATATATGCTCCATTTTGCCAAACGTCCTGTCAAATCAGGTTTCCTCAAGACAGACTTAAGAGGAAAGTTAGTCACGACAGTAATAGGATGCGATTCAAAGTAGTGTCGCAATTTTTTAGCAGCTGTGACTAGCGACAAAAGCAATTTTTCCATAGAGGAATACCTGGTCTCGGCGTCCAAGAGAGATTTACTTACATAGTAGATCGGCAGTTGCTGCTTTTCATCTTCTCGTGTCAGGACGTCACTTACTGCATTAGGACTAACAGCCAAATATAGCTGCAAGACCCCATGATCGTGAGGCTTTGTCAGCAAAGGAGGCGACGTCATGTACTCCTTTAGTTTTTGCAGTGCTTGTTCATGATCGTCGGTCCAGTCGAAGCCTTTATTTTTCCTGAGGACGTTATAAAATAAATGACATCTATCTGACGACCGAGAGATAAACCTGTTCAAAGCTGCCACCCGACCAGTGAGCCTTTGGACCTCTTTGAAATTTCTTGGAGATTTGATCTCGATGATAGCTTTGATCTGGTCGGGGTTGGCCTCGATTCCTCGATGAGTGACCATGTAACCCAAGAATTTCCCAGCACTGACACCAAAGGAACATTTCGTCGGGTTGAGCTTCATGCTATACTTTCGGAGGATGTCGAACGACTACCTCAAATGCTCGACGTGGTCGATTGCTTGCTTCGAGTTGACGAGCATGTCGTCGATATAGACCTCCATCATGTCGCCAAGGTGGTCTTTGAACATTTTGTTCACCAGACGCTCGTATGTGGAACCTGCATTTTTTTAGTCCAAAAAGCATAACCTTATAACAGTAAATACCTCGATCTGTCATAAATGCAGTATTTTCTTGGTCCTCGACGTGCATCAGGATCTGATTGTATCCAGAATAAGCATCCATGAACGTCAATAGTTCATGCCCTGCTGTCGCGTCGACCATGGCGTCGATATGTGGCAATGGGAAAGGATCTTTTGGACAAGATTTGTTGAGATCCGTAAAATCGATACAGACCCTCCATTTGCCATTTTTCTTCACCACGACCACGACATTGGCAAGCCAGTCGGGGTACTTCACTTCTCGAATCTTCCCCGTCTTGAGGAGGTTGTCGACCTCGTCATTCATCACCTTATTCCTTTCAGGAGCAAATTTCCGGCGCTTTTGTTTGATAGGCTTAAATGACGGGTCGACATTGAGCTTATGGGAAATGATGCTGGGGTCTATGCCGACCATGTCTTCGTGCGACCAGGCAAAACAGTCGGCGTCTTCCTGCAAGAAAGATATCAATTTGTCTTTAAGGCAGGGATTGATAATGCCGTTTTACGACATTATTTTGATCCCGAAATCGTTCTGTTATTTCAAGTTTCCAAGTAGAATAGTGACTTTTTACTGACGAGTTTACTGAGATATGCAGTTAATCGAATTGAAAGAGGAATGAAGAAAATCGCATGTATTCTCCAAAGAAAGAGCTCGAAATATGGAAGAAGACGAAGTTGGAAGCAATCAGAAGCTGGCGCGACCCATCTAGCGCCGTGATGCGCGCGGAAAATGAAGAGAGGATTCCAGAGAGTGGCACGCCTTGTGGCGCGACCCAAGTAGTGCCGGAACTAGCGCCAAACTATTAGTTACGTTTTAAAGCCCTATTTCCTCATTTTTAGGGTTATCAATCTATAACGGCTTGGGACTCTTTCTGGGCGATTTTGGGAGCTAAGGAACGAATTTTGAAGGCGAATAGAAGGCTAGAAACATCCATTAACAAGGATCGAAGGGAGAATCGAGTACGTTCATCGGCGGCTTAGGCTTTTTCAAGGAGTTCTTAGATTTCATTTCTTAGTACAAAACATGTTTACTTTCATTTCTATCTTTACATTTTAGAGTTTGGAAACCCCCAATATGAACTAATCCGTTCATGTTGGGGGGGTTGGTTTGAATCATGGTTGGATAATCGTTTAGCTTTACAGTAGGTGTTAATGCCAAAAATCGCACCAAAGGGACAACTTAAGGTCGATGTGGACTTAAACAACTAAAGAAAGAATCTTTCGACGAGACGTGCGACGATAAATAAAATAATGAAACAATGGATGTGATGACGCAGGAAAAACCTCAATCGAGGAAAAAACCTGCGGACGACAGGGGGTGTCGTCGCTGCACTATGGTCGCCAATCAGGGGCGATGTCCTTGGATACTGGTGTCGATCGTACATTGATTACAATACAAATGAAGAAAATGCTTCAAAATGTAAAGTACAAGTGTTTGAACGTAAAAACAGGTGTTTGTCGTGTGCGAAACAAAGTATGAACTGATGGTCGAGGGTTGTTGTCGTGCGTCGAGAGCGATACTTAGAATAATGGTTCTTCACTTCAGGTGTTCTTGAATATTGCTTCGGTTGTTGATAGTCGGATATTTGATGTGTTGAAATGTTGATTGAGCTTGATATTTATAGCCTTCGCGTCCTTAGCTTCATCCATGAATGCTCCTTTAATGGCCTTAACGGTTGGAAACGGTCGGCGGAGTAATGATCTTCGTCTGTTACGGTCGTCGGCTGTTTAATGATTGCGTCGGTTATAGTCGTTGCTCCTTAATGACTTTTACTCCTGCATTAAACACTTAATAAACGGTCATGGTTAACGTTAGCTTTGGTCGAAGTCGCACGTCCTTATATAATAGTCGTGCGGATCGGGCGACTCTATGGTCGAGCGTCGTAAGGAACTCTCGACTTACCTTTTATGAGGGACGACGATGGTGTTCTAGGTCTTCGTCGAGACCTTATCTTAATACAGGATATAGTCCTTAATCATACGTCTTACCTGTTCTGGTCGCGGTCGAGCGACGTGATTTTTTGCCCAAACAGTTTGCCCCCAAAATTTGAAAATTGAATGTCAAATTTAAGTTTTAAATTTTTCTTGTCGAACGCTTAGGCTCGTGACCTGGGTTGAGGGACTTACCTGGTTGTCGTGGAACTAGACCGGTTTGCCTTTAACTGAACGAGAAGTTGAAAAGTTGTGACGTCATACTGACGCACGATGATGCTTACCAGCTGTCGAAGACAAGTATCGAAGATCCGGGCGGATATACGAAAGGACATGGACGCGTGTTGATTTGCCGAAGGACTCGATCTGACATATCCGTCCGCATAAATAGAGATTGCGATTGGTTTTCTTCTGTTTACGATTTAGGACAGTGTTGAGCAGAGCTTTCTTTTAGGGTTTCTTTGTCGCTTTTCGTTCGATTACCCTGTTCGGAATTATCAATTTTCGGGATCATATAAGATACCAATTCTTTAGTCGTCGTATTCGCCGCAAGTCCATTGTCAGGAAACCTAAGAAGAACTGGGATATCTGTGGGTTTTCGGACTTGCTTATTAATTTGACAGGTTTAGAGATGTCGACGGAGCCTAACAGTATTATAGAAACCGAGGACGATCTAGACGACTTCAGAAGCCTGGCTAGGATTCCCATGGGGATCGTTATAAACAGGGCTGGTGGTGTTCGTCCTGAAATGTGTGCTAAAGGGTATGTTGTTATATATGAGTACCCGTTTAAGATAGGTTTCCACTGGCCATATTCGCCTCTAGCCAAGGAGTTTATGTGCGAATTTGACCTCTCGCCAGGACAACTGATGCCCCAGTTTTGGCGAGTCATTTTGGTTATTGAACGACTTACTTCCGGTTGGGATTCACCGATGGGTGTGAGGGACCTTCTGACGGCGTACAAAGTCACGAAGGACCAGTATTGGCGCTATAGCTTGTTTTCGAGACATAAAGGTGATCGTACTTTGGTTTTAAATACATCAGTCAATGATCGTGGGTGGAAGAAGAAATATGTATTCGTACGGTTGGCGACGCTCGACTCTGATAGTGACTGGATCAGAGAGGGCTGGAATATGACGGGTGAGTTGTCGATCTATATCTTTTTAACCGGTTCTTATCTGATTCCTCTTTGACTGTTCTTTTCTCTTATGCTCAGATATTAATTTTGACAAAGTAAAACCTGATCAAGAATCCAAGGCTAAGATCAAAAAAAATTTAGAGTTCAATGGCAGGGATCGGACGTACGTTAATCGTCACCTGGTAGATGAGGATGACGACACTATTTTCTTGAGTGATAGGATCAGAATGGGTCGAGAGGAAAGGGAGAAAAATGATGAAGAAGAAGAGGAGTCCGAGGGGACTGAAGGAGATGATCTGGAAGTAGAGATAACCGGTATTTGTTCTTCTGTTCTCTTCTTAACTTAATCTATTTTTATTCTTCGAGTGTCTAATCCTTTGTTTTCGCCCATACAGGGGAATCTCATGCACGGATGTCATCTTCTGTTACTAGGATGATGACTCAGGCTGATCCGACTCGCAAGGCGAGGGATGACAGAAAGAAGGACACTTCGACGACTGGGTCAGGGGTCCTGAAAGAGGTCTCGACATCTGGGTCGGGTCTCTTGAAAAGAAAAGAAGTCCCGACGGCTGGGTCTGACTTCTCGAAGAGGACAAGGATGTCCATTCTGAGGGAACCGTCTCTGAAGACGGGTAACCCACCGAGGGTTGCCTTGTCTAGGAAGGCGATGGTGTCGGTTGCGTTTGACACGACCGGCGCCAAATCCGTGGATACTGCGCAACCGACGACGATGTTTCCCGTCGACCGACATGGGCAAATGCGCGCAGAAAGGATCTGTGGGGGAGACGACGGTCAACTTTACGTTGCCGTCAGATTTTCTGGACGACAATGTCTTGGATGAGATGAAGTTGATTCCCCACTTAGAAAAATATTTGCTCCCGTCTTTCAGGAAGCGTTTTGACGGGTTTTCTTTTGAGAAAAAAGAGTTCCATGCAGCTGGACTCGTATTCTTGGTAAGTTTCTCTTTCAAAACTTGTTTTGTCGCAGTCGTTGTTTATTGACGATGTTCGTCTTTATGATTTTGCAGGCACTTCAAGCTTGCTTAGCATTACAGGCTGAGACGACGAATGTAGGGAGCTTGACGGCTTCTGTTATCAAGGACGAAGAAGCAGCGTTGGCTAAGGAAAAAGCTGCCCTGGAGCACGAAGAGGCGGTGGCAATGCGTCTTGACCATGCTTTTGATGAGCTAGATGCCCTCAGTCATGCAAGGGACGAGGTGGATTCCCGTTTGAAGGAATCTCTATCTTTGATGCGTGATCAGAGAGAGGAGCTGGAGGGGATGAAGGCATCTTTAGCTGCGAAGAAAAAGGAGGTTGAAGAATCCAAGATTAAAGCAACGAACTTGGAGGAAGAGTTCGAGGAGTTGAAGGTTGAGAATAGGTCTTTCTTTTCTTACGCTCGACTTACTGCGCGTACTGCTATCATGCGACGACACCTGCTAGGAAAAGGCCCTCTTGCTTTGGCGAAGGAGGAGTTGGACACCTATCTGAATGGCGTTGGGACCGAGAGAGATCTTGACTTTGATGATGAGAAAGATGTCGAAGAAGAGATGGCAGGCGAAAACCTTCTGGATGGGACTTCGGGCACGAATGCAACGGATGTTCCTTCTTTAGTTTAAGAATTTTCTCTTTCTTTTTTGTTCTACTGCTCGACCGTTGGTGGTCGAGCGCGTTTTTGACAATTTTTCTGATGAATGCACTTTTTTGGTTTGAACTTTATTGGTAAACAACTATCGCATCGATTGAACATAAGATACATAGAAATCATGCGACCAAGGCATTTATAAAATATGAGAACATACGATCAAAGTATCCATACAGGGTATAAGAAAGAAAAAATAAGGCATTCTTCTAGAATGTATGCTAATCAAACACCAATACATGTGACTGTTGATCCAAACCCTCAGTGATTTGATAATGACCCTCTCTTATACTTAGTGAAAATTGTAAGTAAACAATATGTATCAGAGTTTCACTATCGCTGATAAGTACTAAGATCTTCCAGTACCGCTGATAGGAACTCTCGCTCTTTAAATTAAACATTCAGCGAACACTGTTCACCATTAATGCTCTGAGTCTGTTCAGTCATTATGATGATCGCTGATAAGTTAGTTGTTTACTTATGATCCCTGAAGACAAGTTTCACGTCAACAAAGGTTCTACGCTGAAGTCGAAGATCAAGCTCAAGAACCAGCGACAAGTCTCCTAATGAACTGATGCGGATCAGCGAAGACTCATATTTGTCCAATCAACGTGAAGTATCAAGTACAAGACTTTAGCTATCGCTGAACTCTATCATTCGCTGATATGAAATGATAGATCGCTGAAACATCGAAAAGCTGATCATAAAGTCTTCCGTACAAAGTACTTTTGTCTTAACCACCCTTGCACGACTCCGTACGAAATGTCAGAAAAGAACCTCCGAAAATCTGAATTCGTACAACCACTCTGATACTACATTGTTCATCCATGCGGCTACTAAGGTTGTCAACAAAGGTCAATGACATGCAACCAACCAGCTGATGACACGTGTAAAGTGTATGCTGACTTGCATTTAATGCATGCAGTATGTATAGAGATGAACCCACTTCATTTGAAGAAACTTGATAACTCTAGACAAGTTCAATCTCTTATCTCAAGATAGGTTATTATTAGTAATTTCCTTATCTCTCTTAGTACAAGAAAACTTAGTGTTCCAACTTGTTTAGATTTAGGTTTATCCTTAATCTTGTTTCCGCAACAAGCTGTAAATTGTTAATGATTTATCAATAAACAATTTAGAAAAATAAAATATGTGTGTTTGTATTCAACCCCCTTCTACAAACTTGTATAACCCTTCGGGACCAACAAGTGGTATCAGAGCAGATTTGTTTAATCTCATAAACTAGATCTAAGATATTTCTCTTCCTTGCTATTATCTGAAAATGGCCACCAACACAAACACAAATTATATAGACAATGGTTCTCTTGCAAAACCCCCTAGATTTTCCAGAGATAACTTCAACTTATGGAAAAATAGGATGACACTCTTCTTAGAAGGTGTAGACCCTACTATGCCTTACTATCTTGAAAACGGCCCATACATCCCTGTAACAATTGATCCTTCAGTTCCAGCCACTGCGAATAGACCTGCTATTCCAGAAAGGCTGATTCCTAAGGAAATACACATGTGGACCGATGAAGATAAGAAGAAAGTGGCTATAGATACAAAAGCCAGATCCATACTATCCATGGCTCTTCCTGACGAAGTCTACCATTCCGTCATGAACCTGAAATCCTCAAAAGCCATGTGGGACACAATATGTGTTCAGTATGAAGGAACATCTGAAGTCCAGGACTCAAGAAAGATCAACCTGGTAAGGCAATACGAAAGCTTCATTTCTGGTAAGAATGAAACTCTCTCTGAAGTTCACCAACGTTTTAATTGTTTAATTATAGATCTGAAAACTGTTGGTAAGAATTATTCTAACTTTGAAGTGCTGACAAAGTTTCTAGAATGTTTACCTGAAAGCTGGGACAATTATTCTATGTGTCTCAAGCTGTCAACGGATCTAAAATCAATGACCCTTGCTACCTTATATGGCACGTTGCTGAATCATGAGCAATCGAGTCATCTTAAGAAGAATCTTGTAAAAGATTCTAAAAGCACCCCTGTTGCTTTAATCTCAGAGGAACCTTCTACTCAGCGACCCTCGGTCACTATCACTGAGTTAGAAAGTAACTCTGAAAGGTCATCAGACTCTGATTCTTCAGATAATGATGAATCTTTGGCTCTCCTAACTAAAAAGTTCAGGAGATTTGCCAAAAAGAAAATGTTTAGAAAGAACAAACCCCTTTCTATTACTGATAAGCCAAGATCATCAGCTCCTGTTGATAAGGCTACTGCTACTTGTTTTAACTGCGAAAAGATTGGACACTTCGCTAACGAGTGCAGGTCTCAGAAAGTTTCGAGAAACTCAGCGTTTCCTAAGAAATCCTTTATTCTCAGGAATAAAGATGACAAATACTCAAAGCTGAAAGAAAAATATGCGAAGCTGAAAAGCTTTAAGAAGAAAGGCAAAGGCCTGATGGCTAACTATGATTGGGCTACCTCTGGTGAAGAAGAATCATCATCTGACTCTGAAGATGATGAAGCCAATCTGTGTCTTATGGCAAAGATTGAAGATGAGGAAGAACGTTCAGACATTCCCTCCACTTCAACCTCTGCTATTCAGGTATCACCTTCCTTCTTTACCAATATTGCAAATATTGATGAAGCTGATAGTCTCCGCAAAATCGATCTCTTGACTAGAAGCTTATATGAAGCCATGAATGGCAAAACTGTGGTTGAAAACCAAAACCTTGATCTCGCTGAAAAGCTTAAAAACTGCCACCTTCAAATAGAAAAGCTTTCTAAAATTGAAGAAGATTTTAAAGATCAAGTATATTTAAATCAGCTAGTCAAAATCGAACGAGCAGAAGCTATCGCTGCATTAAAAGCTGAAAAAGCTACTGTTGAAGGATGGTGTAATTCTTCAACAAAGATCACTGAGATAATAAAGTCTCAGATTCCCCTGAGTGATAAACGTGGTCTGGGTTACAAATATGAAACTTTAAAACCAACCACTGAGCGTTCAATGCTTAAATTTGGAACGTTCGTATCCTCAGTCGCTGATACTTCATCTTCTCAGTGCTCCTCGTCCATTACACCAATCCCTGAGGAAACTCCTACCTCCTCAAAAGGAAAGGAGAAAATGGTTTATTCAAAACCTACCTCTGTCTCTAAAGACAAAGGTAAAGGAATTGTTATTTACCAAAATCCTCAGAAAGGTACTTTAGTACCAAAGCTGAATGCTTCTAAAGCCTCAGTGACCCATCCCTCTGAATCAAAGAAGCTGATCTCCGGATATATTCAGCGATCTACTCCTAGACTCAGAGTGGATGTCCTTGTTAAGAAATCTGAAGAACTAAATGTTCGTCCCATTTCTAAAGCAAATAGTTTACTTGGTGCTGGTACTTCTAACTCTAAATTAAAAGCTCAGCATTCAAATGGTCCTAGAACTACTTTTAGCTATAGGAAATGTTATCACTGTGGACTCACTGATCATATTGCTAGTAAGTGCCCCACAGCCACCAAAGCTGAAAAGATAGCTAAGGTGAAGATTGCCTCCAAGGCAAAGAAGACCAACCCTGGTGCAAATCAGGTCAAGGTGAATCCTACCACTGAGGTTAAGAAATTAACCAAAGTGAAGAAAGACAAAGCTGAATCTTCAAATGCTATGAAGACTGCTGAACCTTCCATTCCAACTACTTCCACTGACAAACGTGTATACATGGTTAAGTGGGTACCTAAGAAAAACTAATCTTCCTTTGTAATTTGTATTCAGGTTAAGAAGGGTATCTGGTATCTCGATAGCGGATGCTCTAGACACATGACTGGAAAGAAAAACATGCTCGCTGAATACAAGGAAGAGAAGGGTCCCTCTGTGACTTTCGGTGGAAATGGAAAAGGACATACCCGAGGGTATGGTGTACTTTCAAATGGTACAACCTCCTTCAGAAGAGTCGCATATGTTGAAGGGCTGAAGCATAATCTTCTAAGCATCAGTCAGCTTTGCGGCATGGATAACAAAGTAATCTTTACTAAGGAATCCTGCTTTGTCGCTAACAAAAAGGAGAAGATAGCTCTCAGCGGTTACCGTTTGGAAAATGTTTATGTAATAAACATGGACTCAACAACCACTGAGAACTCCTGTTTCTTCTCAAAAGCCTCATCTGATGTCAACTGGCTATGGCATAAGAGGCTATCTCATCTAAATTTCAAGACACTGAATACTCTTTCTTCAAAAGAGTTAGTCACTGGTCTACCTCAACACTCATACGCCAAAGAGTCTTTATGTTCAGCGTGTGAAAAAGGGAAGCAGACCAAAGCTAGCTTTAAATCAAAGCAAGTTTCCTCAGTGTCATCTCCTCTACAACTACTCCATATGGATTTGTTTGGCCCGGTTAACAAACAATCCATCGCTGGAAAGAAATATACGCTGGTCATAGTTAATGAATTCTCTCGTTATACATGGGTTATGTTTCTCCGTTCCAAGAGTGACACCCCTGAAGAACTCATCACTTTTGTTCGGAAGATGGAAACCCTGAACAATTTGACCGTTCGCTCAATAAGGAGTGATCATGGAACTGAATTCAAAAACAGTTCTCTTGATTCCTTCTTTGAGAGTAAGGGTATTTCTCACAACTTTTCTTCAGTGAGAACACCGCAACAAAATGGAGTCGCTGAAAGAAGAAATAGAACAATTATTGAAGCTGCACGTTCAATGCTCGGCGATTCTCACCTGCCTACTCAGTTTTGGGCAGAAGCTGTCAACACTGCTTGTTTTACGCAAAACAAGTCGCTGATAGTCAAAAGATTCAATAAAACAGCCTATGAACTTTTTCATGGGAGAAAGCCCTCAATCAGCTTTCTTCACATCTTTGGATGTCAGTGTTTCATACTGAACAACAGAGATGCCCTTGGAAAGTTTGATCCTAAGGCTGATGATGGAATCTTTCTTGGATACTCCTCAGTTTCCAAAGCCTTCAGAGTCTTCAATCGTAGAAGACAAACTGTAGAAGAAACTATTCACGTCACGTTTGACGAATCCCGTTCAGCGAACTCTAAACCGAACGCTGATACTGAAGAACTGAATCAATGGATGTTTTCTCATCTTGGCGATTCAGAAGATATTCCCACTTCTCATGCTCATACAGTAGAAGATGATAGTCCCATTATCATTCCAAACATGCAGAATAGTGAAGCTGAAACATCATGGGTCTCAGCTGTTCCAATAAACACTATACCTACAGTTGATCCAAATGTCTCAGATACTCCATCTACTTCTCAGCAATCAGTGAATATAATGACAACTGCATCCATTCCTCTCTTGACTGATACTCCAGACGTCGCTGAAACTTCATCTTCAGCTCCTCCAGTTCAGATTGAGTCAGCGTCTCACGCTCCGGCTCAGCGATGGACTATAAATCACCCAATTGATCAAATTCTTGGTGATCCAAACGCTGGCATTCAGACTCGACGAAGTGCAGGTAATATTTGTTTATTTGTAAATTTTATTTCACTAACTGAACCAAAGAAAGTAGATGATGCCCTCAAAGATCCAAACTGGGTCAGCGCCATGCAAGAAGAGCTGACTGAATTCGAAAGAAACAAAGTTTGGAAACTTGTTCGAAGACCAACTAACAAAACTGTGATAGGCACTAAATGGGTCTATCGAAACAAGTTGGACGAACATGGTACTGTAACCCGCAACAAAGCTCGTCTTGTTGCTCAGGGATACAGACAAGAGGAAGGCATAGATTATGACGAAACATTTGCTCCTGTAGCAAGACTTGAATCTATTCGTCTATTCTTAGCATATGCTGTACACAAAAACTTCAAAGTACATCAGATGGATGTTAAGTCAGCGTTTCTAAATGGAAAGCTGAATGAAGAAGTCTATGTGGAACAACCTCCAGGATTCTCAGATCCTAAGCATCCAGGTTATGTTTATAAACTGGATAAGGCACTTTATGGCTTAAAGCAAGCTCCACGTGCATGGTATGACACTATTTCCACTTATCTCCATATTGAAAATTTTGAGCGAGGTAAGATTGACAAAACTCTATTTTTTAGAAAAGTGAAAGGTCATATCATTCTAGTTCAAATATATGTTGATGACATTATATTTGGTTCTACTAACCCTGACCTTTGTACTCGTTTTGCTGATAGAATGAAAGATGAGTATAAAATGAGCATGATGGGTGAACTAACATATTTCCTTGGTCTTCAGATTAAGCAAACTGAAAAAGGAACTTTTATTAATCAGGGAAAGTATGTTAAAGATATGCTGAAGAAATTCAACTTAACTGAAAGTTCAGCTATGAAAACCCCTATGGCACCACCGCTGACACTTGATAAGGACACTAAGGGTGTTCCTGTCAATGTCACGCTGTACCATGGGATGATCGGCTCACTATTGTATCTTACAGCTAGCCGACCCGATATTATGTTTGCAACATGCTTGTGTGCACGATATCAAGCTGAACCTAAGATATCTCATATGAAAGCTGTAAAGCGAATTTTTCGATATCTTAAGGGTACAGCGAATCTAGGTCTTTGGTATCCCAAAGATTCAGGATTCGATCTAACCGCCTATTCAGATAGTGATTTTGCAGGTTGCAGAATGGATAGGAAAAGCACCACAGGAGGATGTCAGCTCCTGGGTGGAAAGCTGGTGAGTTGGACAAGTAAAAAGCAAAACTCAGTGTCCACCTCCACAGCTGAAGCTGAGTATGTAGCCGCTGGAAGCTGTTGTTCTCAGGTCCTGTGGATGAGAAATCAACTACTGGACTATGATCTTCAGCTCTCGAATATTCCAATCTATTGCGACAGCACAAGTGCCATCGCTATAGCCAACAATCCAGTGCTTCACTCAAAGACAAAACACATCGAAATCACGTATCACTTTATCAGAGATCATGTGATGAATGGAGATATAGAACTTCACTTTATCCCAACTGATTATCAGTTAGCTGATCTGTTCACCAAACCTCTTGATGAGACAAGGTTCAACTTTCTCATTAGTGAGCTTGGAATGCTGAACTTTGAAGAGTAAAATCTTCAGCGGTTCACATTTGATCAGCGATACGATTATACAAACTTGTATAACCCCTCAGGATAAAATAAACTTGTATAACCCATTCTATCATTTTTTTCTTATCTGAATAAACTTGATTCGCTGATATTCAAGGTATGTTTTTCTTTCTCTGACAAATCGCATGTAAATGCAAGATTTCAAAATAGATTGCATCGCTGAATATCTCTTCCTTAACAGCGATATTTTGAAATATCTTAAAACCTTCACTGATATTTCTATTCAGTGCTTCATGTTTTCAAAAGTATCCCTGAGTTTTTCAAAACCTCAGAGACAACCTAGAATATGAAAGGACAGTTGTGACGTCATTACAACGGATAAGCCCTGGCACGTTCTTCTTTCTGACACACGTTTGCACGTTTCGTTTACTCGCCAATCAAATGCAAACACGTGTCCGTGTCATGATGAAAATCTTTTCCCGCTCAAGATTTTCTCTTTCTCTAATCTCTATATAAACTCATTCTGGGTTTATATTTTTTCTTTTACGCGAACTTTATCTTCCTCCGCAAGAAAGAATTCACTGTTGCATTTGGCTCTCGATTTTTTTTCTCAAGAACAACTGTTCATCTTCTTCATCAAACATCAAGGTTAATATGTTCTTATTTATTTACCGAATGAAAATAACTTGTTTCTGATCTACTCTTTGTTTTAACAAGATCAAACAAAAGAACTTCTTAAAAATGAAATCATTTTCTTTCATGGTTTTATGAACCCAACCATTTCATGGTTGTTCTTCAAGTTTAAATGCAAAAATCTTAAACTTGTTCTTCACACATTCGTTTTTCCAGAATCCCTATCTTCAAAGAAAACTGGATAACAAGAATAAATGGGTTTTACTTTTCGTTTTCAAAAACAAGAAAAACCCTAATCTTCATTAAGACATTTGTGTCTGAATGAAATGGATAAAATTTGAACCATCTTAATGGAAATTCTTTCCACATTAAGATTATTCTTATTTGTTAACATCTTTGGTTGAACTGATAATATAGAGAAATGGCATCGTCTGACATTCCTGCTACCGCTGAGAACATCTCCGCTGATTCTGAGGAAGTGGACATCCTCAAGGCTCCTCAAGTCAAGTTTGCCCTTGATAAACTGGATTGGACTAAGGTGAATAACCTCTATGCGCTTCTCGAGTTTCCTCCTCGAAAGCAAGTCACACATCTAGATGATGCTGTGAAATTCCTAAAGAATTGTTGCATCTCCACAGCCCTGACCATAACACCTCCTGCCCATCAGCTTTTGCTCTCACAATTCTGGTACTCAGCGAGACACTCTCAACTTCCTTCAGCCAAAGACCCCTCCAAAACAATTGATTGCATCCTCTGCGATATCGAATATGGCACCATGAAGATCACCCCTGCCATAATTCGCAAAGCTCTCAGCCTTCCCATCGCTACCAAAGAAAAACCTTTCGTACCCCTCCCTGACCCGAAGAAAAACTCAGACAGGGAAGCCATCATTGCATTTTTCGATGCAATGGGCTATGTATGGGAAATCGGCAGAGACATGAAGCCCGAGAAGAAGCTGACGATTATCAAGAAATCGAAAATGCCCAGCGAGATGAATTTCATCTTCGCTCATCTAATCAGCTGCATGACTGCAAAGAGCGGCTCCTCTGACCAAGCCGCTAAACCTCAGCAAGCAATGGGTTATGCACTGCTGAAAGGTCTCAACATAGACTGGGCATCGATTATCTATGATGACCTAGTTCTAAGAGTGGACACCGTCGCTGACAGACCTCCATGGGTTCCTTACCCACGATTCATCAGCGCCATCTTCCAACGTGGCCTGAAGGAAACCTACCCAACTGATGGTGACCTGAAACTCTCTCAGGTCGGCCCGAAGATACTCGACTTCAAACCAGTCGAAAATGAGGTACGTCTTTCTACACTCTTGACTCTTCTTAACCCTAATACTTCTTCTACTTTTGCAGCTCCTTCAGCGGACAAACCCACCGCTGATACCCCAGCTGCCACCTTTATTCCTCTTAAAAGGAAACATTCTCACATCCCACTTGGTTCTAAAAGGATCAAGAAAACAAAGGAGCAACCCCAGCAATCTCATGCTAAAGACTCCTCAGCTCTTTGTGCAGAGCTGAAGGAACGTTCAGTGGTACGCTCTGCCACACCTGAACAAGCCATCCCTTCATTCCCAACTTCAGCGTCTTTAAACGCTGAGGTTACAAACTTGGAACCTACCCAACCTCCCTCAGTCTCTCAAAAGACTGATGAAATGATTCTCAGCGATTCCAACGCTGAACTCAGAACCCAACCTCCATTCTTATCCTTCGCTTCTCCCTCTACTCATTTGGTCTCTCCTCCAGTTATCGCTGGAGCTGCCATCATTTCTACGGAAACCAACGCTGATAATCCAGAAATGATGAAGACAGGACCTGCAGGACAATCCATGGGCACGTTTGAAGACGATATGGAACTTTACTCAGGCACCCGTGATTTTGATGAATTCACAAATCCTCCTGCAGGTACACAACAACCCCGAAACACTGTTACTAAACCCCAAACTTCTGAGCTTTCCTTTGTTCACAAGTTCTTATCTGTTACAGGTCCTAATTTGGGAGACATCAACGCCTCTCTGAAGTCCGTGGAGACAAAGCTGACAGGTCTCACCACCACTCTCTCCAACAACTCTTCAGTTGTAACAACTGCTGGAGAAAATCTTTCAAAGCTGACAACGGTGGTAGAGAAGAAGGCTTCCACAGATGACATAAAGCAAGTTGATAAGACTCTCAGCGACTTCGCAAAGGTGCTCGCTGACATCTACACAGACTACACCTCTCTCAAAAACTCAGTTTCATCCATGTCCAGCGAGGTCACAACGCTGAAGACATCGGTTGGACAACTAGAGGGAGATATGTCTACTGTAAAGACTGACTTAGGCTCTGTAAAGACCGATGTTGGTTCGATAAAAACGCTGATCGAGCAGCTGCTACACAAAGCAAATACTCATGCTCCCGCCCCTGCCCCCGTCCCTGCATCTGACAACTTCACAGCAGCGGATCGCACTGAGCTGAAAAAGATCAATCCTGCTATTTCTGGCCTTGAAGACAGGTTAGCAAAGATTGAAAGTTGTATAGGTCTCTCTGGCCAAGAAGACAGAGAACCTACCAACACTGCTGAATCTACCCGTTCCTCCCCCAGTCATCATGAAAAAGAGGGGGAGAAGAGCGCTGAAGATCCTTCCAAGAGCGCTGAAGACCTTTCCCATGATGAATCTATCAGGGGAGAGAAGACCGAAGACCTCACCTTCGCTGAAGAGGGTGAGAAGACTATTGAAGTTGAAGCAGCCGCTGGACCTCAGGGAGATGAACACCCTGAGGGAACCGAGAAGCTCGCCTCTGTATCTGAGGGGGAGCAACTCGAAGAAGACGCTGAAGAATCCGAAGCAGAAGACGATGAAGCCATCGACATCCCTGATGATGAACCATCCTCTTCTCCAAAGACTGATGATGATGATGATGAAGATGATGATGACTTCTTTATCGTCAAACCTGCTCCGAGGATCAAAGCTCTTAAGGGAATCTCGATAAATGAACCTTTAGGGGAGCGGACAAAGACAAAGCCCTCAGCATCTGAAGCCGAGAAAGGCAAAGGCAAAAGAGTCGCTGAAGATGACAATCTGACGATCTTGCTTGAAAAGCCGGTTTGTCAGGTACACTAAACATCTCTTACTCCATCCCTCCTCTATCATACACTATCAGTTCTACTACCCAAGCCTATACACTTGAACCAATTCTCTCTATCTGATTCTACCCAAGTTCTTACTTGTAAGATCGCTGTGTTTCAGCTAGTTCTCTCCCCTGTTTGAGGATATCGCTGAAGGCTCCACAAATGCGACTTCACCAATAATACCAGCTGCCGCTGAAGAAATAATCCCAGTCTTGGATTTGATCTCTGAGACTGATGAACCTGAAGAACAGACTCTCTCTCACAATCGCAGACCTTCCTTAGCTCCTCAAAAGCAAAGTGAAGAGGATCAGAAAAGAAGAGAGGAAATAATAAAGCGATTCGAGGATCAGCGAATCATTCTAAGGCGTGATCAACTGCCTTCAGTTCCTCCAAAGTTCAGAATTTCCAAAGCTGAATACAAGGAACACCTCAGAGCTGAACGCCTAATCGCTGAAAGAAAGGAAGCTAAAGAAAAAGACAGAGAATACGCCATCAAGCTTACTCAACGATCAATAAAAGACCCCAAGCTGAAAAGAGTTCCCATTGATGTTCAACGTCAGCTATGGGATGATGCTCAAAAGATCGTTAGAGAAAATACTAAGGTCTCTGATACGACTTTGGAATGGGCTAAACAAATGCTGACCTATCGATCTAGACCATCCAAAATCATCAAGGCAAACATCAGAGGAAGACTGTTCATTGATGTTCCTGTTGTTGAAGTTGATGTCTACAGAGAAGACGAAACCAAACAAACCCTCTATGCTGGTACTTTAGAGAAGTTTGGTCTCTCTGAATGGTTGGAAGTGAAATTAGCCATTCAGGGATCGTGCTCAAAGTTTAAAGATCATGTCGAGAAAATCTTAAATCAACAACTCGACTTGCTCTCTTCTGCTGTGGATATTCCTCCTTCCACTCTTCTTCCTCCTCAACAAAGAAGAGTCTCTGCCAAAGGAAAGAAAGTCTCAAACTCAGGTCCTCCTATACGGAATGAAACAGGTATTGGTTTCTCTCGTGCTGAAGTACTTGGCCCTGATGCTGATCTCTCAGCGCTTGACACCTCCCTACCACCTGGAGAAACTTTCATTCCTGGCACAGTTGTAAGTGATCCTTATGGTATATTCTTTTTAGACTACGAAGGAAATCATCACTTTCAACGTATCTCTGAGCTCCACCTCGCTCCCATCGAACAACTCAGAGATCTCATCTACTGGTGTGAAGTCAGACGCGACATTAAAGCTAGACACCTGAAGCCCTTGTTTTTTGAAGAAGCTCTGAACAAAAAGAATCAAGGAGTCGATGTACCTGACTGGATGATTCCCACATCAAAGACCCTTGATGAACTTCTCATTAAGGAAGAACCTTTTGACTGATAGGATCGCCTCATTCTTCTATTTTATCAGTTATTCTTTTGTACTTGTAATTTATTTCGCTTGTACTTGTAATCTTTCCACTTCCATTTGTAACTCTGATTCGAAGTTTAAAGAAAGATTTCAGCGAACGTACTTTACTCCATCAGTACAGAAAAGATCCCAGAAAACAGTAAAAGGGACAACTATTTTATGAGTTCTTTTTATCCTTGTGTTTTCATTAAATAGCAATTTTCTTTGTTGCTATGTCATAATCAAATAGGGGGAGATTGTTGATCCAAACCCTCAGTGATTTGATAATGACCCTCTCTTATACTTAGTGAAAATTGTAAGTAAACAATATGTATCAGAGTTTCACTATCGCTGATAAGTACTAAGATCTTCCAGTACCGCTGATAGGAACTCTCGCTCTTTAAATTAAACATTCAGCGAACACTGTTCACCATTAATGCTCTGAGTCTGTTCAGTCATTATGATGATCGCTGATAAGTTAGTTGTTTACTTATGATCCCTGAAGACAAGTTTCACGTCAACAAAGGTTCTACGCTGAAGTCGAAGATCAAGCTCAAGAACCAGCGACAAGTCTCCTAATGAACTGATGCGAATCAGCGAAGACTCAGATTTGTCCAATCAACGTGAAGTATCAAGTACAAGACTTTATCTATCGCTGAACTCTATCATTCGCTGATATGAAATGATAGATCGCTGAAACATCGAAAAGCTGATCATAAAGTCTTCTGTACAAAGTATTTTTGTCTTAACCACCCTTGCACGACTCCGTACGAAATGTCAGAAAAGAACCTCCGAAAATCTGAATTCGTACAACCACTTTGATACTACACTGTTCATCAATGCGGCTACTAAGGTTGTCAACAAAGGTCAATGACATGCAACCAACCAGCTGATGACACGTGTAAAGTGTATGCTGACTTGCATTTAATGCATGCAGTATATAAAGAGATGAACCCACTTCATTCGAAGAAACTTGCTAACTCTGGACAAGTTCAATCTCTTATCTCAAGATAGGTTATTATTAGTAATTTCCTTATCTCTCTTAGTGCAAGAAAACTTAGTGTTCCAACTTGTTTAGATTTAGGTTTATCCTTAATCTTGTTTCCGCAACAAGCTGTAAATTGTTAATGATTTATCAATAAACAATTTAGAAAAGTAAAATCTGTGTGTTTGTATTCAACCCCCCTTCTACAAACTTGTATAACCCTTCGGGACCAACAACGACTAAGGTATTTATTCAAAACGCGAAGTTTTTCTAAGTTAAGAAGCTCAGGCTGCGAAGCCGTCTATACGATCGTGCGATTAAGTAGTTCGATTAGCTATAAGGTGTGATCAAGTCATGGACCTGATCGTCTATGTCGTGCGATCCTGCGATAAAACGATGTCGAGGGTTGGCCGTTGGCTCACCAACGACCCTCCGATGCTTAAGTCAGTAGCTGTTTGTGAGAAAAATTTGTATGGAAAAGAGTTAGAAATCATACCTTTCTCCTTCATGGGGTATTGCCCCTCTGTCATTTATTATCCTATTCTTTTTGGAAAGAAAGATAGGTTTTAAATGACAGGACGACACGACGATCCGATGAGATACTGTCTGTGATTGATCATATCGTCGTACGACAGGGCACCATAGCGACGTTTCGACTCATTCTCGATCTTCAGGATTCCTAATGGCGTAGGGGATTTTAATTGATAACTTTTGCATGCTCGGGAGTCGACGGTCGATGGCTGTTAATAACGACATTATCAATAATATCTTTGAGATTACCTTGTGGAACATGATATGCCAATTCCTTCTTGAGTGCGATATAATCATCTGTCGCATGACCATGGTCGACGTGGAAGTCGCACCACTTTGATTTATCCTTCTTAGCATCGTCCAAGTCAGACTTCTTCGGCCACCGGATTGTTGCTTGGGTGGTCTTCAGAGCTTCGACTAAGTCTTTAGCTGACCCTTTGAACCCATAAGAGGAGATCTTGGGGTACACGGGGAATTTAGTCGTGGTTTTAGCTTCTGCCTTCGTCTTGAAACGAACGTTTGAAATCTGACGCGCTGGCTCTATTCTGGATATGGCTTTCGGCTTGAATTCTGGCTTCTTGACACCTAACGGCTTCTTGTCGTCAGTGTGTTTGCGACGAAAGGTTGCGTCGTCTTCGACCCTCATATATGCTAAGGTTCGAGCTCGGACGTCTTCGAAAGTCTCTGGGGGATACTTGGTCAGATCGATATATAAACCTGAACTATCGTCTAGACCACGCTTATAAGCTTCGATCGCAGTTTTGATGTCACAATTGCGGATACTGATCATTTCAGCATTGAATCTATTGAAATAACTTCGAATAGACCCATTGTTCTTCTGCACGACATAGTACAGATCACTAGTCTGCTTTTCCATCTTAAGACTGCTGGCGAATTGCCGGGAGAATTGGTTGACCAATTCGGAGAACGACCCGATAGATTTGGGTTTGAGATTGATCAACCATCGGAGAGTTGGACCAGTGAGAGTCGCCCCGAAACTCTTGCACATGCATACTTCCTGGTACATGTGTGGAATCGAGATCGTCCACATGAGCTGCTTATACTGCGCGACATGCTCGGTTGGATCGGTCACACCCGAATACTTGGGAGTGAAGGCAGGAATGTTATACTTCTTTGGGACCTCGACGGTGGAGATCTCGTCGATGAAGGGCAATGTCTGATACCCCAAGCGAGGCTCGACGTCGACAGGCACGGCTGCCCCAGATAACTTGGCGAGCAAGGATAGGACGTGCTCATTTTGGTCTTCTAACATCTTCAAACGTTGGGCGACAGGATCGTTAAGATCAGGATATGCCCCTGTTGAGGGATTGGTCCCTGGACTAGTGCCATTACCATGCGACGAACCATTAGTGTCCCCACTGAACGAGAAGTTGAAAAGTTATGACGTCATACTGACGCACGATGATGCTTACCAGCTGTCGAAGACAGGTGTCGAAGATTCGGATAGGTATGGACGCGTGTCGATCATCAAAGAAGGTGACGCAAGTTGTGCCTGCCCTTCGAGGCTGGGAAAGGATAAAGAATGCCCCGACAGCTGGGTCGGGAATCTTTGAGGAAGACGAAGTTCTGAAGGAACAGTCTTCGAGGGCTGACATTTTGTCGAGAATTGTCACGCCTAAAGAGGCGAAGGCGTCATCCAGCCGTCCAGGCGCGATGGACGCGACACCAGCAAGTTCGGCGCTTCCGGCGACAGTGACGAAGCTAGTGTCCAATGTGTTGTCCCCAGCGTCTGCCGACAAGGGGGACGGGTCATCGGCCGATGGTGTCCTAGACGGGACGACGTTGTTTCCTCATCTGGAAAAATATTTGCTCCCGTCTTTCAGGGAACGTTTTCCTACCGAGGAGGCAGGGACCCATGTCGCCGGGTTGATGTTCTCGGTCGACGTGGTCCTGTAATCGGGCGTTCACAGCCGATATGGTCATTTTAAAGACCTATGGTCTGGCGATCCGAGCCGATATGGTCATTAGAGACCTATGTTACGTTGTGTAGGTTTTGCTTTAGCGATGAAAGGTAAAAAAGTTTACCTTTCTATTGATCCTGAGTATTATTTTGACTCATACATGTCATGGACATATGTAATATCGACTGTAAAAATTCATTAGGTACAAAGAGTTGTGCTACTTGGGCATCCATTGTAACACAACGATTAGAACGTAAGTCATAAGACTTTCATATTTCTATATCGTATAAGCAAACATAAGCGCATGCGATCAAAGCATTCATTCAGAACATGAAATTTTTCTAAGTTGAAGAACTTAGATTGTGGGGTCGTTAGACCTTTCGATCGTATGATTTGATCATACGATAAACTTGAATCATGTGTTCCTGAAGGAGAATGATCAAGTCATGGACTTGATTATTTACGTCGTGCGACCATGCGAAATTAAAATCATATAGTAGACTTGGTGACTACTGTCGTGCGATTCTGCGATAAAACAGTGTGGATCCCAGATACATAAGCAATCAATCAACAATCAACACAATCAGTAATAGTCAGCCATAAATCTCACTTGTATTAATCGATAAACAAAAAGAGATACAATGGCAGACTGTGTAGCCGAACAAAGGTTTTGGAGAAAACAATAACGATCATTAACCTAATACTAGGTTAAACACAAACTATTTATACCCAAAGGGTATTTACAAGATATGACAAGATTAGTCCCTGAACTTCTAATTCCACAAATAATAAGACCTAACAATCTCCCCCTTGGAATTGAAGTTCGCGTTCACGCCAGTCTGGGACATAGCGCTTCCGGATAGCAAAGAGCACTTCAAAATATCTTATGCAGCTTCTGAATTCAAGCCGGTCTTCCGATGGACCTTCGGGCTTTTCAACCGTTGGGTCTGCTGACTCTGCTAAACTGTCTCTGACCGGTGTTGAGATCTCCATATCCTGAACCATTTCGGACTCTGACGGTTGCTGTTGATGTGGTTCATTTGGAGTTACCGTTGAAGTTTCTGCCGCCGCGGATGACAGCTCGGTCAGTCTCAGTCTCTTCTCCCCCTCATGTTGATCACGGTCATCCGGATCATCATGTCGGCGTTTTGAACTCAGGACCTGACCCTTACAGGTGTCTTCAAGGCTGGCGACCCTCTCGGTTATCTTGTCGAGGGCCTGCCTGACTTCGGATAACTGTGCTGTAATGGAGTCAGTCGGTGTGGTAGGGGGCGGTGTTTGGGATTGCGAGCGTAGAATGCTCACTAGATCGGCATTAGCTGAGGCGGAAGTGTCAGAGTCGGTCAACAACTTGCTCAGTAGGGCGGCTTTGAGATCATCAACAGACATATTCTGGACATTCGGAGTGGTTGACGGTTGTGATAATCTGATCTGGGGAGTCGGGGGAGGAGCTGACGATGCCACGCCTTTACCTGTGACAAACCGGCGAATAAACGCCAGATCCTCGGACACATTCTTCATAATCTCAGATTGGACAGCCTTTAAGGCGTCGTCCACATATTCCTTGGAGACGAACTCCGGGAAAGTAACATCGGTGGCACTTAGCCATTCCATTGTAGTAGCTGCGGCGGATTGCACCGCAGTACCGCCTACGTCCACGGTTGGCGTGATGATAGCCGTGGTAGGTCTTCCGCCCGGTCCTTGCGAACTACCAAAAGGTAGAGTCGCTCTGGGCGTTCCGGTCGAGGCACGAAGATTCTCGACGTTAGCAGACTGTATGATCTGTGTCCTAGCCAAAGGAATGTTAGTAGCAAAGGGATCTAGACTCAATTGTGCGTCCAAAGAAGTCGAGACCGGGGGAGGCTGGTCTCTGGTTTCAACACCAGAACTCTCCGAGCGAGATACCGGTGGAAGTTGTGCTAAGTCCCCGTGAGAAGTTGAAACCGTTTTCTTTTGAGAGGAAACGGAGTGGCTAGGGAGGGTGTGCGATTGCGTCGCTAGGCCCACGACGTCTTCTTCAATATCCCTATGCAACGGATGCAAAGGGATAGTAGGTGTGGCTGCCTGGCTAGATATAGGCTGGTCGGGAGCAACCTTGGAAGGTTGCCCCATCACACTCTCGCTCTCATCATCACCAGTCTCGGTTTCCTCACTGTCGGATTCCTCAGACCCTTCTTGGTCACCGGAAGCCGTGCTTGAATGAGACTCGGATTCGGATTCCGATTGGGAGCCAGAGACGGTGCCGACAGCTGTTCCGGAGGAGGAACCGGATTCGGAGCTGGAAGAGGAGGCTGCCTCTTCGGTTGGTTGTGCTCGAGAAACTCCTTCCACCTCCACTTCGTGTAGGGCTGAGCCTTCAATTCCGGGTGAAGGTGGTGTTTGAGGTCTCGGTCGAGACGAACTAGCATCACGTGTGGACCTCCCGGCACTACCCACGCCTGAACCCCTCACTCTATTTTCACTCTGCTCGCCCCGTCCGACAGCCCCTGCTCGTCGGACCCCTCTTCCTCGCATTCGTGGACCCTCACGTCGCTCAAGTTGCGCTCCGTGGGCAGGTCCAGCCGGTTCTGGCTGGTCCATGGGAGCGACTAAGTTGTTCTCACTCTTATATGCTATCACACTTAGTGTCATTCGGTCCGCGATAGCTAGTAAGTCAGCAGGAATTACCATAGGAACAACTCCTTCTAAAACGCGAATGTTTTGAATGCGTGTCATGCGGGTAGAGAGAAGTACCTCGTGATCATCGCGGTGAGGAATAGTGAGATCGGACGCCATGTAGTGTGCGACAATCATTTGTAGAAATCGTGGATATGGAAGAAATGAAAGTCGTTTGTTGCCGTCAAGCTTCTTTTGAACTTGAGCCACAAGTTCCGACCAAAGTATCGTTGCGAAGTCAACATGTCGATGATAGATGACTGCATGGAATAGGCGTAGAATGTTGACTGATGTACGATCAATTCCTTTTGTCACTGCTGATAGACACCTGTTCAGAATGGTGAATAGTGTGTACCAGATAGGCTGGAGGTGAGTTCGAGTGAAGCTCGATGGTTGATGGAGGTCGCCTTGATATCCGAGAGCCTGAATGTCTCGGCACAATATGTCATCGGTGACTTGTTCGGCGTATGCTTCTCGTGCTGGAACTGCATTCGCGACCTGTACACCAAGGATGGTTCGGAAGGTAGTGCGCGTGATTGTAAATTCGGAATCATCGATGCGTGCGCGGAGGTCAAAGTGTTGGCCGCGCGCGATAAGTTCGAAGGACCGCCATAGTTGATGAACGTATACGGCTGGAACGGAAGGATGGGCCGTCAAAGCTTGGTTAAGCGCATGGCGCTTCAGAATCTCCACTATGACGGGGCATTGGCAGTTAAAATTCGTCGGAACCAGGTGGTAGTTGTTTGGAACCAGAGGAAGGTTTTGACCGTTAGGGAGTAATGGAGCTTCGGCTTGGGGTGGATTCGGATTTGGTTGCGCCATGTACCTGTAAAAATGTCTTGATAGTCAGTAACGAGCCCATTGTGTGACATATAACCCAGTCTCGAGGCCCGTACTCTCGGATTTGGAACACCGAGAGTCGGTACGGTTCAAGACCGATCACAACTCGAATCTTGTAGGATCCGAGTTTAATGATAGCATGATAGAACATCTGAGGTGCAGAATGGCAAATAAGCAATCAGGACAGGCTTTACCAGCCCTTAGTATTAGGGAATACTAGGCTTTTAACTACCGGGACTTCAACAGAACATAAGGTGACGGGACTTGAGACTACCGGGACATGGAACTACCGGGACATGGGACTACCGGGAGTTGAGTCTACCGGGAGTCGAGACTACCGGGAGTCGAGACTACCGGGAGTCGAGACTACCGGGAGTTATGACTCCCGGGACTCCTTTGAATCGCGAAGTCTAGATAACTTTGAGCAAAAATCAGATCCCAAATCCATTCAAACACGAGCTAATCTACGCATTACACTCTAGATAGATTAAACTCGAACAACGGGAGTCAAATGAGAAGCGATTTATCACGCTGAAGGGTTCGAAAACCCTAACAGCGGCGGCGTTGATGGAGATCGACGAAATCGACGCTCTTCAGATCGATTTTAAGGAATAATCGCGATAAGAATAGAGATTAGAGAGCGTACCTGATGTTTGGTGAGGATCAGAGCAAGATTGAGTGGAAATTGCAAGTTGGGTGTCGATAGGTTTCGGGAGAGGTCCGAGAGTTAGGGTGCGGGAGATTTTGAAAATGTGAAAAAAAACTAAGTAAGGGATTGTTTATATACTCCGGTCCAATACCGGGTGAACTCGGTACCGGGTCCCGTAACTCCCCCGGTTCCATTTAATCCAACTGCTAACTAAAAAATCCCTTGACATTTAAAAAACTTTCAAAACATACCCTTGATTGGAAAAAAAAATTCACTTCTCCCCCTCAGATTTTCAAACAGACATCGCTCCCCCTCAACTTTTCAAAAATAACATTCCCCTCTTTTTTCATTTTATATTTTTCTACTTTTTATATTTTCTTTTATATAAAAAATTAAAGAGACGAAAACACACAATTCAAAGAAAAACTAACTAAAAAAACTTTGACAAAATGACAAAACTCCCCCTAGACTTGTCAAACTGATATTTCTCCCCCTCGATTTCTCAAAAATATATCTTTTCCTTACAGAGATAGAATACGTACCTTTGGAACTAGGCATTCGAGGAATCATCTTGAAAACACAAGTTAGAAGCACGGGAATAACAAAGACAAGACTAAAAAAATTTAAAGACACACGGAAGACTGGAAAAACAGGAAGGAAACGCTACACATGAATATATAGAAAACGAGTCACCGATGTGCTTGAAACACCGAAGCCACGCTGCGAGACAAGTGTAACTGCAAGAGGTACAGTTATCCCGTAGTGTGGAAAAGGTGTGACAAGTACAACTGAGACTCAAACTTTTAGATTAAGCATACCAAGCTTGGACACTAGTTCATGAAACCGTTTTTCGTCCAACGCCTTGGTAAACAAATCTGCCAGTTGGTTTTCCGTACACACAAAGTAGAGTTCCACGGTACCTTTCTCCACTTGGTCTTTGATGAAGTGGTAGCGCGCGTCTATATGTTTCATCTCTGTATGCTGCACCGGATTGCTTGTGATGGCGATAGCACTTTTGGAGTCGCAATAGATGGGGATGTTCGAGTAGTTGTACCCGTAATCCTTCAGTTGAGTCCGCATCCAAATCACTTGGGAACAGCAGCTGGCCGCGGCTACGTACTACGCTTCCGCCGTGGAGGTGGAGACGCAAGTCTGCTTCTTTGAGGCCCAGCTAACCAGCTTGTCGCCTAGGAACTGAACGTGTCCTGTCGTGCTTTTCCGGTCGAGCATGCTTTCCGCATGATCAGCATCAGAATACGCTGTAAGCTCGAAACCTGTATCCTTCGGGTACCAAAGACCAAGATTAGCAGTACCTTTCAAGTAACGAATTATACGCTTAGCTGCTATCATGTGAGACTCTTTAGGATTAGACTGAAACCTAGCACACAGAAAAGTGGAAAACATTATGTCCGGTCGACTTGCAATCAAATACATCAGTGAACCAATCATTCCTCGATAGGTAGTAGTGTTAACAGCCTTTTCGTTAGGATCAGCGTGTAACTTCGTATCGGGGGACATAGGAGTACGCATGGGAGAACACTGTCTTGAATTTCCGAAGAATATACGCGATGTACTTTGATTGATTGATGAATATCCCGGTCGACAGTTGTTGAACTTGAAGACCGAGAAAGAAATTCATCTGTCCCATCATACTCATTTTAAAATGCTTTTTCATGAGGAATGAAAAGTTGCGACAGTATTGTGGGCAAGAGGAACCGAAGATAATGTCATCGACATAGACTTGAACTAAAAGAATGTGCTCACCTTCCCTCTTTATGAAAAGAGTTGTGTCGATCTTACCTTTCGAGAAGCCGGAAATGAGAAGAAAAGTTGACAGTTTATCGTACCAGGCTCTCGGTGATTGTTTTAGTCCGTATAACGCTTTGTCGAGTCGATACACATGGTTCGGGTGATCCGGATATACGAAACCTTCTGGCTGGGAGACATACACCTCTTCTTTTAGATCTCCATTCAGAAACGCCGTCTTCACATCCATTTGATATACCGTGAAGTTTTTGTGGGCGGCGTACGCGAGAAACATCCGAATGGCTTCGATTCGGGCCACTGGTGCAAACGTCTCTTCGTAGTCGATCCCCTCTTGTTGCCGATACCCCTTAGCGACCAAACGTGCCTTGTTGCGGACCACGACACCATTCTCGTCCTTTTTGTTCTAGAAAATCCATTTCGTGCCAATGATGGTTCGGTTCTTCGGGCGAGGGACCAGACGCCAAACTTTGAGACTCTCGAATTCGTTGAGCTCTTCTTGCATGGCCATTATCCAGTCCGGGTCGTGTAAATCATCTTTCACTGATGCCGGTTCGACATTGCTCAAGAAAACAGAGAAGAGGCACTCGTTACCGGTTGTCACACGGTTTTGAGTATTGCTCAGCAATGCAGGTGCATCATCATCTTCAGCTTCCGTGGCAGCTCGAGTCTGAACTGGAGCAGTCGGATTGCCAATAATTTGTTCCGGAGGGTGCGCTCGAGTCTATTTCCTCGTGTGGGGTAGAGGATCCGAAAGAGGTTCTGAATTATCCGCATCGACATAGGACCCAAGGGGTAGATTCTGAACAGCTTCAGGGGATGGAACCGGATGAAGTCTTGGAGCGGCCGCAGGTTGAGATACAGCAGCGGTGGACGAAGATGTGGCAGTGTCGTCCGAGCCGTTGCTTGCTCCAGGGGAAAGAGTGGTTGGAACCACTGATGAGGGAGATGCGGTCGCCGTTTGCGTACTTGAAGATGGCGTCAGCTTAATTACTGGTGAAGTGGGTGAGGCCTCCGAGGATGTACCATTGGGGGTCAGAGGAGGACCGGATATGATGGTCGACACCACTATAGCTCCATCTGCATTTAAAAAAGCATCAGAGGTAACTGGGGGAAGAAATAAATCATTATAAAAATCTTGAAACAGAAGATCTAACTCAGATGGTTGTGACTTCGACGTATTGGACGACGAAGGATCTACTGTTGTGTGCTTGGGTTCTGATCTAGATAGATCAGAAGCCAGCACTCCAGTAAGCGCGGGTTCCGAACTGTTATGTCCAGAAGCCAGGTCGACCAATTCGTCGAAGGTCACGTTAATACTCTCGATCACACTTTTGGTCCTCTTATTATAGACGCGGTATGCTTTGTAAGATGTCGAGTAGCCAATGAAGATCCCCTCCTCCGCCTTCGGCTTGAGCTTGCCGAGATCATCCTTATCGTTCAGAACGAAGCATTTGCACCCAAACGCATGAAAATATCCGATGTTGGGGTGCGCTTATTGATGACCTCATAAGGCGTCTTGTTGAAGCGCTTGTGGATGATGGATCTATTTTGAGTGTAGCACGCCGTCGCGATAGCTTCGGCCCATAGAAACATAGGAAGTTCGTACTGAGTCAGCATGGTGCGCTCCGCTTCCACCAAAGTGCGGTTACGACGTTCCACCATGCCGTTTTGTTGTGGAGTCCTTGCTGCCGAGAAGGTGTGCAAAATCCCCGCCGAAGTGAGAAAATCGCTGATGGTACGATTCTTGAATTCCGTTCCGTTGTCCGTGCGAATCGGGATTACGGTCAGCTGAAGGTTATTTTGAACTCCCTTGAGGTGGTTGATTATAACATCGGGCGTCTCGTCCTTTGAACGAAGGAACTTGACCCAGGTTCGGGGGTTGGTCGTTGGCTAGCCAACGACCCTCCGATGCTTAAGTCATTAAACGTTTTATGAGAAAAAATCGTATGAAAAAGAGTTAGAGAACGTACCATTTCAGACTCTCTCTATTTGCCCCCTGTCATTTATTACCTTATTCTTTTTGGGAGGAAAATATAGGTTTTAAATGACAGAATGACACGGAGAAATATTGTCCTGCGTTGACTATGTTGTCATGCGACCGGGCACCATAGTAGACGTATCTCTGTGAAAAAGATATTAATTTAGGGATAGAGGAACGAACCTGTCGAGAGCCTGATCTTGAGACTTTGGTTTATTTTCGCGGCTTCAAGGTAGACTTGTAGCACTCACGAGCGACTTTTGGCTCACTCTTAATCTCCTGGATTCCCCATGGCGTAGGGAATTTCAACATTTGATGATACGTCGAGGGAACGACTTTCATATCATGGATCCATGGTCGTCCTAAGATGATGTTATAGGCCGACGCACAATCGATGACACTGAACTTGGTCTGCTTGTTGACTCCTCCGGCGTAGACGGGCAAGATTATCTCTCCGAAGGTGCTCGTCGCTTCTCCATTGAAACCGACCAAAGTCGTCGAACGTCGGGTGATTTCCGAGCGATCGATTCCCATGGCTTTGATGGTGTTGAGAAAAATAACATTTGCTGAGCTGCCCCCGTCGATTAAGACTCGACGCGTTAGACAGTTACCGACCGTGATCTGAATGATCAACCCGTCATGATGCTTCTGATACGAGTCGCCAAGGTCGACGTGGTCGAACACAATCTTCATGGCTTCTAGCTCCAAATCTCCTTTGGGTCTAGACGAGCGAGGAATAGGCTGATCATCGGGCGCCTGACTGGCATGACGCTTGGCCGCGGAATACGACAGACCACACACATCTGAACCACCGGTGATGCAATTGACGACCTTCGCATGATCGGGGGTCGTCGTTCGATGTCCGTTAGCTGAAATAGCGACATCGTCGATGATATCTTTGAGATTTCCTTTCAAAAAATGATATGCTAGTTCCTTCTTGAGTGCGATACAATCATCTGTCGCATGACCATGGTCGACGTGGAAGTCGCACCATTTTGATTTATCCTTCTTAGCATCGTCCAAGTCGGACTTCTTTGGCCATCGAATGGTAGCTTGAGCGGTCTTCAGAGCTCCGACTAAGTCCTTTGCAGATCCTTTGAGTCCGTAAGAGGATATCTTGGGGTACTGAGTGAACTTAGTCGCGGTCTTGGCCTCTGCTTTCGTCTTGAAACGAACATTTGAAATTTGGCGCGATGGCTCTATTCTTGAAACAACCTTTGTCTTGAACTCTGGCTTTCTGACGCCTAACGACTTCTTGTCGTCAGTGTGCTTGCGACGAAAGGCGGCCTCATCTTCGACCCTCATATATGCTAAGGTTCGAGCTCGGACGTCTTCGAAAGTCTCTGGGGGATACTTGGTCAGATCGATATATAGACCTGAACTATCGTCTAGACCACGCTTATAAGCTTCGATCGCAGTTTTGATGTCACAATTGCGGATACTGATCATTTTGGCATTGAATCTATTGAAATAACTTTGAATAGACTCATTGGTCTTCTGCATGACATAGTACAGATCAATAGTCTGCTTTTCCATCTTACGACTGCTGGCGAATTGCCGGGAGAATTGGTTGACCAATTCGGCGAACGACCCGATAGATTTGGGTTTGAGATTGATCAACCACTGGAGAGCTGGACCAGTGAGAGTCACCCCGAAACTCTTGCACATGCGTACTTCCTGGTACATGTGTGGAATCGAGATTGTCCACATGAGCTGCTTATACTGCGCGACATGCTCGGTTGGATCGGTCACACCCGAATACTTGGGAGTGAAGGCAGGAATGTTATACTTCTTTGGGACCTCGACGGTGGCGATCTCGTCGATGAAGGGCGATGCCTGATACCCCAAGCGAGGCTCGACGTCGACAGGCACGGCTGTCCCAGGCAACTTGGCGAGCAAGGACAGGACGCGCTCATTTTGGTCTTCTAACATCTTCAAACGTTGGGCGACGGGATCGTTAAGATCAGGATTTGCCCCTGTCGAGGGATTGGTCCCTGGACTAGTGCCATTACCATGCGACGAACCATTAGTGTCCCCATTGAACGGGACAAAATATGGCTGCGACCCATAGTGGAATTGTTGCGGTCCATTCTGAAACGATTGTGGTCTGATAACTCTATTTTTAGAGTTATTATTTCCATTTATTTTCCACTTTATTTTGTCAATTTTAGCCATTTCACTTCTTAAAACCCCCATTCTTGGTATATTTCACGAAAACGAGCAAAAGGAATGAACCATGGTCTTTAATAAATTATTTGGTAGAATTTGGGTGTTTTTCACGTTTTATCCTGCAGTGACCACTGTTGTGCCCACTCCGGGTCCCCACTCTTCGAGCAGATCAAAAAGAAGAGAAAAAGAAACTATTAGTTGGGATCTAATTTTCTGGAGGAGGATGGTTCATATGGCAGAGAAATGGCTGGAGAAGTAGAAAGATATCTTCCTTAAAAGATGACAACAAGTACACCTTCTAGTACTTAGAGATTGACTTGGAAAAGGGACCATTAGGTAAAAGGATTACCCATAGAGCTGAATTCTGCCACAACACAGCAGTCTTTATCCATTGGAAGACCCACCTCTTTTGTGTAATACCCAACTCCTTCTCCTAGAATATAAAGGAGCACTTGGGTACCATTAAATGCATGATTGGATATCATCCTTGAGTTTTTTCTTAGCTTTAAATTCTCTCAACTACCACATTAGCTTTAGTCTTTTATTTACTGCAGTAACTAGTTTAATTTTCAGTAATTTACTTTCTTAGTTTAATTATAATTCGAATTACACAGTGCAGGGACGACTTCTCGTTCCCCACTGTGAGCAGTTAATTCAAGTCACTTTCAGTTTTATTATGTGCAAATCTTCATCTTTTGTTTTCTTTATTTCGGAAATGCTAGGCTAAACATCCTTTGGGATGTAGGAAAGAGAAGTGCCTGGATTTTATTAAAAATGCTTGAGTAATCTTTATACTTAGAATATTTGTTGTTTTGGCCATTCATTCTCGATATTTACCCAAAGATGCGAACAAGCCGATCACTTGCAAGGATCTAAAGTCTAGTTCTTAACTTAGAAATGAGTAGAACGCAGTGACACGAGCTTGAATGATGCTAGGGGATTCGAAAGAATTCTTATGACACTTACGAAAGTGAGGTCGGCACAGTGAGCAATTCTCAACCCACTGGAGTAGTAGGCAAGCTAATTTGTGTATTAAAAACACTTAGAGTATTTGTCTCTACACATTCCATCGAGACCTGAAAAGGTCCATTCTTGAGATCACCATTGACAAAACAACAAGTACTAAGAGTATGGGATTTTTATCTAAACGGTGTGAGTATTTTGTAACCGGGCTTTTCTAGCGAAAATGCCTACCTCGAATACAAGGATCATTTTTAGGACCGAGTATTTGGTATAAAATCTAGGGAAAATCTAACCTACATTCCTCCTTTTAAATCTTAGTAAAATCGTTAAAGTAGCTCTTTCACCAACCAAACCAAGCTATTATTTTCTTCTCTAATTGAAACTTGTAAAAGGAGCTCATGAGAACCGTATTGTCTTGATTGTCCAGTCCCTGTGGATTCGATTCTGGTATTTTACCAACTATTACTTGCTGTGACGATCATAGTGGACAGTGTACACTTGCACTTCCCACTGTGGACAGTTTGCAACCCACTGCGATTAAAACACATATGTCGCACGTGACAAGTTTTTGGCGCCGTTGCCGGGGACTGGCGTGATTTTTAATCTCAAGACATTAGTTTTTGTTTGAGCCCGAGTAACTCGTTTTTCTAAGCTCTTCGTGTTGCATGCCAAGGCAACAACACGAACCTTTGTTACCAATCGATCTTGAAATAGAGAAAACTTTTCGAAGAAAACGCAGAAACAGAAATCGACAACCCCTGTGATCCCCACTGTGAACATGGCGGAAAGACCGCCTGTAGTGGAGACCACAATCACGATTGCCGATAGCAAAGATCGAAAAATACGGGACTATGCTACTTCTGGAGTTAGTGATTTAGGCTCCGGGATTCGAAGGCCCGACCTTGAAACAACGCATTTTGAACTCAAACCGGTGATGTTTCAAATGATCCAAGCCATGGGTCAATTTGGAGGATCGCCATCTGAGGATCCGCACTCGCACTTAAAATCTTTTTTAGAAATGACCGATTCCTTTCAGTTGCAAGGTGTTAGTGATGAGGCATTAAGACTAAGGTTTTTCCCTTTTTCATTAAGGGACAAGGCGAAGTCTTGGCTGAACGCACATGCACCTCACTCGATAACCACTTGGCAAGAGCTTGCCGATAAATTTTTGCAAAAATACTTTCCTCCAACAAGGAATGTAAGGTTTCGAAATGATATAATTATGTTTAGGCAAGAGGAAGATGAGGCTGTTTCAGATGCATGGGAACGATTTAAAGATTTACTTCGAAAATGCCCACATCATGGCATCCCACATTGCATCCAATTGGAGACCTTTTACAATGGTCTTTCCAATGCAGCCAAAATCATCTTGGATGCAACAGCCGGTGGAACATTTACGAGTATGACTTACAACGAAGGATATCAAATCTTAGAAAAAGTGTCCAACAACAACACCGAATGGTCAAATCCGGGAGCACCCATGTCAAAGACCAACACCATCGATTCCGAAGCACTGAAAACCATGAATGCGCAATTAGTGGCCTTGACCAAAATCGTTTTAAATCAAAATAGAGGCCAAGTCAATTCCGCAACACATCTCCCTGAAAACTGCTCCCTCTGTGGAGAGGAGCATGTTTTTGATTTTTGTCCAGCAAATCCCGAATCTGTTAATGTCATAGGAACCAACCCGAGGAATAACCCATATTCACAGACTTATAATCCAGGTTGGAGAAATCATCCAAATTTCTCTTGGTCTGGTAATCAAGGACTCCAACCCCAAGGGCCGAGTCATATCCAGCAAAGACCACACAACCCCCCTGGATTTCAATCACATCACAGTGGGCAATCCTCACATCACAGTGGGCAGCACTCACAGAACTTTCACCAAGGGCAGTCCTCACAACCATACCAACCACGATCCAACCAATCAGCTGAGGCTCAACAATCGATTGAATCAATTCTCAAGGGTTTTATGAATCAAACTCAAGCAGCCATTAGGAACATAGAGACTCAAGTAGGACAACTAGCCGTTGAAGTTAAGAATAGACCACCAGGAACATTACCTAGTGACACCGAGCAAGCTAGGGTGATAGGAAAAGGACCAGAACATGTCAAGTCCATAACACTGAGGAGTGGAAAGGATCTGAAAGATATCGTTTTTGAGTCTGATGATTCGCCTCAAAAACCCACCGTGAGCACCACAGTGGGCACTCCTCAAGTCACTGTGATCCCCACAGTGGGGACCGACATCCCTGACCTTCTCACTCTTGGATCTGTCCCAAAGCCTACTGTTCCAAAGCCAATACCACAGCAAACTCAAATCGACCCACGAAATATTCCTTTTCCTGAAAGAATGAAGCCGAAAAATGTCGATGTTCAATTTAAAAAATTCTTAGACATTTTTAAACAACTTCACATTAACATACCTTTGGTAGAAGCTCTCGAGCAAATGCCAACCTATGTTAAATTTTTAAAGGATATTTTGAACAAAAAGAGAAAGTTGGGTGAATTTGAAACTGTGGCTTTGACCGAGGAATGTAGCGCCCTCCTCACTAGCAAGATTCCACCTAAGTTGAAAGACCCAGGTAGTTTCACCATTCCATGCACAATAGGAGGACAAGAAGTAGGTCAAGCACTCTGTGATCTAGGAGAGTGTCAACTTGATGCCGCTGTCCATTTTTAACAAGTTAGGTATTGGAGAGGCTAGACCCACAACCGTGACATTACAACTAGCCGACCGGTCCATTGCTTATCCCAAGGGAAAAATAGAAGATGTTTTGGTCCAAGTGGATAAATTTATCTTCCCCGCTGATTTTCTAGTTCTAGATTATGAGGCCGATAAAGAAATCCCAATCATCTTAGGGCGTCCGTTTCTTGCAACCGGACGTACTTTGATTGATGTGCACAAAGGGGAACTCACGATGAGAGTTAATGACCAAGAGGTGACATTCAATGTTTTTAAGTCTCTTAAATATATAGATACCGAAGATTGCTTTGCCTTGAGTTCGATTTATGGAACCCACAGTTTTGACACACTGCCTACAGTGGGGAGAACAGTTCCCACAGTGAGGAGTGATAGTGAGCACTCTGAATCTGAGAGTGATGACACTTTTGAGGATGAGTGTAACGAAATGGTTGCAGCTTTTGAACCTCTGGACTTTAAGGATAGAAATGTTCAACCCCCTTCAATAGAACGACCTCCCGAGTTAGAGCTTAAACCATTGCCTTCCCATTTAAAATATGCTTATCTCGCTAAAGATAATAAACTTCCCGTTATTATCTCTTCCAAACTTAGTGAGAAACAAGAACAACTCCTGATCGATTTGTTGATGAAGCATAAGAAGGCAATTGGTTGGACCATAGCGGACATTCGAGGAATTAGCCCCTCTTTATGTCAACATAAGATTAATTTGGAGAGTGACCACCCGGGGAAAGTCCAACCTCAAAGAAGGTTAAACCCCATCATGAAGGAAGTAGTTAAGAAAGAAGTCTTGAAGTGGTTAGATGCCGGTATTATCTATCCCATTGCTAGTAGTTGGGTGAGCCACGTCCAATGTGTCCCTAAAAAGGGAGGGACGACTGTAGTGAAGAACGAAAGGAACGAGCTCATTCCCACTAGGACTGTCACGGGATGGAGGATATGCATGGACTATAGACAACTCAACTTGGCCACTAAGAAAGACCACTTTCCTTTACCTTTCATCGATCAAATGCTTGATAGGTTAGCAGGAAAGGAATTTTATTGTTTTCTAGATGGATACTCCGGATACAACCAAATCCACATTGCACCCGAGGACCAAGAAAAGACCACCTTTACTTGTCCCTACGGCACTTTTGCATTCCGGAGAATGCCATTTGGATTGTGTAATGCCCCCGCCACTTTTCAACGTTGTATGATGGCCATTTTTACCGACATGATAGAAGATACCATAGAAGTTTTTATGGACGATTTTTCTGTGATAGGGACATCATTTGACAATTGTTTGGGAAATTTAGAGAAAATCCTAGTGAGATGTGAGACCCACGACCTAGTCTTAAATTGGGAAAAATGTCATTTTATGGTCGAAGAGGGTATTGTTTTAGGACACCTTGTCTCAAAAAGAGGGTTGGAAGTTGACAAAGCCAAGCTTGAGGTAGTGGCACAACTTCCCGAACCTACAACGGTGAAAGGTATTCGAAGTTTTTTGGGTCACGCAGGTTTTTATAGGAGGTTCATCAAGGATTTTTCGAAAATTACAAAACCCCTATGTAACCTATTACAGCATGAAAAAGACTTCATTTTTACCCAAGAATGCCGAGAAGATTTTGAAAAAATCAAAGAAGCATTAGTCACAGCACCCATAGTGACCTCTCCTGACTGGTCACTCCCATTCGAAGTGATGTGTGATGCCAGCGATTGGGCTGTGGGGGCTGTTCTCGGACAGAAAAAGAACAAAGTTTTTCACCCCATTTATTATGCAAGTAAAACACTGATTGAAGCTCAGATTAATTACACTGTTACTTAAAAAGAATTACTTGCGGTGGTGTTTGCTTTTGATCGTTTCAGGTCATACTTGATAGGGACGAAGGTCATAGTGCACACAGATCATGCAGCGATCAAATATTTGATCAACAAAGCTGATTCCAAGCCACGGTTGATTAGATGGGTTTTATTGCTACAAGAATTTGACCTTGAGATCGTCGATAGAAAAGGAACAAGCAATCAGGTTGCCGACCATTTGTCCAGGCTCGAGAAGACAGTGGGCACTGTTGATCCCACTCCTGATCCCACTCCGGTAAAAGAAACTTTTCCCGATGAACAATTACTATCTGTTCAACATCATAATATTCCTTGGTATGCTGATATTGCAAACGTTTTAGCAAGTGGACTTAAGCCCCACGGGATAAGTGGACAACCATTTAAAAAGTTTTTACACGACACACGACAATACGTTTGGGACGATCCTTTCTTGTACAAGATAGGGGCGGACCAAATATTGAGGCGTTGTGTCCATGGGAGTGAGCAACATCAAATACTCCATGGTTGTCACACATCCCACTACGGTGGCCACTTCGGTGGAAACCGTACCGCAGTGAAAATCTTGCAAAGTGGATTCTTTTGGCCCACTGTTTTTAAAGACTCGTATGAATTTTGTGAAAAATTGTGAGCAATGTCAAGGTACGGGGAATATATCGCACAGAAATGAAATGTATCTTAACAACATTTTAGAGGTTGAACTTTTTGATGTTTGGGGAATAGATTTCATGGGACCTTTTCCAAATTCCAACAATAATTTTTATATCTTGGTTGCGGTAGACTATGTTTCGAAATGGGTAGAAGCCATTGCATGTCACTCTAATGATGCCAACACCGTTGTGAAATTTTTGCATAAAAATATTTTCACTCGATTCGGAACACCACGGGCATTGATTAGTGACAAAGGCACCCATTTTATAAACAAAGTCATGGCCTCGGTTCTTGCTAAATATGACATACATCATAGAGTGGCCACCGCATACCATCCACAAACCAATGGTTTGGCCGAACTTTCAAATCGTGAAATCAAAGGGATTTTGGAAAAAGTTGTTAAACCGCACCGAAAAGATTGGTCAACCAAACTTGATGATGCTCTTTGGGCCTATCGAACGGCCTACAAAACTCCTTTGGGAATGTCTCCATTTAAATTAGTTTTTGGCAAGGCTTGCCATTTACCAATTGAATTAGAACACAAGGCGTTTTGGGCCCTTAAAGAACTTAACATGAGTGAGGATGCTGCGGGAATCAAAAGGAGTTTACAAATGCATGAGCTAGAGAAGTTGCGATATCACTCCTATGAGAACGCAAAGTTGTATAAAGAGAAGACCAAGATGTGGCACGATCGTAGGATCAACCATAGGGAGTTCATAGAAGGACAACAGGTACTATTGTTCAACTCCCGTCTCAAACTCTTTCCAGGTAACCTAAAATCAAGATGGACGGGACCATACACCATTGTTAAGGTGAGTCCTTTCGGAACAGTAGAGTTGAAATCTCCACAATCGGGCCAAACCTTCAAAGTCAATGGGCAAAGGGTGAAGCACTTTCTGAACGAGAGTGCCCACATTCCATCCCACTCTCCACCCCACTTTGGTTAAGAAACATCGGGACCACTTGTAAATATTTTATTTCAACTTTTTGCTGTCTTTTTATTATTTTTGGTCTTTTTAATTCTGCATGGTAGTTTGTTTTAATGTGTGTAGAAGAAAGTGCCACTTTTTAAAGAAAAATCAAGGAAAGTACTTCGCAGTGGGGAAAACGCAAGTCCCTGCGCTCCCCACTCCAGAGCTGACGCGAGATTGGACAGATTTGGGGGCCCAAGGCTGACAAGCTTTCACCTTTTTCTGCCAACAAGTCTACCTTTATGCCATGTTGTCATAGTTCACCATTTTCCAAGAAAAACCATCATAATCCTTCTCTCTCTCTCTCCTAGAAACCGACGGTTCACCCTAAACCTTTTTTCCAAAATTCCAAAAACCATCTTAACCTCTCAAAAACCACTTTCACTTCCAAAACATTCAAAAACACTTTTTCTTCTCCATTTCTCTCCAAGAAAACCCACCAATCTGAAACCTTCCTAAAACCCTAAAAATGGCAAGAACCAAGAGGATGAACACTAACCCCGATGCACCCACACGTGCAGCCGTCCGCCGCAGGACCGCCGAAGGACAACCGCCGGAAACTGTCACCGGCGACCTAAATGAGCCGCCACCAGTCTCCGGCGACAATCCGATTGTTCCAGACACAGGTTCGTCGAAACAAGAGAGTCCCAAGGATGTTTCTTCATCTAAAGTGGCAGATTCTGGTTCTAGCCACTTCGATGATGAGGCATTACAAGCCGAAGAGGAAGAACGAAAATTGGAAGAAGAGTTCAACCTGCGCATGTCGGCCATCAGAAAGAGAAAAGAAGAAGTCGAACGAAAACGAAAAGAGGAAGAGGAAAGGTTACGAGAAGAGGAAAGGTTACGAGAAGAGGAGGAGAGAAAACGGAAAGAAGAGGAGGAAAGAAAGGCTGAGGAAGAAAAGCTTCGGGTCGAAAAGGAGAAGAAAAAGGTCGAGGAAGAACAAAGACGAATTGAGAATGAAAGGCTTCTTGAGGAAGCAATGAAAAAAGCGGCTGAAGAGAGGGAAAGAAAAGAAAAAGAAGTTCAAGGAATGGGTAAGGAGCATATTCAGACTAGAACAAATTCTCAAGCCACAACTGCTGTTGGCTTGGAAGCGATAACAACTGCTTCCCACAGTGGGGAGAATCCAATGAGGAAGGCTTTGAGGAACAAGGGAATGGTCACCAGGTCTTTGGTGACCAAATCAGCGAAAACACCCACTAAGAAGCCGAGGAAGACCGCTGGAAAAGGTAAGGGTCTAGAACCCTCTTTGAGTTCTTCTTCTTTAGAAACTGATGCTGGGGATATGCAAATCCCATCTGAAAACCCACACAAATCCACAGTGGGGACTGCGCATGCCCCCAGTAGGGTACCCAGGCAATTCACCACTCCCGCTGTGGCTGCCCACTTTGAATGTATTTCTAATCAGAAGTTGAACTTAGAAAGGGGTTTTGACCCCGACTTTATAGAAGCCAATGCATTTATTAAGAACAGGATCGTCGAGCAAGATTGGTCGACGTTGGCAGCTGCCAACCGTCGCGCAAATGCCTCTTTAGTGAGGGAAATTTATGTCGAGGCCTCTCAATCCAAAGAAACTTTTGTAAAAGTCCGGGGTAAAACTGTATTCTATCATGCTAGTGCTATCAACCAAGTTCTTGGCATAAGGACCCCCACTGTTTGCGAATTTGTCCGATTTTTGAAAAAAATGACCGAAGCAGATGAAGAATTGATTTTAAAGGAATTAGCAGCTGAGGGAAAGCCCTGGGGTAAGGATGGTCAACGCAAATGCTTGCCTGCTAATGCCCTCACAACTGAGGCCGCTGTATGGTTCCAGTTTGTGCGGGCAACCATATCCCCCACTTCTCATGACACTACGTTATCGATGCACAAGTGCGCCCTGTTGTACTGCGTCTTAACTGGTAAACCGATCAATATGGGGACCCTCATGTACGCTGCCATCGATCAAGCTCGCACCAGAAAGAAGGTAAATCTGCCCCTCCCTTGTCTCATTACTTCATTGCTAATAACTGCTGGAGTGCCCACAGCTGTGGAAGATCAATGGCTTGTTTCCACAAGCAATATCGGTGTGGCAACAATAAGAAAGATGGGACGAGCAGTCACTACCCCCACTGATGATCCCACAGTGAGGATTGTTGGTGAGCACATTGTGAGAACCACTGGTACCCCACTCCTACAACCCACTGCAGGAACCGCAAGCACAAGAAGCAGTAATCCCATGTCCGAAATCCTGAAAGCTTTGAGGAAACTCACGTATCGAGTCGAACTAATGGAGGCCCAGCAGAAATATCAAAACAGGGCGACGGCATCATTTTGGATGTACACCCGGGAACGTGATGAGGTGAAAAAGAAGATATACGAAGTAGCTAATCCTGAGTTAGCCGCACAACTCCCTGATTTCCCCGAGGATATCTGTCGTACCTATGATAGTGAAGTTGAGTTCGATGATGATGATGCGGATCTGTCGCCGCAAGCTACCCCGTCCCCTTAATGGTTTGTTAAAACTTTGGTTTCCACTCATGATGCTCTCTAAAACAATTTTAATTTCTGTTTGGTTTGATTTTATGCCTATGGCTAGGCTTTTGACACTTTGCTGAATTCTTATTTTGGTTCGTAATGCATGAAATCCTACCGCTTGGTAGGTACTTTTGGGTACTAACGTATTTGTTGTTTGAATGCTTGTTTGATCTTGTTTCCATTTCAAGGTACAACTTTCGGCTTCCGACTTAAAAAGGTCACTTTTGTAAGTACAAATCTCAACTTGTCCCGTGAAATGATATAGGCCATTTTTCGCATCCAAACACGATCCTTTTTGTACCCCAAACCACCACCTTTGTTCGTTAATTCAGTGTCACAGTGGGGACACTGTGAGATTTAAGTTTGAGGTAGGAACTTTCAGAGTGACTTCCAGTTTGCCCACAGTGGGGACACTGTGAAGTCTAAGTTTGAGGTGGGTAAACCATACCCACCTCCAAAAAAAAGAAAAACACAAAAATACAAAAACAGAAGAAAAACGGAGTGTCACTAACAAACGTGATGGTGTGCCTTTCTGGACCATCAAAGTGTTCACTCCCAGAAAAAGATGGTGTGCCTATTCTGGACCATCGGAATAACCACTCTCACAAAAATAGCCATACACAAATAAAGCCTGAAAGTGTGCGTACATACCCATGAAAGATCCAAAATACCCACTTCTTGAAATAAAAATCTCCAAGCGAGATTTTCGGTCCATGTTTGGAAATACTTGCCAAAAACCCTTGGGAAAATATTCAAAGCCATAAATCCGTCGAACCCAAGAAAGCCCTATTGATTAATGGAAAACAAGGGAAAGATTTCATCAAACACAAAAGTAAAATTTTCAAGTTTGGAACCGAAGGAAGTATCGAAGGAAGGAGATCAACGCCCGTTCAAGTCAAGAAGTATGTAAGTCCCTAAAAGTTCTAGTGCATTTTGTTCATTTTATTTCTTTCTTTTTATTACTTGGGGACAAGTAATGGTTTAAGTTTGAGATTGTGATAACTCTATTTTTAGAGTTATTATTTCCATTTATTTTCCACTTTATTTTGTCAATTTTAGCCATTTCACTTCTTAAAACCCCCATTCTTGGTATATTTCACGAAAACGAGCAAAAGGAGTGAACCATGGTCTTTAATAAATTATTTGGTAGAATTTGGGTGTTTTTCACGTTTTATCCTGCAGTGACCACTGTTGTGCCCACTCCGGGTCCCCACTCTTCGAGCAGATCAAAAAGAAGAGAAAAAGAAACTATTAGTTGGGATCTAATTTTCTAGAGGAGGATGGTTCATATGGCAGAGAAATGGCTGGAGAAGTACAAAGATATCTTCCTTAAAAGATGACAACAAGTACACCTTCTTGTACTTAGAGATTGACTTGGAAAAGGGACCATTGGGTAAAAGGATTACCCATAGAGCTGAATTCTGCCACAACACAGCAGTCTTTATCCATTGGAAGACCCACCTCTTTTGTGTAATACCCAACTCCTTCTCCTAGTATATAAAGGAGCACTTGGGTACCATTAAATGCATGCTTGGATATCATCCTTGAGTTTTTGCTTAGCTTTAAATTCTCTCAACTACCACATTAGCTTTAGTCTTTTATTTACTGCAGTAACTAGTTTAATTTTCAGTAATTTACTTTCTTAGTTTAATTGTAATTCGAATTACACAGTGCAGGGACGACTTCTCGTTCCCCACTGTGAGCAGTTAATTCAAGTCACTTTCAGTTTTATTATGTGCAAATCTTCATCTTTTGTTTTCTTTATTTCGGAAATGCTAGGCTAAACATCCTTTGGGATGTAGGAAAGAGAAGTACCTGGATTTTATTAAAAATGCTTGAGTAATCTTTATACTTAGAATATTTGTTGTTTTGGTCATTCATTCTCGATATTTACCCAAAGATGCGAACAAGCCGATCACTTGGAAGGATCTAAAGTCTAGTTCTTAACTTAGAAATGAGTAGAACGCAGTGACACGAGCTTGAATGATGCTAGGGGATTCGAAAGAATTCTTATGACACTTACGAAAGTGAGGTCGGCACAGTGAGCAATTCTCAACCCACTGGAGTAGTAGGCAAGCTAATTTGTGTATTAAAAACACTTAGAGTATTTGTCTCTACACATTCCATCGAGACCTGAAAAGGTCCATTCTTGAGATCACCATTGACAAAACAACAAGTACTAAGAGTATGGGATTTTTATCTAAACGGTGTGAGTATTTTGTAACCGGGCTTTTCTAGCGAAAATGCCTACCTCGAATACAAGGATCATTTTTTAGGACCGAGTATTTGGTATAAAATCTAGGGAAAATCTAACCTACATTCCTCCTTTTAAATCTTAGTAAAATCGTTAAAGTAGCTCTTTCACCAACCAAACCAAGCTATTATTTTCTTCTCTAATTGAAACTTGTAAAAGGAGCTCATGAGAACCGTATTGTCTTGATTGTATAGTCCCTGTGGATTCGATTCTGGTATTTTACCAACTATTACTTGATGTGACGATCATAGTGGACAGTGTACACTTGCACTTCCCACTGTGGACAGTTTGCAACCCACTGCGATTAAAACACATATTTCGCACGTGACATGGTCCATGCTGAAATGGCTGCGATCTCTACTGGAAAGATTGCGATCCTTGCTGGAAAGGTTGTGATCCTTGCTGGAAAGGTTGCGATCCTTGCTGGAAAGGTTGCGGACCACTTTGGAACGGCTGGGAAAACGGCTGGGATTCATTCTGAAATGGCTGGGAGCCACCTTGAAATGGTTGTGGTCCATTGTTCAAGGGTGGTGGTCGGATGTGCTGAGGGGGAATCTGCCCAGACTGGGGATTCGGAATGAACGAACCCGGCTGTTGATTCTGTGCGGACGGGCTTGGTCCCGGAGCTGGATTCTGGATGAATGGTCTGGGACCATTCTGGGGTCCAGAAGGATTCTTTAGTCGCGCGATCTCTTCAGCTGCTCTGCGATTCTGCTCTGCCATTGCATGGAGTTGATTCCTGGCAACCTCGAGCTCCTGATACATCTGAGCGACGGCTTGCTGCGGATTTCCAGGGGCTTCCATTTTCCTGCAACGAAAAATAGAAGAAACTCCAAGAAACTATTAGTAGAATGCACGTTCGTCGAGGATTTTCTCTAGATGTAGTCCCACGGATGGCGCCAAACTGTTAATGCCAAAAATCGCACCAAAGGGACAACTTAAGGTCGATGTGGACTTAAACAACTAAAGAAAGGATCTTTTGACGAGACGTGCGACGAGGTAAAAATAAGAAAGACAAGGGATTTGATGACGCACGAAAAACCTCAAACGAGGAAAAAACCTGCGGATGACAGGGGATGTCGTCGCTGCACTATGGTCGCCAATCAGGGGCGATGTCCTTGGTACTGGCGTCGGTCGTACGATGATTACAATACAAATGAAGGAAATGCTTCGAAATGTAAAGTACAAATGTTTAAAGTGTAAAACAGGTGTTTGTCGTGTGAGTACAAAGTGTAAACAACTGTTGGTCGAAAGTTGTTGGCGTGCGTCGAGAGCGATGATTTGAGCTTTTCTTCGAGTGTTCTTGAGTTCGCTGTAGGGTTCTGGCTTTCAGTACTTGATTTCCAGAGTTTGAGGGTTCTTAGCTATGAGCTTGAATGTTTTTCTCTGCTGTTCGGTGATGTTCGCTGACGATTGTTGATGTGTATCGGATGTTAACTGATGATCCTTGATGTGAAGACTTAGCTTGGTATTTATAGTCTTTGCGTCATTAATTAGCTACATTAATGCTTTGATCAACGGCTACAACGGCTGGAAACGGTTGTCGGAGTGATTATCCATAATGTTCTTCGTCCGTTACGGCTGCTTGCTGTTAATGGCTTTGACTCCTGCATTAAATACTTAACAAACGTAATAGTCAAGGTTAACGTTAGCTTTGGTCGAAGGTGCAGTGATCTTACGCGATGGTCGTACGGGACGGGCGATGCTATGGTCGAGCGTCATGGGGGACGTACGACTTACCTTTTACGGGAGACGACGGATGTTTTCTGGGTTCTTGTTGTGACCTTATCTTAATACAAGATATAGCTTAGGACATGCGTCTTACCTGTTTTGGTCGTGGTCGAGCGACGTGATTTTTTGCCCAAACAGTAGGTATGATTGATATGATATAGATGGATGGCACATGTAAGATTGTTCTTAATGCTTGTAATAGTCCGATCAACTGTTATTTGATTTTATGAATCTTTAATCTTTGAGAAAAGTTTTTAGGTTTGATAAATCTTTCATGTCTTGGTTGAATTTGAGATAGTGATATAATAATCCATTCCTTGTGGCTTTTAATTACTGATTGTTCAATTACTTTTGTTAAGATCGAATGATGATACAAAGTGTTGAATGATATTTATTGTAGCTTGATAGAGTATAGTGATGGAATGTGATTATGCCTGTCATCGTGAAGTTATGTCAATCGTGTCAAATATGTGAGTTAAGTGATTGTTTGCCTGAGGAATCCAACCCTCCAACTTTTTCTCCTATCTGAATTAATTAAGTTTTAATTTGTATTGTAATACACAACAAACCAAACCAATTTGCATTAGTCTAGTTAATAATCTATACAGTTATTGTGGTACTTGACACCTGGTTCCTTTGGTTCGATACTCGTACTTTATAAGTACTATTACTTGATTCGACCCGTACACTTGCGGTAGATTTAGGGGGGTGTAAACCTGCTTATCAGGGATCGAGGGACGAACCTATAAAGACCTTCTGGTTAGGCTTGCTATGGTCCAGGACGACTTCCTCCAGGCGATAGTTGTCAGCTGTCCCAGGAGCATCCTGGACCTGTAATTGCTAGATGGCCTGCTTCTGCGGCTTCAGGGTCGACTTATAGCAGTCGCGGGTGACTTTTGGTTCACTTTTGATCTCCTGGACTCCCCACGGCGTAGGAATTTTCATGGTCTGATGATACGTCGAGGGAACAACTTTCATATCATGGATCCATGGTCGACCTAAGATGATGTTATAGGCCGACGCACAGTCGATGACGTTGAACTTGGTCTGCTTGTTGATTCCTCTGGCATAGACAGGCAGAGTGATCTCTCCAAAGGTACTCGTCGCGTCTCCATTGAAACCGACAAAGGTTGTCGAGCGTCGGGTGATTTCCGATCGATCGATTCCTATGGCCTTGATGGTATCAAGGAAGATGACGTTTGCTGAACTGCCTCCATCGACCAAGACTCGTCGGGTTAAACAGTTGCCAATCGTGAGTTGAATGATCAACCCGTCATGATGCTTTCGATACGAATCGCCGAGGTCGTCTTGGTCGAATGAAATCTTCATGGCTTCTAACTCCAGATCTCCTTTAGGTCTTGATGAACGAGGGGTAGGTCGATCGTCAGGTGCCTGGCTGGCATAACGTTTGGCTGCGGAATACGTCAGACCGCACACGTCAGACCCACCAGTGATGCAGTTGACGACCTTTGCATGATCGGGAGTCGGGGGTCGAGCGTCGTTAGCTGGACTAACGACGTCGTCGATGATATCCTTTAGATTGCCCTTTGGGACGTGATATGCAAGCTCCTTTTTGAGAGCTATACAGTCGTCCGTCAGGTGACCGTGGTCGACATGGAAGTCGCACCACTTTGATTTATCTTTCTTACCGTCATCTTTGTCGGACTTCTTCGGCCACCGGATGGTAGCCTGGACGGTCTTCAGGGACTTTACCAAGTCCTTAGTAGTCCTTTGAATCCATAGGAGGATATCTTAGGGTACTGGGGAAATTTGGCCGCGGTCGCGGTCTTGAACTCCGCTTTCGTCTTGAATCGGACGTTCAAGATTTGCCGTGCAGGCTCTGACTTGGACACCGCCTTTGTCTTGAACTCTGGCTTCTTTACACTCAACGACCTCTTATCATCAGAATGCTTACGACGAAAGGCAACCTCGTCTTCCACCCTCATATAAGCAAGGTTTCTTGCACGGACATCTTCGAAATTCTCTGGAGGATATTTGGTCAGATCGGTGTATAGACCCGAACTGTCGTCTAGACCACGCTTGTAGGCTTCGATCGCGGTCTTGACGTCACAGTTGCGGACACTGATCATCTCTGCGTTGAACCTATTGAAATAACTCCGGATAGATTCACCGGCCTTCTGCACGACATAGTACAGGTCGCTGGTCTGCTTCTCCATCTTGCGACTGCTGGCGAACTGCTGGGAGAACTGGTTGACTAACTCAGCGAACGACCCGATGGATTTGGGTTTGAGGTTAATCAACCATTGGAGAGCAGGACCTGTGAGGGTCGCGCCGAAACTCTTGCACATGCAAACCTCCTGATACATATGCGGGATCGAGACCGTCCACATTAACTGCTTATACTGTGCGATGTGCTCCGTTGGATCGGTTACTCCCGAATACTTAGGCGTGAAAGAGGGGATGTTATACTTCTTCGGGACGTCGACAGTCGCTATCGTGTCGACGAAGGGCGATGCTTGAAATCCCGAGCGAGGCTCGACATCGACGGGCACGGCTGCCCCCGGCAGTTTAGCGAGTAGAGACAAGACGCGCTCATTCTGGTCTTCCAACATCTTCAACCGCTGGGCGACGGGGTCGTTAGGATCGGAATTTACACCCGTTGGAGGGTTAACCCCTGAACTGGTGCTATTTCCGTATGACGAGCCATTGGCGTCCCCATTGAAAGGGACAAAGTACGACTGGGACCCATTGTGCATGGGTGGTGGCCTCAGATGCTGAGGCGGAGTCGGCCCGAACTGGGGGTTTGGGATGAACGATCCCTGCTGCTGGTTCTGACCGAACGGTCCTGGTACTGGATTCTGAATGAATGGACCCGAACCCGGATTCTGGACGAATGGAGCGGATCCTAGATTCTGACCGAACGATCCTGGACCTGGATTCTGAACGAATGGTCTGGGAGCGTTCTGCGGTCCGAACGATCCACCCGGATTCTGATTCCTTAGTCGCGCGATTTCCTCAGCTGCCCTTCGACTTTGATCAGCAAGGACGCTGATTTGATTTCGCGCAGCTTCCAACTCCTGATACATCTGGGCAATGAGCTGCTCTTGGTTTCCATGGGCTGCCATTTTCCTGAAACAGAAAAAAGAAGAAACTCCAAGAAATCGTTAGTAATACGCACGTTTGTCGAAGACTTTCTCTAGATGGGGCCCCACGGTGGGCGCCAAACTGTTAATGCCAAAAATCGTCCAGAAGGATAACTTAAGGTTGATTGTGGAGCTTAACAACTAAAGATAGAAATCGTTCGACAAAGCAATGCGACAAAGCAATGCGACAAAGACAAAAATGTAAATGAGACGAAGGGAATTTGGTGACGCGGGAAAAACCTCAACGAGGAAAAAACCTGCGGACGACAGTGATGATGTCGTCGTTGCACTATAATCGCCAAACAGGGGCGATGTCCTTGTGTTTCAGGTGTCGAGAGTACAATGGTTACAATACAAATGAAAGAAAGAATTTAGATGTAAAGTAAACAAGTGTATCGTGCGTAAAAACTAGTGCGTCGTGTGTAAAAGTAAAGCGTCGTGCGTAGGAATCGTGCGTCGAGAGCGATCTTTCGAGAGAGATTTCTTTGCTTCAAGTGCTTTTGCTGTGTGATTGTCCTTGAAATCAAATGTCCGCAAATGAGGCTGGGATCTTTGTATTTATAGTCTTCGTAGCTTTGAATGACCTTCATGAATGTAAGAGTAAGGGCCTGTTTGTTTTTGGCTTAATGAGCTTAATGGCCTGCATGGCTTATTCGGTCAGCCATACAAGGATGTTTGGTAGTGGCTTGTAAAATCCAATTTTGCAGGTTGTCACTTCTGGGTTTTGTTATTTATTCACAATCTGATTGTGGGTTCTCATCTTTTTTATGAAATCTTTTTAGATGTTTTATTGGATTTGTATTTAGATTATGATGTCTGGTGATCAATAAAACAAAAACAAATAGAAGGGTAAAATGGTCATTTTGATTGTTCATACAGTTTATTCAGCACAACAAACAAACAACAATTTTATTAATACAGATAGACAACTTTATACACACAGCTAACTTTATCCATACAGGACTTAATGAAAAACCAACCAAACAGCCCCTAACAGTCGTAACGGTCATTGTGGTTAACGCTCGTAATTAACCTCATCGGTTATGTCCGTTGGCCATTAATGATGTTGACCCTGCATTAAACATAGAAATCATGACAGTTATCACACGTTAGTAAGTCGAGGTCGTGAGGTATCTTACGACGGTCGAGTGTCGTGAGGACCTTTCTGGTCGTGGTCGAGACTAGTGAAATTTTACCCAAACAGACATACTTTATCTTAATCTTTTACAAAGGCATGTAAGTCTATGTATGGCCAAAAGAACCCTATCGATGTTCATCATCTACATATATGTTCACACACACACGAACACAAACCAGATCTGAAAACGATGGAGATTTGAGGTTTTTATTTATGGGTTTCAATGGAGATAGAGTCTGAACAATGGTGGCATTTGGGTTCAATGGAGATTGAGTCTCAACAACGGTTGCCATTGGCAGTCTCACAGTGCATGATGCCCATTGTTCTTGAACCATGGGTAGAAGGTCACCGCCGGAAAAAAAATGGTGGGTGGGGGTGGGTGGGTGGGATGGGAAGTGGTTTCATAGAATTTACAAAATTGGTCCTTATAATGTTATAGGTTTTACAAAAATAAGAGAAATACAAACAAAAATGCAAAAGGATGACAAAAACCTAGTTGGACGAAAATGTCCCTGGCTCTAACTGGGTTTTTAACGGGGTTAGTGACCAGGGACTACATTTGGAGCAAAATCGTATAACTCAGGGACCACTATTTGAGATATTGAAGTTTAGGTAGCTCTTTCAAAGAAATCAGATAACCACAGGGACCAAAAATGCAATTTACTCTTATTTAAATATTAAACCTTTATCTATATTCTTTTTTTTAAGTATATAATATTTATATACGACAAATGCAACAAATAAACTCACACACCCTCCTCATTTTTGGTGAGGTTTGAACCCCTGACCTCCAAGGAGGAAAGAGGCTCACGTACCGCTAGGCCAAGACCCTTTTGCATGAAAACTTATTATTATAGCAAAAGTTGATTATCGACAATCTTACTAGTTATATTGTCATACACAGAATGGGCGGACTTGTAGTTGTGTCAACGATGACATATATTACCGTATTATTCTTCTGATGTAAGGTAAAAAAAAATAAGATTGTGAAAGGTGCAACCGTATTATTTTAGAATGTATAATTGTGCCTCGTAATTAACCAAAAACCCATAAAAACTCTTGAAATCAACCCATAAAAAACTTTTGAAAAAGTCTCTCGAAATCGATAAAAAACTTAACAATCCCTCAAAATCAAGCAAAAAAATTAAAAATATCTCGAAACGGTGGAATTAGGCTAAAAACACATCGGTCGATATTAAACGTTGCTAAAAATATGAAGACACGTTAATAAGAACCGTATTAAAAAAAAATGGTGCCACCGTAAGATAAAATATCTGGGTTTGCCCCTCGGAACTCGTCCCCTAGAAACCACATATCTGAAGGTCTTTCAGAGTTGTTTCACTGGTTGAGGTTAGCGGAGGGATTCAATTTTATCTTCCACAAAATTCGAACTTAAAAGTGTTAGTGTATTAAAGCAAAGACGTTATGTCCATTTGTCAAGTGCATGAAAACATATTATTACGATAATATGTTTTAAACTTTTTATGATAATTTTTGAAAGATAACGAATATAACAATATCAAATCAGAAGTTGATTTTAATTTCGAGACGATAAAACGACTAACGAGGGTTCAATCAATACGTTATCCATAGACGTGACACCGCAAAAAGATTGATTGAAACAGAAAACAAAATACGGAACCATTAACCGACTTTCTCCGATGTATTGTCGTTATCTTTAAGATATCATGATTCGTCAAAATCATAGTAATTTCTCGAATAAAATCGTCAATACTCCCTTTCGGTCATAACAAGCTTGGTACAAAACGTAAAACGAACACACATTTGGTTTAAAGATTTAAAACAATCATGAAATTAAATTCCATATGAGAAAATTTCTGATGGTAATGCAATACACATAGAAAAATTAAGTACACGAGCAAGTGTATTAACGTAAATTAGCTGATCAAAAATCCATATAAGAAAACGCTCAGTGAATTTATTCATAAACTCGTCTCGAGTTTTACTATGCCAAAGTTCAATGTGTTTTGGGAGTCTTAGATGACGTTTGTTTTTTAAGAGGTGATAAAGTATGAACTCTGATTTCACTTTTGATTTTTAATAGGTGGTGTTGAATACTGAAATTTGAATCAATAAGACAGTTTGTTTTTGTAAACTGACAAATGTCTGAATATGTATAATTATCAATTTTATCCCTCAAAACTTCGACTTAAATACGTCAATTGAAGTGAGCATCGATGATCAAAGAATAGAACGAAAAAGAACCAAAAGAAGGATGTTGGAAGATTTGCGAGGTTGTGGAGTTTTAATCATATCTCACACATCGAAGACCCGATTTAAGATATTCTGAAAAATGTCAACACACATATATACAATATTCGTGTTTTACGTTTTGCAAATTCGAGGTGCATCTAGGCCAAAACTGACGTTGAAATCAAAAGAATGGTGCCAGATGAAAATAAGAGGAGAATTAGAAGATATGGTCACCACTTTTTGTCCAGACCATATTAAGAGATAAGAGACTCTAAAAGTAAATAAAAAACACAGTCTGAATTATAAAACGTCTGAATGAATCAGACATAAGTAGTGATTAAGAGCTTAAATGAAAAAACAAACTAACACTTAAATTTGCATGGGTTCAATTAGTACCTGTTCAGTTTGGTTAGAGAGTATTGCTTCATTTTGTTGTTCATGTATATACTCCACGTTTCGTTAAGAACTTTTTAGCTGTTAAAAGAAGTTTTTCTACTTTCGATACCATAAAGCAGAAGTACAAACTTTCAAGCAACCAAACATGCATATAACTTAGGTTGTGGTGTACTGGTAAAGCCCTTGGGAATGTAGTGAAAGCTCATCTACCCAGGGTTTAAATCCAGGCACTGCCAAAGCCCTTGTGGCCATGAAAGTTCACCTGCGATGACTCCAGGCCATTCGTGGTCGCCCGGGGATAAGTCGGTGCACGTAAGCTGACCCGGAAACCCACAGTTATAAAAAAAACATGCATATAACTTCATTATTCCAGGGTAAAGAGTCAAATGAGATTAGTTAAGGTGCGCAAGTTGACCTGAACAACCATGTTTACAAAAAATAACAGCTTATAGCTCTAGGTTAATTACTACTTATTGAGCAAATGAGAGAAAAGATTCCAATACAACATGGCTTTGTCATGTACATTTTGAAATTTTTTGTTCCATTTAATTAAATTCAACCTAAAATTAGGGGTGTCAAAAATAATCGAAACCGAATAACCCACCTGAATCGAATGAAATTTGGGTTAAACGATTTCGGGTTATTCGGTTTTCGAGTTAAACGGTTTGGTTAACCGAATAAGAATCCTTATTCGGTTCGGTTTTCGGTCAATTTTTTTAATTCGGTTAAACCGAATAACACATTCTACTAATATTTTCTGTATTTCATGTTTATAAAAAATAATCCAAATACATGTATACTATTATTATTTTACATATGTTATTGCTATATAATATATTTTATTGATAGTATATAAGGTTTTTATTAGATTACGTTTTTTCTTTGATTTACAACGTCGCATTAAAAAATATCATTCGGTAGATATTGGGTTATAGATAGTGTTTTTACTTAATATAAGTCAATTATTGAGTATTATTATATTATATAATAATATATTAAAAGCAACGGGCAATTAATTATAGAAAATTATCTAAGCAAGTATTTAGCGAAAAAATATAAATCTTTATTCGGTTTAACCGGTTACCGAACCGAATAACCCGAAACCGAACCTTATTTGGTTTGGTTATCGGTTAATTTTATAAAAATTAAAAAACCGATTAACCCGAACCGAATTAACCGAAAACCGATTTAACCGACCGAATAACACCCCTACCTAAAATATGTATTATATTAAAATGCCAGTATATATATTTTCTATATAAACAGATAAAAGAATATTCAATATTATTTCGGGTTCAATCTGAGTAACTACGTGACCACCATACATCGAAATAGCACAAGCTATAATGTCACATTATAACAAATTACAACGTTTTGCAATTGACAAAAGATGGGGACGAGGACAAAAGGGAGAGCCAATATTTATGACAACAAATTCATTATTTGTCGATACTTGATAAAATTATTGATGGTGATGTTGTCTGCATTGGACCGTATGTATGTATATATAAATATAGGGGTTAAATTATGTAAGAACCAAAAATAGATTGAGAACTGTAGGAACCGATCTAAACCGTCATTTGGTTTTGATCCTATGTTTTTAATCAGGGTGTTCACAATGTCTTAACAAATAGTAGATTTAGTTTTTTTTTTCTTTCTTTTTTTGATGTTTCAATATGTTCATAAACATACTAGATTTAGGATTCATTTACAAATTATAATAGTATTTTAAATAATTGTTTACCTTGTATGTACATTTAATTGTATGTATCTTAGAGTAGTGATGGCCAAACCGACCCGACCCGACACCGACCAAGAACCGGTTCCAGCCCGACCAGGTCAAGAACCGGTTTCCAGCCCGAAAGCCGGGACCGGTTTGGGTTTTTAGGGATTTCTTCGGCCCGACCCGGCCCAAACCGAAACCGGTTCGGGGCCTGGTTCTTGGCCCGACCCGGCCCGACCCGATTTTTTTTCAAAAAAAAGAGCCCATAGGTGACCGTTTTATAGCCGTTGGGATGTGTTTGTGACCGTTTTTTTGCCTCAAATTACACCCTCCATTCCTCCAACCCCATATAAATACTAGGGGTGTTATGGAGGCCATCACCACCTTACATTGCTTACAAAAAGCAAAAAACGCATACAATTTTCATTTCTCGGCTCTCGCTATATTCGTTTCTCGCAAAAAACGCATACAATTCTCATTTCTCGCTATATTCGTTTCTCCAATTTTTTTACTTTTTAAAGTTTAGTAATTAATTATTATACAAAGAAATTAGTATAAAAAAAATTTTCGAAGGCCCGATTAAGAACCGGTTTTGGGCCCGGTCCGACCCGGTTTTATACAAACTGGTTTTCTATGCAATTAAACGGGTCAGTGATTTTCGGGTTAAACCCGGCCCAACCCGACCCGGTTTTCGGCAGAACCGGTTTTTGAATTCACTGTTTGAGCCCGGTTTGTCCCCCGGCCCGAAACCGGAATTTGGCCACCTCTATCTTAGAGAAAGAGAAAATGGAATGTGAGAGAAAAGAGAAAGAGTTCTTTTAATTTAGATTAAATTATATTTATTAATAATTAATTTTTGTTATCTATATTACATTTCCTGATCTTTAAGATTTTTGAACTTTTAAATGAAGACCTATATATACATGTAATATATATATATATATATATATAGGGGCAGGTTCAAATGAGAAGTTAAACCTAAATGCGAGAAATGTGATATCATATATGATACAGAAGCTTAATCATATATTAATCATATATGATTAAACACATGTTACATTAGCAATACATAAACGTTTAATCATTAGTAATGTATTATCTCCTAGTTTTTCCAGAACCGTACATATTTGCCTTGTTTATAACAACAAATTCACTGTTTGTCGATTCTCAATAAAATTATCGATGATGATGTTGTCTACTAGGGGACCGTATGTATACAATATACGTATGATCGTTTTACGAAAACTACTATTTTCAATAAATTCCCAAAAAAAATTGACAAATTAAAACATTTTAATTGACAAAAATAGTAAGAAATACGATTCGGTTAATCAACGGTATCGTATTACTTGCTATTCTTTTTAAAAACTATACAAAATACGGAATATATATATATATATATATGATAGATTCATATTTTACTAAATACTGAAAAATAATAAATAAAAACTAAATTTATAAACCGCCGCCGAGGAGGGAAAATGGATACGGCGGTGGTGGTCTAACATCCGGATCGTCGAATCCGTCTCCGAAGAAAAGCATATCACGACCACCAACACCGCCGCCGCCACCACCAATATTGTTTACATACCTGTTAATTCCGTTCATCGGCTTCAATTCCATGGAAAAACCAGCACCTTCATCGCCAACGCCGCCACGAGCGTCCTTAGTCCACGGCCAAACCGTCGCCGGCGTAACCGGAGACGGCGGAGACCTCCATAACTGTTCGTTACCGTAATATATCTCCGGTGATGAAACTATGCTTCCTTTTGATATCCTGTAGCAGTACTCATCCTCCTCACGTTTAATCGAATTCGATATCTCGAAATTAGATGACGAAGACGGCGACGGCAACGGCGGCTGCGGCGGCGGCGGCGGAGGAGTGAGTAACCGCCGTTGTCTCTTTTTATCCACCAGCCGTTTAGATCGCTGAACTTTTTCGAGCATCATACGTGGCAAAATCTCCGGATCTTCAGCTACTTTACAAAGTAACGCCATCATTTGCTCCGGCCGCCGCTCCGTCGCCTCGAGTCGTTTGTTCATCCCTACGAGTTCCACTTCTAATGCCTTTTGTTCCTGTTTTAACCTCGCAATCTCGATTATCATCTCATCTTCGTCTTCATCATCTCCACGTGAATTCGATGTATACTTTCCTCTACTGTTAACTTGCCTCTTTCTCCCAATGTTCTTCAGTAAATGCACTTGTCCTCTTAAAAACCATTCGTTCGCGAACTCCCATCGATCTGGATCTACTTTTCTGAATCCCTAAATAAACAGTTAAACACCACAAATCAATCCTCAGAATCACAATTTTTCCACAAATCGAACAAAATCAAATTCAAATTGCGTACGTAAGTATTGAGTTAGCGAATGAACACAACAAATCAATCCTCAGAATCACTATTTTTCCAGAAATCGAACAAAATCAAATTGAAATTGCTTACGTAAGTATTGAGTTGGCGAATGAAGCTTGAGAAATTATTGTGTTTGAAGTAAGCAGGTAAGAGGCGTTGTGAGAAATCTAGCGAGTCAACGACGATGAAGCTGTTATTGGAGGTTCCCCACCGGATTAGCTTATCTAAAGATGAATCGTTGACCATTTGATACGTCTTCATAACGAATGGTGCGATTACTTCGTTAGATTCCATGATTTCATGAACATAACGAATTGAATCGAATTGATGATCAGCTAGCTGAATTTGTTCTTCAATTTCAGTAATGGCTTGAATGCTTGATGATATATATGAACCAGAAACCCAACAGACGATGGGTGTTAGTATAATAGTATCTGTGTTTGATTTCACAAATTTGATTCGATGATGACTCACGATGTTAATATATGAAAGGGACCACTTTCTTTTTTTCGGGCCAGGTTATATCCTATACTTTACCAATAAATTGTAAAATTCGAGTGTACTATCACATACATATATATATATATATATATATATATATATATATATATATATATATTAGGTTTGAACCCGTGTATTACACAGGGTAATTTAAAAAAATTAAATCATGTCAGAAAACTTATATTACAAATATGAATGATCATCGAAAGTACGATGCTACTTTTTCAAGTTTTTTTTTCCTTTAGAGTTGTTTTTTTTGCAGTTGGTTACAAAATGTCCTTGTTTTAGGCAGTTTTCACAAAGAATGTTTTGCAAAAAATTAATAAAAAATATGAATAAATATTAAAATTTTATAAATATTAAAAAAATTAATCGAGAAGTTATATACAGTACAAAGTGTTTGGATTAGCTTATTGTTGTACCAAAACGTGATAAGCTAATAGAGGAAATAATACAATCATGATTAAGAAAGTATAAATAATTAAATATACTATACTAAAAAATCTGCATATTTATATTTTTAAAAAAGGTCTGAACTCATATTTAAACAGCAACTTGGTGCAAATCCCAACGGTGTAAATATCTACTGTAAATTGATCAATTAATTTGCATAATTCATTTTGATGTCATATGACTTCTTCTCTCATATCTTAATTGTTCATAGTTTAGTAGCAAAAAATGATCAAAACAACATTCTCCAACAACAGAAATGGAAACCTGTTCATATTAACAATAAAACAGAGCTTGATTACTAAAGAGATAGTAAAATTGTAAAAATCTAAAAGATTCTTAGAAATCAAAATAACCCAAAAAAGAAAAGATGATTTCAAAAAATAAAACAAACCCAAATTAGTTTCAGTCAAATCCCAATTCCCCAAATTGGTCCAAAACAGTAGTTTTGATTGTTTTTTCGTGAAAGAAATCGACACAACATAAATTCATAAAATAATCAGTTATGAGCATTGAGAAGAAACCAATTTAATTTAAAGTTTTTTTATTGGCAAAAAACATTAAGGTTCTGATTGTATCCCACCTCAGTTGGATTGTTGTGTACATCGAAACCCAAATAGGGTTCTTCTCAACCAAAAGAAACAAACAAAAACTCTTGAATCT